>CM031702.1:5582500-6065000 GCA_018466805.1 Hippocampus abdominalis
ACACATTTATGCCTTAAGAAAGTCTGCTTAGCTTAACGCTAACATCCAATGAAAAACACGATGAACAGGCTAACGTAGCGCATCGGTGCTAGCGTGTTAGAACCCTTCTAAAGGAATATTTCAACACAAACGGGCGAACCAACACACAGAGACACCATCTGACAATTCTCACAAGCCTCTATTCTTTATCCTCTGCGGAAAAAAAATGGCTGCAGATGACTGAGAAATCGTCTTTTGGTAATATTTAATGATCCGATTATTGAAATGAAACAAAGGTATCAAAATGTGTTGAGTTGTCGGTGACTATATCGTGAAAAAGGAGTGAGCCTGACCCAAGTTTTTCCCCATCAGTACCCAGCACAGCCTCCCCGCCTGTGACCAGCGCCTCCAACGACCCCGTAGGATCCTACTCCATCAACG
The DNA here is from genome assembly GCA_018466805.1 of Hippocampus abdominalis. Taxonomy (NCBI): domain Eukaryota; kingdom Metazoa; phylum Chordata; class Actinopteri; order Syngnathiformes; family Syngnathidae; genus Hippocampus; species Hippocampus abdominalis. The sequence continues at coordinate 5,582,921 of CM031702.1, forward strand.
GCATCCTGGGAATCCCCCGCTCCAACGGCGAGAAGAGAAAACGAGACGAAGGTGAGGAAACGGAGAACGCGCTCTCTCTTTCAAATTCCCTCTTTCGCCTGCCCGTCTGTCTGTAGTTCCTGAGGAAAGACGGCGTTCATGACAGCCGCCGAGGCCGAGCGTGTTTCCGAGTGGCGTCTCAGTAAAAGGGCCTTGCGATTGAAACAAGCTTTTTTGTTTTTAATACCCTGTGTTTTACCGCGCGACTCTTATTTTAGAGCGCGCTCAACTGACACGCTTACAAGGGCAAATTAACCATCCGCAATTAATCACGCTATTTTTAGACGACAGCGTACGTAGCATTTTAACAACAAAAAAAAAGTACGATTTGCCGGTTTGGCAAAGAAAACGTGCAGATACGTTCAAAGATTAAGCGGAAGGCAAACCGGTCCGAGCCGGATTTTCTCATTGTGGACACACACTGCCCGAGGGCTAATAGATTATTGGATGTGCAAACAATTGGCTTTTTTTTTTTTTTTTTTTTTTTAATGCCTGTGAATTAACATGTCCCCAGCGGAGACCCGAACAAGTGTAGCAACAGAGTGACGGTAGAGTCCAGAGCATGTGTGCTTGTGTGTGTGTCAACATTTGATCGAAAAAAGAAAAAAAAGACCAATCCCCTTTTATGTTTCTGTCTCTTTAGTTCTCTGGACTGGCAACCACTTGGACGGAAGGAAAATAGGACATTGTAAGTTATAGCTTCCTATATTCCTTTTTTTTTTTTTTTTTTAAGAGGGTCAAGCAGTACTTGATGTCCTTGCAGGGGTTTTTTTTTTTTTGCCCTTCAAGGGATGAAATAACTGAGCTAAAATGAATGGAATTGGCATGCCGGTCTTTATGATTGAGAGGGAATAATTTTCCACCAGTGATGCAATATGTTGATGACTGAAACTGCCCACAAATGATTTGTGTTACTGTAAAAAGGCCAGGGATAACATTTTTGTCTGGGAGGGGGTAAAAAAAAAGGATTTCAAATCGAGGCGGGGGGGTTAGCTGCACGCACTCAAAGCGTACATGACGGTCGACAAGATTATGGAGTCAGGCTGTCGTGGCGACGAAGGGTTCACAAATGAGTGGTCATCATTTGAAAGGAGGAAAAAGATGATGTGCACCCAAGATGAACTTCGGGAGCATGTTTCGAATGAGGGAGGGGGCGTGGGGGTGAAAGGGGGATGTATTATAATTTATTTATTTTTTGCATTTGTGCAAGCATATGTATCTGTATGAAAGAAGCGAGACCCCCCCCCCCCGAATGCTCTTCATCCGGCGAACATGGTGACATTTAAAGGAATTTGCAATTCTGCCGAGAAGGAAGCTATTAATTCACAAATTAACAGCCCCCCCCCTTTTTCCTTCGCTCTATCGTGGATGTGCAAGCTATCGAAAAGACAAAAGAAATAGCCTTAAGGGGAGGGGGGGAGAGAGAGGGAGGGGAAAAAAAAGGAGTCTCAACCCTATCTGCGCAGAGATTGGTTTGCATGTCTGCGAGCAGCGATACCAATTACGACAACGCTGGGAAGAAGGTGTCCTTTAGCCCCCGCCGCCAGCGTCGTCGCCGCCGCCGCCGCCGCCGCCGCCACTTCACTCCAAATCTATCCATAGCCAGATTTATTTGTGTATCTCATTACAGGAAATGGAATGTTGCTCCTTGCCAAATGCATTAAAAGCAAAGTAGGGAAAATTAGCCCCGTTGTACTCGCGCGCTCAGTCATTTAAACCTGCCCTGGGAGTGGATGCCAAGAGGATTAGGTGACAACGGCTGTGCCGTAGTCACACGTGACCCGTCGTGGTACGGTTCCGGGGGGGGGGCTCGTCGAAATGAATCGCTGCGTAGGGATTTTTATTTTGTAGAAAACATCAAATAGATTCATCTGATATAAGCTATTACGACTGGGACCAAAACTCCCCCCTGGAGGTAACTGAAAGAATCACGGTCTCAATGCAGTTCAGTTGTATTTAACATTATTGTAAAGTACAGTCAAACCTCGGTTTTCGTCCACAATCCGTTCCAGAAGGCTGTTCGAAAAGCGAAATTGTTTGAAAACCGAAACCACGCTCTTTTTAAAATAAAAATGTTTACTGAACACGTCTGCTCACAATGGAAAGCAACACGAGGAAGCGTCACTTCCTCGTGTAAGGAAGGCGAGAGGAGTCAAATGGTGCATTCAAGTGCGCTCAGTTTGTTCGAGAACCGAAATTTGTTCGTCATCCGAGGCATAAAAAACTCGATATTTTTGGACGAAAACCGAATTGGTCGAGAACCGAGACGTTTGAAAACCGAGGTTTGACTGTACATTTATAGTGACGGGTTTTTTTTCCGATTGTTGGTTTTCAAACATTCATCTCGGTACATTTTGTATTTACCTTGTAGGGACAATACATTTGAAGACTTTCATGCAGCCTGTAACCTGATAACATGATAAGCTGTCCACTGTAGTGACCGCTGAGAAGGTTATAGGGGGATTGCCTTTTTCTTAAAAGCACTTTTTTGTTATACTTGACAGTAGTACTTGATAAATATCATGGGATGGGGGGGGGCAGAAAAACCGCCATCTCTGGCTCCATCTTGTGCCTTTAACAATCCGACAGACAAGAAACCCAGACGCCCAAGAAGAAACAAAAAAACAAAAACAAAAAAAAATAATTCGAGACAGAAGGTGCGACGTGCGAGGTCTTGTACACATTTCGTGTAACACTTCGTTACCAAAAAGGTGCTTTTCTGGGGTAACAAAGGAACAGGTCAGCGTGAGGCCTTGTGGACTATTTAATTCAGTCCATAAAAAAGGGACTGCATTTAAAACAAAAAAAAATCCACAAAAATCCCTGTATCGTGATTATCAGAGTAGCGTTATATGTCGTGATTTTATAACGACAATAAGTGAATGACTCCATTTTTATACAGTGGACCTTTATAGTTCAGTAAAAAGTCAAAATCGCTGGATGGGGATTAGGCAGTAAGTAATGTGTGAATTATTGTTAATTTTTAATATAGAGGAGTTGGATAATCGACTCAAAATCCCGATGGAGTCGATTCTGAACAAAGGAATAAGTGAATGATACCAAACGCAGTCATCGCTTGCTGTCGCATAATTACAAAGTACCCGAGCACTGTCACCTAATGGATCTTCTATAATCAATACGGAATGAATGAATGATCAATAATAACGGCGTATAATTTCGAACCGTGTATTGGTGTGATGTGTTGCTCCACAACTACCCCAGAAAAACAAAAAAACAAACAAAAACAACAACACTCTTTTTGTGATTGGCTCGATGCATCATGGGATGTACGGTGGGATTTTAACTATGTAGCTTTTCCAAATTACGTATCAAGAAAGTGACAAGTTTTTGGGGTGGTACAGTAAAAAATAAAATAAAATAATAATAAAGCCGAGAGCGAATTAAAATGGGAGACAGCTTCATGTAGATTTACCTTCTACTACAGTAGTCGGGCCAAGGCGGGTTGATGTGACCTCAGCTTTGGCTCAGCACATCCTGAATGGAGTCCAGTGGAGGAGCTCTCGGGAGGACAGGCCAGTCGGGAGCTACGGTGATAAATCAGAGCAAGAACAAAGGTCATAACTTGTGATTGTAGCACGGCTGCAGAGGAAGCTGATGAGAAAATGAAAATACGGCCTGGCGGGGCTGTTAAGTCGTGACATAAAAGAACGAGAGACTGTATGCAGGAGCCAAGGCAAACTGATTACAGGGGTCCCGTGTTTTGATTTGTCCGTATGCGATATTTGGCCGTGTGGGATGATTGTACGGCGTATGTAGCATTTTAACACACGCGACCCGCTGGCCGAGTTTAAATCAGTTAACACGCGGCTTTTAACCTGAGCCGCCGCTGGTTGGCTAGTCAAGCCGTTCCATGGCAATGAGTCGATAGCAGCGCGCTTTGGAAAATAAATGCACCCACGGCAAAAGAGAAATAAATAGCATCATGAGCGCTATGATGGGAGGACGGGGGTGGCGGAAGGAAGAGAAGGAAAAAAAAACAAAAGCGCAGGTATAAGAGGGTCCACAGAGCGTAACATGGAGACAAGAAGAGGCCACAGCGTTAGAAGAGGACACAAAAGGCTCTCCCCCACTCCTCCCACTTCTTATCAACCTCGTCTTATTTTTTTTCGGGTCTTGCGCGTGTTCACCATTTGCATTCGGCAACATGGCTCGTCGTGACACAGCGATACAAACACACACAGATAAACGAATAAATAAATTCATATACGGAGAGGCACTTCGCTGGATGGAGAAGGAATCATGTCAGGGAAAAGTCAATTATGGGCAGCGACGCTGAGAATTAATGGAGCGACGCATTACTCAGCTTGAGGAGGGAGAATAAGGCAAGGGGAATAATTATGTTTCCACCAAAAAAAAAAAAAAAAACTCTAAAATGCTAAACGGCAAGCTGGTTCCGGAGAGCTGAGCAAATGAGAAGTCGTATAAAAAAAAGCAGGACAGGGGTGCACTCAATAACTGTCTGGATGGACATTTTGAATTTCCTATCTAAAAGGACCAGTAAGGTAAAAATAAATGTTTGACACAACACTGAGTGAAGTGTTGTGACCAACCCTGCCAAATTTTCAAAGACGGCGCCAGAGTTGAGTTTTATTATTTGTTGAGTATTGAAAATGGAAAAGATCGACCAAAAGTCGACTTGAGGGACAAAGGGGTTTGACAGAACTGCTGAAATAAGGAGTGTGGGCGGTGGTATGCTATGCATGGTGAGCAGAGTGTAACGGAAAAGGTAGGAGATCATTTGAGCTGCGATAAAACATTTCTGCTGATAGCCTCTGGTGGCTGGAATGTAGTCTGCTCTCTGTGACGTGTGACTTGACAAATGGCACTAGCCACCAGCTAGCTCACGAGCTAACAGGCATCCGGGGCTCCGATCAGCCAGCGGATGGACAGCGGGCTCGTCCGATGCTGTTAATTATACCAAGTTGTTTTGTAAATTGTGACATGTAGGGTATAGGCATTTTCACGGTGTAGTCTTAGCTGGCTAGCTAGCTAACCACACGCCCAAGTTGTAATAATGGGGACTAGCCACCAGTTAGCTCACGTGCTAACAGACACCCAGGGTTCCCATCACCTTGTGAATAGCCAGCGGGCTCGTCCTATGCCGTTAATTATACTACGCTGTTTTGTAAATTGTAAACATGTCGGGTAGAAGTATTTTCAGGGCATACACACGCACAGCAGAGAGCAGCGGACGATCGACTGCTGAAGCGCACTTCAGTCAAGTGGTGTGGCTACCTAAGCATAGCGAGCTAGCTAACCACACGCTCAAGTTGTAATAATAAGCACGAGCCACCGGCTAGCGCATGTGCTAACAGGCATCCGGGACTCCTAGCAGCCCGCGGACGGGCGGCAGGCTCGTCCGACACCGTTAATTGGACCTAGCTGGGATGAGGCATTTTCAGGGTGTATGGATAGATAGCTAACTAGCTAACCACACGTTCAAGTTGTAATAATGGGCCAAGTAATAATAATGAATCGGATAACCACCGAGTCAAAAGAAGGCGCCTGAGCTCTTACTTTGTATGCCGAAGCGCATCACTGATCGCCCCAAAAAAACAAAAAAAACTTGAGATGGTAAAAAACGGCTTAACTTTATAGCACTACAACCAGCAGTGCGTCCTTTCTCCCGCTTTCAGACATTATCTTCCACTCTGTTTATTTTTTTAATTTGTTTATATGGTGTCTAAGTACAGTGTTTAAAAAGTCACGTTTACATATTATTGCTTTATGAAAAATGGCAGTGATAAAACCACATATGGTTGTTTGCATTACTGTCTTAAACTGACTTAAGTTTATGGCACACTCGTTTGGTAGAATTGTGTGAAGTTGTCGTCGTGTACAATTAAACGACTGCAAGGTCTTTTCACATGATATTCATGATTCATTTGCCTAACACCAAAACATTTACGTATAATAAATCTGACATTGTTTCGAGCAATACAGATGAACTTATTGATGCCTCTGTTAAAAACTACAAGAGGACCTTTGTTAAAAAAAAAAAAGCTTGCTATATTAAGGGGGAAAAATGCGTAAAGATTATTTTTCTAAATCCTTTAGCCCACCTTTACAGGGTCTTTAAATTTAAGTTTAGGATTTGAAGCAGTCATCTAATGAATAGCCTTTCTAGTTTTCATCACGTGACGTTGTGTGTATTAGCCCACTTCTATCTAGATTAACATCCAGAGTTGAAATTAAATAGAAAAAAATAGTGTGTGTGTGTGTGTTGGGGGGGGGGGGGGTACAAGATGTGAGTGTAAGCATCAAGCAGCATCTTGATGCCTGCTGACAATAAGTAAACTGTCTGATGGTGCTAAATCGAATTAATAAACACGATGTAACATAACAGGATCTTAACAGCTCAGGCAGTCTCTCTCTCTTTCTCTTTTCTCTCACCTCCCCCACCGTATCCACCGCTCTCATTTCCGCATCAGAGGTTTCATAAATATAGCTAGCTTACAGGGAAGCAGTGTTCACCCTCTGGGTATACCACTTTGTTTGTGCTCCCTTCCTATTTCTTCTTTAAATGCATTAGGGGGAGAAAAAAAAAATCAACAAATGATCCACTATTTCTCATGATGCCAGCTATCAGCGGCCGACGGATGAGGAAAAGGGCCCCCCGTGTAAGGAAGGCCGATGATTTACAGCGAGGCGGTGTGTAGGAATTCATTTGCCTTTCAAACAAGCTCCCGCCTGGATGCCCCCTCGGTTATCTTATCAGAGAAAACGTGGAGATGAAAGAAGGACATGAGAGCGCCACCGTGCCACTGCAGGACATTTACCTCCCCCTGCGGGGACAAAACAAAACAGAGACGTTTGATAGCATTGGAGTGCGCTCGGGAGTGGGCACTTCGGTTAGCCGTAGAGCCAGTTCCCCGTTTTGCGTTTCAAAATTGGAATTTGAAAAATGGAAAATGAGCCTTTTTCTCGTCTTCTTTTATGTGTTTATTTTAACATGAGTCGGGAAAGAAAATTTGCTTCTTTGGAGCTTGGTTTACCTTGATGCCTGAAAACGTTATTCAGCTGCTATTTTTTGCACTTTTTTCGGGAAGTGCTAGCATACAAAAATTTTGGTGTAACTCATTGAACATATAATAATAATAATAATATCTCAGTGGTATATAGATTGGTCAGGCACGTTCAAAAGGTTTTTCAGTAGTACAAATAGTAACTGTTTTTTTTACAGACTTTTTGTTCAGTGATCTACTGATCAATTTGTACGTAGGAGTATCATGATACAAGTGTCTGAAGTTTGCTTTTTGGTCACGGTATTTGCATTTGTGGAGATCGAATTGAACTAGAATGTGTACCAAATTAAAAATAACTTTTCAATTCGCCTTCCAAAATTAAAAAAAAAAAGCATTTCCCCATTTTAAAGCGTTATCCTTGCAGAGTTGTCTAGAAATGTCCCTTTTGAACTTTGTCAAATAATGCTTCGCAGCCTTTTGACTTCCTTTACCTTATTTGCTAAAACAAATTTGTTAAGAAAAGATCTTTTTTTTTCTCAGTTGGTATCATTGCCAAAAGAATTCCAATCGGAGCTAGTCGCAGAAGAACATCTTCCGGCTTCAATCCGAAACAAGCTCAAGGGAAACTAATTACCGTCATATTTTGTTTCCCCGAGTTGTTTTAAATAAAAACATAAGAGAATATCGGTGAACTACTCGTTTTCCGTTTTTCACTTTTTCCAATTTTTAAATGAAAAGAACGGGAGCTGGCTCACTCCTGTTCAGTGGAGACAGCAACACTGCCTCCTAGCGAACCGAGGAGGTATGGCCTTTCCACACGTGTTAAGATCTGAGACTTGTGTGCCGACACGTCAACAAATACGTGAAAACCACACATACGTTTGTGAATCTCCAAAGAACGTGAAAATAACAAATATATTTCCGAAAAGAATTTCCAAACAAATCCCGATACATTTTTGGCGCCCGGCTAATTGCTTTCACCGCGATGAGGCGCTTTATAGCATCTGCAAGGACAAGCTAGCGTTTGTCGGTGGGAGTTTGAAACACTGAAAGCATCCATCTGCTCCGCAGGGTTGATCAAAGCGGGTTATTAACGCGCGTTGCTTTAGGGACGCCGTGTGAAAGTGGCTGTTTTGACACGGCTTGTTTTTATCTGGGCTTATCTCCTCACGCGGTGGTGTTAAGACGGAGAAACATAGTCAGCTTGGTGCTGTGGGAGTGATAGCGGGGATACCTGCTGAGACGCCCAGAGGGATTGCAAAAACCACAGAGAAAATGAAACAGACCAGTCAATGAGACACACACTCACACACACACATACACACTGACAGTTGGGCTTCACACTCCACTTGACACGCTGACTGTCAAAGGGATGAATTTGATTTATTGCAGCGATCTTATATGATATATGTCAAACATCAGCCCCTAATGGGGAATTCTGAAAATGCATGATTTACTGTTAATTCCGCTGAAAGGCTGAGTCTGTCATGTTTTTTTGTTTTTTTTTGGTCATGCTACAAATTTGCAATGACTTCCCGTGCATAATTGGCGTAACCGATGAAAGATACAGAGGTACACATTTCTCTTAAAAATGGAGGCAGACTTGTTGACAGAAATTGGACCAACAAATGGTTTGCTTTGGTAAGCAAAGTGTCTGCTGGGCAGGGCAAGCATGCTCTAACACTTGCTATTGATTCTGTTTGGCTGTATTTTTTTCCCCCCCTTGTCTTGCTGATATGAGGCAATTTACGACACCATTTTGGACTCAAACACAGACAGCAGTTTTAATTACATTGTGGGAAGAGAATGATAATATTTGGCTAACGGTCTTTGTAGTTAGTTTCTAACTTATTCCATTTTTTTATAATCACCAGTAGAGCATGTCAACGACACTCAAAGACCCTAAAGAATTAATACATGTGTAGAAATATCGCTCGTGGCCATTTGCAAAATTACCAGCACACAGTCTAACCTGCCTCTGCACAGATTTAGATCATGCTAGGCTTAGGCCGGTCAAAAATAATAGAGCTAATAGAACTTCAACTGTTTTTCACTATTTCTGTGTTTCTCATTATTTGTGCGGGGCTAAATATGATGACATATTAGTAGTTATATTTACCAGCCTCATTTGTGCCGCTACGCTGCCCAGTTAGCTAGCTAACTATGTCTACATCCCGAAAACTCAGTACATCTTCCCTGTAGGTCACAATTCGCAGAACTACTTAGGGCTCTTAATGAAATTACAGAGAGAGGAGGTAACGCCACGAACGAGCTCACCGGCCATTTGCCGGCTGAGAGGATCCCCCAAAGCCTGTTAGCTTGCGAGCTAGCTGGCGGCTAGCACCAGCTAGCACCCGGTGAGATACATTCCAGCCACAGAAGGCTTTAAGCAGATATATTTTCGTGGTGAGGTGTCGGCATAAAATGTTACAGGATGAAGCATACACCTTAATAGCGGCGAGGAATTTGAGCATTGGAAACTAAAGCTTCATTGTTCATGATTTTGATGCATTATTTGACAATGCCACTCTTCTCTATGGTGTGTCACATATCTATTTATTCAGACATACCAAATCAATTTCAGAACGGTTATCAGAATTCCCTGAGCGAAACCAAATTCCCATGTAGCTTCGCTAAAATTGTCTTTTTTGTGTGTGTGTGTATAACACTGCAAACAAACAAACAAAAAACATAACTGTTTGGTGGGGGTAAGAAAAAAATAAAAATTCGCTCTCCCATGTGCACCACAAAACACAAGTCAATACACGGTATTTTTACCCGTAAAACACAGCCATCACGCCCTCTATTCCGTCTACACGTACACACACACACACACGCACACACACACACACACACACCCAATTGCCGCTCTCGATTCCATTCCCCCCCCCCCCCCCCCCCCCCCCGTGGATCTATTTCTTGGTGCGAGCCAGGTTCATCCCCTGGCCTCAGCCATTGAAAAAAGGTCAAGCAACCGAGCAGAATGGCAATAACGCCCCTGAAATGGTACCATCAGTGGAACATGATTGATCAATTGAATTCCATAGCACAGAAAAATGTGGGATTAAGTAGAGTATTATACGCACAATGAGTTGAGGCATGCTGTTCATTCCAAGTTCATTTCGCCTCCCTCCTCCGCCGGCAGAGCAGGCAATCAATAGTGGACTTGCATATCATATATCAGCGCCGGCTCGCCCAGGAGAGAACATAATCTGCTGCAAATTTAGAATGACAGATTTGTACGGGAGCTAAGCCCTCATCCGCTGTAGCCGAGAGGAGAGAGAGAGAGGGAGGGAGGAAAGGCAGCGGGAATGTCGGCTGGATGGTTTACCTACCGATTTTTTTTATTTATTTATTTGGTTTTTTTCTGGGTTGTCCAGATGTGATGAGCGTGCGGCGGACGTTGCGGATGGGGTCGGGGATTGGGAAAAGGAGAGGGCTCATTTGTTTATATAGAGGGTGACTGTGTGAGGAAATGCATACGCTTGCCCTCGGCGCCCTCCCCCGTCGTCTTTCGGACCTCACTCCATTCTGGTTTCGGGAAGACAGGCAATATGCGCTGGCGGTGGTGGTGGCAGGCAGCCGCAGAGAGACAACAAGGGAAGGCTAATAATGCGCTCACCAGGAAATAGTCGCGTTAAATAATGCCTCTCCATTTGCTGCTGGCGGAAGGAGAGGCTGCGGACGGAATCGCCGGGCACACTTTCTTGCGAGAGATCGGCAGAGACATAATTCAGGGTTACCGCTTGTACAAACAACTGAAAGGCTCTCATACGCAACGCTGAAATGCTCTCGCGTGAAAAAAAAATATATATATACTACTGAAACACCCACACATTACTAAAAAAACTCATGCGCACTGCTGAAACTCACATACTCACGCCTGAAATGCTCTCGACCAACTCATTATTTTTCTCACTCGTATGATTGTTGAAGCACTCTCACACTACTCAACTACCAAAAGGACTACTGAAATGCTCACACCCACAAATTAAATGCTGTCGGATGCACACACACACACAAGTGAGAAACACTCATACACATGACTGACACATTCTCACAAATCACTGAAAAGCTCTCACACAAAATAAATGCTGTCGGACACACAACTCAAAAGCTCACACACACACTACTGAAATACTCACACGCTAGTGAACTGCTCTCATATGCACTATTGAAACACACACACACAAGTGAGAAACACTCATACACTACTGAAAAGCTCATACACATGACTGACACATTCTCACACATCACTGAAAAGCTCTCACACAAAAATAAATGCTGTCGGACGCACAACTCGAATGCTACATTCTAACACATCATTGACAAAGCTCAAACACGCGACTGAAATATTCACACACAAATAAACTGCTCTCATACACGCTATTGAAAAACACACACACACACACACACGTGAGACTCACATTCTCACAAATGAATGACACATTCTCACAAATCACTGGAAAGCTCTCACACAAAATAAATACTGTCGGACGCACAAGTCGAATGCAGACACACACATACTACTGAAATACTCACACACTAACTGAAACACTCAAATACTTCTGAAAAGCTCATACATATTACTGAAAAACTCTCACACATCGCTGAAAAGCTCTCACACCAATTACCGATTTTTTTTTCATTCACTGGAATGTTCTCCTTCACATCACATATTTTGTTGACGCAAATGTGCTACTCTCATACACCCACACACACAACCAAGATGCTCTCACACATAGTCCTGTTTTTTAAAACCCTCAAACACGACTGAACTGATTGTCAGGCACACTACTAAAATGCATATTTCAATATATTCTGAGCACATTTCAGTACAGTATATTATATGAGGATATCTCAGTATGATGTGGAAAATACTCTCATACACACACCTGGTATGTGTGTGTATGAGAGTATTTCCGGTGTGTGTGTGTGAGAGGTAATCCTGAATGATGACCCTGACGGGCCCTCACAGTCCCCCCTCCACCCACTTCCCCTAGCGAAACAGGCACTCTCCCTTGCAAGTATATATTTGCGCTGAAGGTAATCCATCAATTACCATAGACCTATCACATGATGACCGTGCTGATGGCGGCCACCGAGGAGAGGTGGAGGACGCGAGAGCTGCCCGAGTGTGCGAGGCGGAGTCGTGGTAGATAAAAAAAAAAAAAAAAAAAAAAGGCAGACATGCAGGTTGTTCCCAATGGCAATTTACTGCTCCTGCTCCTCGTGCCATCACTCTCTCAACCCGTTTTGCTCAAAACCACGTTTGCCTGGTGCTTATCTCACAAAGCCTCCTGGGATATGGTAGGCTGAAATCCTCTGCAAAAAAAAAAAAAAAAAAAAATCTTCCGGCTGGGGGTTCAGCTGCTTGTCACTGAGGTGGTACCGTCAAAGGCTCAGCTTTTGTCCTCTCGGTATCTGGGAATATACACTGTGGAGGCCAAAGTCTCAGTAGCCTGGCTTGGTCCCGGACATATTGCTCTGTTGGATTTTTGGGCTTCCAAGTTTGCTTAGGAAGAACTTGGCCTTAACCTCTTCAAACACCTCCAGAATAAATGGGGACTGACTTCCAGTGTCCTCCAGAAACATCCCGAATGGATTGAATATCCCAAAGCAACACTTTCCATAACCCTGTAGAAAAAGGCGCAGAAGAATGGAAGCAAAAAGGAGTTTCGGTTGGTGTAGATGTCCGATTAAAAAAAAAACAAAAAACCATTTTTTAAAAAAGATGTTCAAGGGCGGCCCAGTAGTCCAGTGGTTAGCACGTTGACTTCACAGTGCAGAGGTACCGGGTTCAATTCCACCTTCCTGTGTGGAGTTTGCATGTTCTCCCTGGGCCTGCGTGGGTTTTCTCCGGGTACTCCGGTTTCCTCCCACCTTCCAAAATCATGCGCGGCATGCTGATTGAACACTCAAAATTGTCCCTAGGTATGAGTGTGAGCGCCAATGGTTGTTCGTTTCTGTGTGCCCTGCGATTGGCTGGCAACCGGTTCAGGGTGTCCCCCCGCCTACTGCCCGAAGACGGCTGAGATAGGCTCCAGCACCTGCCGCGACCCTCGTGAGGATAAAGCGGTTCGGAAAATGAATGAATGTTCATGTTCAATGTATATGTCAGCTTTATATCATAAACATATGCTAACAATTGGAAGCCGTACATTCATTCATTCATTCATTCATTCATTTTCCGAACCGCTTCATCCTCACTAGGGTCGCGGGGGGTGCTGGAGCCTATCCCAGCAGTCTTCGGGCAGTAGGCGGGGGACACCCTGAATTGGTTGCCAGCCAATACCCACGCTCACACTCACACCTAGGGACAATTTAGAGTGCCCAACGAGCCTGCCATGCATGTTTTTGGAATGTGGGAGGAAACCGGAGCACCCGGAGAAAACCTACAGTCAAACCTCGGTTTTCGTCCATAATCCGTTCCAGAAGGCTGTTCGAAAACCGAAATTGTTCGAAAACCGAAACCACGCTCTTTTGAAAATAAAAATGTTTACTGAACACGTCACACTGGACACTCACAATGGAAAGCAACACAAGGAAGCGTCACTTCCTCGTGTAAGGAAGGCGACAGGAGTCAAATGGTGCATTCAAGTGCGCTCAGTTTGTTCGAGAACCGAAATTTGTTTGTCATCCGAGGCATAAAAAACTCGACATTTTTGGTCGAAAACCGAATTGGTCGAGAACCGAGACGTTCGAAAACCGAGGTTTGACTGTAAATCCATCACATGTAAAAAATAGTAAGCAGAGACTGAGTTTTTAGATCATGATAAACTGATAATTTCCTTTTTTACAACAAAATATTCCATTACAACACACCGGCACTAAGTGGTTTCACGGCCATCGCCCGTATTTGCTTTGGAGCACCGTTCTGACACCAAATGGAGATGGCGTGGGCTTTTCACACTGCACTTAGTAGAGCGGTGCAGACAAACCCGCTAATCGATTTGGCACCGCAGCGACGCGCGGCGACAACCAGAGTTGAGCATTTCGCTTGGCGCACGCCGCACCACAGACTGAAAAATGTTCGTGATAATTCGTGATTAAGTCGGACGCGCATCCAATCGGAGAGCATCCAATCAGAGAGGGGCTGACATGACACAGTGATTTCAGGACGAGCTTTCATCCTGGTCAATGTCATCTACAAAGTTTGAATCCAAGCAACCGGGACTCTTCACCTTTGTTGAATTTGTCGTGTTTTAAAATTCCCCCAAAATGACAACGAAGCTATTAGGCAAACGATGCCGATACCGAGAACATGCCGGAGAACTTTGACGCAAAACTTTGTCCCTGCGCTTCTATTTTTAGGCGGCTCTGATGGCTCGGGCCCGGGCATCGATTCTCATGGCAGCGTGGAGAGTTTAAGGAAGCACCTGCGAGCCGACGCGTTCACCCAGCAGCAGTTGGAGGCCCTGGATCGCGTTTTCGAACGCCCCTCCTACCCGGATGTCTTCCCCACTTCCGAACACATCAAACCCGAGCAGGTGAGCTTTTTGGGGCATATTTCCTAAAACGCTCCCGCAGTGAATAAGATCTTCCGTTTGCAGCGGCACAAAATACAAAAAAAAAAAAACCTACAGCCTATTATAGTGGCTAATCTTTATTTACATTAATCCCGGAGTTAAACAACAAGAGACTATTAATTTTGCCGTGCAAACTCGACGCGGGTGCCCAGGCCTGCCTGAGCGCTGCCCCTTAATTGAGTTCATTTTCATCTCTGCGCGATCGCTGGGAATTACAGCGGCGATAAATCAGAGGGACAGCCTCGCAGAACCGCCATACAGTCCCTAATGCAGCTAATTACCAAAGTGATTTCTACGGCAAGATCAATACCAAAACGAATTGGAAATGACTTGCAATCACAAAGAGCACAAGAGAAGGTATTAAAAAGGCAGGAGGATGGTGGAGGAGGGAGGGAAAATGGAGGAGGGGGGGGGGGGGCGGGGCTAAAAATGGCATCGGGAATGGGTTTGGAAAAAAATCAGTTTTAATTTAAGGCAATATTAATCAGCTTGCTTTGCACCGTTTGTGTGCGGCTCCTATTTTTTTTTTTTTCTTCCGCTGTTGGCAACACCCCCTCCCTTTTGGTAAACTGCTGAAAAAGGTGGGGTCCACTTTCGATTAAGGGGCTTGTCTGGTGTCTGCGTCAGAGCATTAAAAAGCCATTTTGAAGAGGCCGGGGCTCAATAGGCCTCATCCCTCCCACACTTCTGGCAGCCATGTGGTCGGGTCATTCGGGCCCCACTTGTGCTTCGCCACTCGCCCTCCACCCACCCCGGTCCTGGCCCGGCCCCGCCCACACCTCATCTGCATGACAAAATGGCTCTTGTGCTGAGGAGGCCCGGCGGAATAGAGAGGAACATCCAGCCTAGTGCCAGGGAACAGTTGTAAGCAGACAATTAGAGTTTATCTGGGATAGAGGCGGACAAGGCCGGGGTCAGCGGCTCGCCCCTGGGTGGGGGTGTGTGTGTGGGGGGGGGGTGGGGGAGGCGGACCCCCGTCCCATTGAGACAAACAGATGCCCCTCTGATACAAGCGCTGTGCATACACACTTATCCCCTTGAAGAAGAGGGCGGCCAGGAAGTGTCATCGCAGCAACTCAAAAGAAGATCAATGCGATTTTTTTTTTTTTTTAACCCCCATGCAGTAATTATCCCAAAATTGGACATTTCGGACACTTTGGACGATTTTGGACTGTTGGGCAAATGGACACCACAGACAAAACAGTGAAAAATAATCTCCACGAAGCTGAAATTTTGCATAGGATGTATATCTATGTCTAGGCCAATTCCCACTGAACATTTTGAGGGGTTGAAAGTGAAAAAAAATTAAAAGTGAAAAAAGTTGTTGCACATTGGAAGAGGGACATTTTTGGGACGTAATACTCTTCATGCAGCCGCTTAAAAATACTGCATGAGGGTTAAAATGTCAAAAAAAATCAACCCACTTTTAGGTGTCTTAGCAAAATTGCACAACAAGAGATTTTTTTTGGTGTTTTTTTTGGGTAGTCTCCTTTAAAAACCACACAAGCACATGTCTCTCCCGCAACAAAGCCGTGAATGTCTCCTCCCTTGACTGGTCACAGGGATGACTGCAGTGGAGCACAAAGCGCCAGCTGACACCCCGTCTTTTCACTCTTCTTCCAATCCCGCTCTGCTTGCACTGCCTGCCTTCCTTTTTCCTTTTCCTTCTCCTTCTCCTTCAGACAAGGCCAAATGCATGCATAGCGTACATCTTGGGGTTTGGGTTAAAAAGCGCAGCAGACGCAGGCAAGGGTGTTGTCAACAGGAACGATCCGGAAGGAATCACAATAAGGGATCAGAGGAAAAATAGGGAGGTCGGAACGAGGGTTCACTTTTGGGCTCGGTGAAATAAAGGATCGTTTCGAACATAGGATGAACCGAGTCGCTTCAAGCTAACGGTTGTTTATATATTCCGCCATATAGACAGAAGTGTAGAAATGACGATGGAAGTCATTCGGAATGGGTTAGCTCGGGGGGTCGGCAACACGCGGCTCCAGAGCCGCATGCGGCTCTTTAGCGACATCTAGTGGCTCCCTGGAGCTTTATAAAGTCCCTTAGCAAAGCTACACTGATTTGAAAGAAAAACAAATGATATAATGTCATTTTGAAAACATTTTCTGGACAGATTTCAAAACTCAGCCCTTGTGGTTTCTTCCGACTTCCGGGCTGAGTGAACGCTGGCGCGTTTGGCTGCCGCTGCTCAACCCGTTTGGTGTTTTGTTGTTTTTGTTCCTGATTGTAAAGTGGCCTTGGGTGTCTTGAAAGGCGCTTATACATAAAATGTATTATTATTATTATTATTATTATTATTATTTGATATACCATCTGCTTTTGACCTTATAGGAACAATGTGTCAAGATCTCGCAAAAGTGACAGTGTTTCAAAATGTAGCGTTTGGTTGCAATGGGCATTACAACGCAGTAAGAATTTAGAAAATCACTGGGATAGTTTCCGGATTTTTTTTTGTGATGGAAAAAAATGTGTTTTTGTTGTTGTTTTTTTTTTTTTTCCAAGTTCCCGCGTCAAAATTACCAGGATGTTTAACCCTTCCATGTGCAGCCTGTAACCTGATAACATGATAAGCTGCCCACTGTAGTAACTGCTGTCCCTAAAAGGGTTAAAATGGTGTCACCTAAAAATTTGATTTGAACAGCAAAAATGGACCAATTGTGAAAAGAAAGAAAAAAAAAATTGTGATCAGTTTAAGGCCTACACTGATCACAATTTTTTTTTTCCTGAATTTATTTGTTGCAGAGAATTTTAAAAGGGACTGAAGTGTTCATTCCATGCTTAATTTTTTTTGTGGTTCTTACGTGCTATTTGCCACTATTTATAGGCTTCTCCTGGCTAACAGTTGTGGTTGTGTAAATATTTTATTTCCAGGTTTTGGACGTGCGTACTTGCTGTGTAGCAGTCGGATTATTTTCCCCGCAAACTCTTATTAACTGCTGCTCGTGGCTGATTTGCCGTTCATAGTGGATTACTCTCGATTGTAACCGGGTTCCAGACAGACTTGTGGGTTCGTTTAAAAAAAAAAAAAAACATCTGATTCGGGGTGTTTCTCCACATTTGGGAATAGCTTAGCCGTTAGCATTCCTTCTGTGTCATGTCCCCTGTTCGCCTTCATTTGCGCGTCGCATGAGTAGCGATTCCTTGTCCTGCTTTTGTGATACTTGTATCAGAAACGTAAGCTACATTTTGTGGATTTTAGGAAGAGAAGCCACAAAATAAATGCAATTTTTTTTTCCCTCCCAGTGTTCAAGGGCGTTTAAATTAACAAGATACCAAAAATATCTATTTTACAGTTCGTTGTGCCTTTAGCACTGATTCGGTGGTATGGCGCCTTCAGTTTAAAAATCTAAACTGACCCGTTAATTGGATTTTCCGTGTTTTCATGCAGGCCAACGAGTATTCACTTCCGCCCCTGAACGCCGGCCTGGACGACGTGAAGCCCAGCCTCTCCAGCAGCGGCAGCTCCGACCTCGCCTCCAGCGTCTCCCAGAGCTACTCGGTTGTGACAGGTACAGTCTGACCGGCACGCTATTGCCACGCGCGGTAAACCAACAACATGAACCCGATACATCCGTTTATAGCAGCCGCCCCCCCACCCACCGCCCCGCCCCCTCCCATCCCTTCCTTTTTTTTTGATTCCCCCTTTGATCGTCAGCCCATACAATTTTCCGAAAGCGCTTTTTGTTGTTTTCCCACTGACGTTCCAACTCATTCCATTTCCCATTAAAGGGGGGCCTTTAGTGTGCACTATCAAGGTAGTAACAGCTGATGACTAAAAATAGTGTTTATGGCTTCCAATAACGCAGCATGATAACAGCGATAATTAGCTATATCCTCCCACATTCGAGATTAAAGTTTAAAGCTTCGGAGATAAACGCGACTCTAGGCCACGATTGACTATTCCCAACCTTTCACTCCGACGCGCAGCAAACCTCCCGAGCGACTGCGTCTTCCTTATGGCGCTACCCGGGGATGGGAAATTGTTACGACAAGATGAGGATTTTTTATTTTTTTTTCCTTTTCGGAATACATTCAACGTCGATATGATCTGAGTCGCTCAAATGGGGGGTGGGGGGGTGGGATGGGGGGGTCCTTTAACATGCTGCCGGTGTTAGAGCTGGATCGGGCCGCTAACAGATTGCGGGAGAGCACTTCACATCAGAGACAGCTGCTGTTCTCACTGCGACACCCCTCTTGTCATCAAAGGGCTATGATAGCCTGTTGATTGACAGCGGCTGCAGTATAAGGCAGTGGGCTGGCTGCCCGGTCTCATTGTGAAGGGGGGGGAGGTGGAAGAGAGTGAGACCCTAATAAAGATTAAACGCAGCGAAAGAACCGCAAAAGAGGAGAATTGCTTCGAAAGATCCGTGGCACGGGTGTCCAAACTTTTTTTTTTCCCTCCGAGGCCAAAGAAGAAATAGAAATGGAAAACAATCCAAGTGCTTTGAAATACTGCAAAAAAAAAATTTCTATCAGCAGAATGTAAAACAATTGTATTGTCCCGCATTAAAAGAAATGAAAATGCCATCAATCCTTTTGTATTAAGCAGAAAAAAAAGCACTCTTATCATATTGTACGTTATAAAAACATATTAATAACATATTGAATATAATTTTTAATATGTTTGTACATCAGGATTAATTCATTGTCGCTCCCTTCAGCCAGCAGTACAGTATAAATAAAGTAACGCAGACAAATGAATAATCTTTTTATCAACTCAGTTATCCTCAGTAATGTTCAGCATTTTTGCAGAGGATAAAGAATATATGCACGTGAATATTATTATATCATCTGTCCTCATGTGTTGATGCACCATTGGTGTTCAAATATCCATTCCTTAAAGTGTTCCAACGCCACTCGATTGATGCTATTAGCTAGCCTGCCGATGGCGTTTTTCCATTACAGTTAGCATGAAGCGAGCAGACTGAAAGGCAAAGTTGTTTTGTTTGTTTTGTTCCCCCGCCCCTTCCCAAATACACATGGAAAATTATTTCGATCTATCATCAACATGAACTCATTCACTCCCAAAGACGTTTTTAAACGTCTTTTCAGGCTTGGGCCAGAAATGGCTGGTACTGAATGAGTTAAGTGTGGGTGTCAACACTGTACATGGGCTGCTAAAAAAAAAAAATGGATGGCGGGCCGCAAATGTTTTGGACAAACCTGATCTATGGCACGTCTGCAGGTCATGGCAGGTGCAGCGCAATAAATGGCTTGTCATCGCCGTATCACAAGAGCGCAGTCTAGATTACACTGCGGCTTCCTGGAGGTTTTGATGGCTGCTGGTTGATTAAAATATTGTTTCAGTGGAAGTCCCTTCCCACGAGATCTTTGTTTTTCTGGGGATAATCTGCTCGCTCTTTATCAAACGTCCCATAATTGTGCAGTGGACGTGTATATGTGTGTGTGTAAGAGAAGTAACGACGAGGACAACGTGATTGAAAACTGCATCGGCCCTTCTCAAATGATCCCCCCCCCCCAACCCAGACCTTAACCGAGAAAAGAAAGACCCACTTTTTTCCTCCTGAGTATGTGGGAGGTGGATTTGTCGAGAGAAGTTGGGCCTCAAGAGAAGAAAGGTGCGCTCCCCCCTGAACCCCCCCCCCCAACACTCTTTCGTCTTTTCTGCCAGCCCCCTCCCCTTATGAAAGCGGTCTCGCTCTGGGGAGCACACGCCGAACAGGTGGCCTCCAAGCCACCTGGGGTGCCCCAGGGGGCCATCCAGCGCAAAGGCTTGACGATAGAACTCCGTTTCCAAGTGAACAAACCTTGATGCGGTCGTTGAAAACATTAGACGGCGACGTTCATTTCAAAATCGCTTTTTATGACTTCATTGTTTTTTACGCAAAGATTGACTGGCTGCACGTAGTTCGCTTGTGTGATATTAGCACATAGGAATGCATGCCAAGGCTGGAGGGAGGGGAGGCGAAAAACAAAAACAAAAACTAAATTACCTCGCTCACTTAGGCTGGCATCCAATTATCAATAAATTATTCTCCCGTACTGGAGCGGCAGTCATGAGATTATATTCATTCTTGATATGTTTTCTGCTCCTAATTAAAATCCACACTGTTATTGATCGTGTTGATTTTTATGTGCTGGAATTTGCATAATCTATTAAAGATGAAGGATTCATGAAGAGTTGAGGTTTGTCTTCCAAGGTTGCGGTCGCAATCATGTTGACCTGAATACTCGAAGCGGAAGCTGCGGTTTGTTTGGGAGGCGGCGTCTCGCCTCGCATATTATACTGCACTGTGTGTATATGCGGAGCAATCCATTCAAAGAATTTTGTCAAATGGACGGAAAATAATAAAACGCGGCGTTTTTCACGGTACAAAATGTTGTTTGCGGCGTATTGTTACTGTTGCGCAAAAGACGAATTGGCCTTTATTTTCCAGTTTGGAGGTTTGCCTGACAGCGATCAATCACACTGCGGTTGAAACCAGCAACGCGGTTAGCCTAGCGTCGCTAGCTCCAACTAGGCTGATCACCCGCTACTTTTAAAAGATTCGTACCGGTGGAAATCGGACCGCGATACTGTTGGCGACGAGCAAGGGCGGCGGAGTGAAGTGAATCTCCATCCTTTGTCCTCGAAAATATGGCGTCCAACGATGCGCGGACAACCACCGTGTGCTAGCAAGAACTGGATTCGTCGTCAAAGTTGTGGGACGCGACATGCTCTTGACACAAACTTGTCCCAGTACGAGTTTTTGCTTAATTTTCCGGATGATTTCTGACCATATTTTCATGAGGACACATTGATCAGTGACCGAATCGGTCAGAAGGCTAACCCTTGAATTCAACTCTTAGCAAACATGATCTTCCAGCCGAAGAACGAACTGCCCACTTCTTGGGTTGCGCAAATCGACATTTGATCTGTGGTTGGAAATCAGCAAAACAGAGTTGAATGTTTACTGATCCGTAACTAAGTAAAATTCAAATTTGGGGGAGAGGCGGTGCATATCCCGAACTGGACAATTACAGTCTTGTGAATTTCAAATCCTGTCCAAATCGAGTCATAAATTTTCTTGGAAATGAAGCAATAGTAATCTAAAAAAAACCGTTGATCTGATTTATTGTCTGATGATCAGATTTGACCAACTTTACACCAACGTGGACTGATTAATGTTGATATCACTTTGACCTTTGAATACGCTTAACCTGATGACTCTGTCCTCCGACGTCAAAACGTGGAAAATCCAGAAAGTGTTTTGTTCTCCAAAAGTTCCTTGGAGTCCGTTTAAGGATGAAATGCTCACTAGAGAGAAGACTCTTGCGGGGCAATGTGCGAACGCATCACTCAAGAGGGCTGCTGGAGGTTCTTAACAGTCCATTTCTACGGTTGACGAGGTCCGCGGACGCGGCCGACGGTCTGGCGGCCGAGACAGATGTGAGAGAACTCTATAGCATATCTGTGGGTCTCACAGCGATACGTTTGTTGGGGAGACGGGTCCCAAAGGACCCCCGAGTTTATCTTCCATCTCCATCATCAGGCCGCGCGA
Source organism: Hippocampus abdominalis (assembly GCA_018466805.1). Classification (NCBI taxonomy): domain Eukaryota; kingdom Metazoa; phylum Chordata; class Actinopteri; order Syngnathiformes; family Syngnathidae; genus Hippocampus; species Hippocampus abdominalis. The sequence goes on from CM031702.1 coordinate 5,604,989, forward strand.
TTTGACAGGCTCCCTTTACTCCGGGGCTCGGCCTCGTCTCCGGGACAATAAGCAACACCGTGTCTGATTAGTTTCAGAGTTCACTGATCTCGAACGGAGCGCCGGTATCGCTAAGTTGTTTGACAACGGCTTGCCGGGGTGTTGAGAAAACACAAGCCCCCGCAGTTGTACGTAGCGATGTTTGAGATAGCGGAGAAGCCGTGCTCGGCAACCTTGATCAAAGTTTGGACTCGAGCTGGATGTCGATGTCTGTAATGGAGCCGCAATTTCAATATTTCAGGGAGGCTGCGGCGTCAAGAACGAGGGGGGTTGATGATAATCAAGCTCAAGGTGAATGTGCCCATCAGTTCTGACGAGAGAACCGTAATGGCTAACGCGATCTGCTAAGCGCACAGATCTTTGAAATGTGACCAATTTGAAAGCGCTAAAGAGGCGACATAATTAGACGGAGGCAGGAGAGTGCATTATTTGCGATAATCCTCAAAGCAGACTGCGCTTTCGTAGGCAGCAAATGTGACAGAGCCAATTAAACGGAGGGCTGGCTCGCTTGCTAGCATGTACCGCATCCGCTTCTGCCACGTATTCATGTCAACCACGGCGTAATGATTGAATCACGTCGGACACACATACAAAAAAGGAGGTTGTTTCTTATGTACACTGAAAGCATCTACAGTCAAACCTCGGTTTTCGAACGTCTCTGTTCTCGACCAATTCGGTTTTCGACCAAAAACCGACGGATGACGAACAAATTTCGGTTCTCGAACAAACTGAGCGCACTTGAATGCACCATTTGACTCCTCTCGCCTTCCTTACACCAGGAAGTGACGCTTCCTCGGGTCGACGAGGAAGTGACGCTTCCTCCTGTTGCTTTCCATTGTGAGCAGACGTGTTCAGTAAACATTTTGATTTTCAAAAGAGCGTGGTTTCAGTTTTCGAACAGCCTTCTGGAACGGATTATGGACGAAAACCGAGATTTGACTACATCTTTAAAAAAACAAAACAAAACGCTCTTTCAATGTACTCAATGAAATCACTCGGATTGGTAACTTCATTTGGGCTAACGTAGCGCGTGTTTCCGGAACGAGTCCCCACAACCAATCACGTCCCAGCAGAAACGTCCCTGCCTTGTGTTATTTCAACTTGAATCCAATTACGCGTCGACCAGATTCCACACAAATTCGACTCGATTTCAACATGTCCATCTTACGTACATGAAATCATCGCTGAGCAAATGACATGCTAGCTTGAAGTGTCCACGTGCAGAATTCACAGCGCTGTTCCAGCTGCACAAAAGAGGAGGAATGTGATTTGGAAAGCCCACTGTGGTATTTTATGGGAAAGCAGTCATTGCCCGATTCTCTGGCATTCGGTTGCTAGTGCTGACGGGGCGCTATTACCCCCCACCACCACCACCACCACCACCCCCTTTCCATAGAGCAGCCCTTATCTTAATGAGGAATCGCAACACACAGTCTTGTTGTAAAACAACAATGATGTGGGGAAGCAGCTAATGAGCCTATCATGGTGTCGGGGAAAGAGCCATCCCTCCCCGCAGGCCCCAACCGACAGAAGAGGCTCTGCGGCAGACGCGCAAAGAGTCGACACAGAGCGTACATTGATTGCATAGGTTGGAGAGGGATCGTCGGCGGGAATGAAAGACGCGGCGAGGCTCATCAGCTAAATGAGATCAAAGCGCGCGGCCTTCGGAGCTGCCTGCGAGCCAACGGTCGCCTTATTTGGTGGGAGAAACCAGCCGTGGGATGATGCCGTTTGACCACCCAAGAATAAATAAGTAAAAAAAAAAAATACCTTTGGGGAAATGCGTTTGGTCTTTTAGTTGGATTTGATCGGGTGCAGTGTGTTGTTGCAGCGTTTCGCCCCCGGTGTATGTTTCTGCTTAATTGGAGGAAGTAGTGTTGGAATGGACTAACATTTCGTATGTCGCACCTAAATCGACATATGTACAAAAAAAACTGTTTACTTGTTGCGTAAGCCGCTTTAGAGCGCCTCATTGTAAGGTGGAAGCGCTAGCGTACAAACAAAATTCCGACGTGCCGGCCATATATTTTTGCGGCTCAATCCTGATGTTACGTGAAGGCGTAAAATGCGCATGTGGTACTCGTACAATTGCAGATACTCGGGCTAACTCGAGTGGAACTTATCACTGGGCAAGTACAGTGTTGAGTTGTAGCTAACCTTTTAATGAATTGCGATTGTATTCTCCATCCATCCATCCATCCATCCATTTTCTAAACCGCTTACCTACACGAGGGTCACGGGCGGGCTGGAGCCTATCCCGGCTGTCATTGGGCAGTAGGCGGGGGGCACCCTGAACTGCTCGCCAGCCAAACGCAATTGTATGATTTGAATGAAAACTTATAGATCGACGTCAGCGGTGTATTTTAATGTCGGACATTTTGGTGTTACTTGAACCGCTCAGTATTTTTTTTTTTTTTTTTTTAGGTGGTGTTTGGTGTAAAAAGTTTGACGATGTTAGACAAAGTGGCATCTGGTTTTCCATGTCATGGATTTGATTGACAGCTAACAGTTGAGTGGGGCGTGGTTTCAGTGCTTTCCCAATTTTGAAGCCGTCTGGGTTTTATTTTTTTTCCTCATTCCAATTTGGCAGGGCTGTTTTTTAACAACGCTTCACGAGACATTTATTTTCATTTGACGTGGACTTGAAGAAGCTTTTTATTTTTTTTGAAACTGGTTTCAAAAAGCTATGCAGATGTCCCTAATCAAGTGTCCCACGTGCGCCTGTGTGACGTTGTCCACGTCACACACACCACCTGCCCCCCCCCCCCCCCACACATCCACCCAGCCGGAAAACCTTCCGTGGTAAAGAACGAGACCCATCAGGCGTCCTTTGCCCCTTTCACCCCACACCCATCACCCCCCCCACCCCTGTTGGGAACTCGCCCCTAGCTGACATCTTGTCCCAGCAGTCAAGCCCCCGTCTAGATGCCTCCACTCGTGGCCCTCGCTGCAGCCACAATGCCAGCCGCAGTACAGCTTTAAGGCCCACAATCCATTTCATTCATAACCCACCTTCCGCATGTGCTTTTTTTTTTGTTTATCCAGAAGAACGATGACTCTCGCTTGTCTCTGGACTTAACAGGCCTCGTGACAGGCCTAACGTCTGAGGGGGGGCGACAGGAGGCCCAATTGGGGAGCAGGTTGGGGAGGGGGGAAGCCGTCGCAGAGGCATCGTGCACGATGCTAGGCCCTGTTTTGGACCTGTGGCTCCGCCGTGTCCTGTGTGCCCCCTTCATCAAGCCAGACCTGGTGCTGTCACATTTAATTAGAGGGCTGAATGTGGAGGAGAGATCAGAGAGTGCTCTCGGTGGCCTGCTGTCAGTTTTAAAGCCGCTTACAACGCTGGCTTATTAACGTCCTTGATGAGAAAACGTCATCGTTTTGGAAAGGCTCGCTCTCCAAAGTCACGTGGATGAGGCCCTGGGATAGAGTGACGCTGACGTGGCCAATGCATGGTCTTCAATATACGGCGAATCACGAGGCATTTTATTTTTGGGAGAGGGTAGTGGGGGTTGGAGGGGAGCAACCCTCCATTCTAGAGAATGCTTAAGAATGTTTTTTTCCAGAATTGGAGGGGGCGGGGCGTGGTTAAAGCATTTATAATGGGCGTCAGTTATACACGGATTTTCAATATTCGAGGGCCGGCCTAGTCCTTATCCTCCGCAAAGAGAGCTACGCTGCGGATATGCGAAACTGTTTTCAAGCGTACTCTTTAAAGCCTCCCAAAAATGTTTTAAAATCTGTGCAAGACGAGCCACGATACGGTTTACTGTATTCCACCCACAGTTGCGATTTACAACTTGACCATTTTTAAAATTGGCCGCAATATACGAATATAATATTAGATATTCTATTGCGGGGCGTCCCGGTGGGCCAGTGGTTAGCGCGCCGACCTCACAGTGCAGAGGTTCAATTCCCGCTCCGGCCTCCCTGTGTGGAGTTTGCATGTTCTCCCCGGGCCTACGTGGGTTTTCTCCGGGTATTCCGGTTTCCTCCCACATTGCAAAAACATGCATGGCAGTTCTGATTGAACACTCAAAATTGTCCCTAGGTGTGAGTATGAGCGTGGATGGTTATTTGTCTCTGTGGGCCCTGTGATTGGCTGGCAACCGGTTCAGGGTGTCCCCCCCGCCTACTGCCCGAAGACGGCTGGGATAGGCTCCAGCACCCCCCGTGACCCTTGTGAGAGTAAAGCGGATCCGAAAATGGATGGATGGATATTCGATTGCTAGCATGCAGTGGGAGAATAGAATGACATAAAGCAGAACGAGACTTTTGTTCATGTCTCTCTTCAATTCATGAATCCAAAGCGTCATGGCGAAACATCTCCTTCTGTGTGTCCTCACAGGTCGAGACATGGCGAGCACCACCTTACCGGGCTACCCGCCTCACGTCCCCCCAACGGGGCAAGGCAGCTACCCCACCTCGACACTCGCCGGAATGGTTCCAGGTGGGTGACACGTCATTCATTGTAAGAGAGACTGAATGTGCATCCTTGCCCCCCCCCCCCAAAAAAAAGGGCGTGCATGAAACGATTCTAACACGCTCACTAATGTGAAACCAGAGCCCGGGGTTGAAGCGAGCTTGTTATAGCCGTGTTAGATTGCGGTTTTGCGTCCGCGGACGAGGACATTAGAACGAACTCAATAGGCGATCACCACAATCAGTGGCCATGAGATAGGACAGTTCCTCTCAGTTACACTCCAGCTCCCAGCGCTCATTACCCTCGCCGTGTCCACACGGCACGCTCTCGCCAGCCCTGTCGATAAACAGCGCGTTCGCTCCTCTCTTCGCCTCCCCGGACACCCGGGGCTGCGGAGCGTATCTCTTTCCCCTCTACTTAACCTGCAGTTCAGGTTCATAGCAAACAGTTAAGGGTCAAAACACAGAGGCGTGGAGGGCCTGTAAATATTTAAATCACTATCTCTCTCCGGGATGAGCTCTGGTTACACGACAAACATGGACGGACGCGGCACACGACGGATAGGCGGCACGGAGCAACTCGAAAGGCGGCTCGCTTGATTTACTCGTTCACGTCATCAAAGAGAATCAAGGTTTGGCGGAGCAACAGATCCGCATGATTGATTGCGGTCAAAGAAGGGAACCAAATTTTCCACCAGTTCAGTTTGGCGCAGTTTCCATTGGGGAGGACACGGCAAAGTATCTGACAGGAAGTGGCAGATTTTTTCATATCCCTTCATTGGGGTTTTGGTTGCAGCGGTAGGCTTTGATCCGCATTTTATGCCTTTCAGACAGGAATCGATTTTTTTTTGGTAGCCAATTGCACTTTCCGTACATATTTGATTGTTTTTCAAGAACAAGGATCTGACACAAACTGGCACAATTGTTAGTAGCCCTTCACTGAGGTGTCAGTTGCAGTTGATACGCTGCACCCCACTGCTGTCCACTGATTGGCCGGTGAGGGAATTATTCTTCCTTTCAAGTTGCAAAGGAAGAAATTTATGAGCTTCGGCACAGCTATGACCTTGCCAGTAACAGAATTCTGAGCAGGGGATTCCGTATTTGCGAAATCAACTGTCCTGCCCCGATGGAAATGTGTCTAACTCAGAGTAGCCTATAGAACAGGGGTGTCAAACTCATTTCACATTGTGGGCCACATACGGACTCGGTAGATGTCAAGTGGGCCGGACCATTAACATGATACCATACTCTGCTATAAATAACCAAAATATCACGTCTTTCCTTTGTTTTGGTATAAATAAGCATTGGCGCATTGATACCGTCTGCTGTGTTGGGTCTGTCTCAGGGACAGATTGAGACTGCTGTTTTCTTCTCTGATCAAAACAATGTTGTCTTCTACTCTGATCAAAACGGTCTGCCCCTAGCGGATAATCCATGAATTGCATTTTATTAAAACCCTGGAGAACCCACGGGGTCAAATTTGGCCCCTATAAAATCTGCTACTCAAATGCTACCCTTAAATCCCAAAGGGTCAAATTTGGTCCTATTCCTAAATTAGGATTAAAGCATAGAATATTTGAAAAAACATACATTTTGGTGTTCAGTGAACATATAGCAGTCATTTCATGTAAAATTCATCATTTTCCAAATAAGAAAAGGGTTCTTGGGTTCTCCAGGGTTAAAAATATTCTTTCTGTGTCTTTAATGCATTTTTTTCACTTTTAAATTATCCTGCGGGCCAGATTGAACCTCCTTGGGGTCGGTTCCAGCCCACGGGCTGTATTTTTGACACCTTTGCTATAGAATGTTTTAACCCTTTCGGGGAGCGCGGTTACTACAGTGGACAGCTTACCATGGTATCAGGTTACAGTGAAAGTGTTCAAGTTTGGATCACAGTTTAAGAAAAAAAAATCTCTCCATTTTGTGACATCGATTTCGGAGGATATCATGTTCCTAAACTGATCAAGAACATGTGAATCTAACTATACATCCATCCAACCATCTAATACACATAAATACAAAATGAAAACAATCTCAAGGAGCATGGTCGAAATGAATTGAATGAATCCCTGCATGGTCAGCTACTTTGGTTATCATTTGAGTGATGTTTGTTTCTGCTGTTGCGTTGATCTATAGGAGGGGACTTTTCCGGAAACCCTTACTCTCATCCACAATACACTACTTACAACGAAGCATGGCGGTTCAGCAATCCAGCATTACTAAGTAAGTGACTCTTGTACGTGGCGTGCGTACCAAACCGTCCAACATGTTTCGAGCAATACATTTCATCTGGATACGCCGGTGTTTTCCAACGACCCGTTCTTCTGTTAACTTTCAGGTTCCCCTTATTATTATAGTGCCGCATCCCGTGGCTCCGCGCCTCCCACTGCTGCCGCTGCCTACGACCGCCACTAGTTACCATGGAGACCAGCTCAAACTGCAGGGCCACGGCTTTGGCCTCCATATCGTCCCCGTCTGAGAAAACACTGAGGTCAAAAGGGAATTTGTGAGAAGGGGGATCCGAAAGGAAAAGCCACCAGGTCACGCGGGCGAGAGGAAGGATCGTCAAGGTGGATGCCAATGCGTCAGCGTCACACACATCGGGCCATAAGAGTCACCGCAACCATCACGCCGTCACTGTCCCACAGCCCTGAACATTTACAGATTGACTTTGAAGAGATTATATAAATATATATATTGTGAAATATATCAATTGAAGACGTGTGAGGATTCCATGTGGAAACAAACATGGCGTGGCTTTTGATTTTTGCCTCTCTGTTGCTATAGTTCCTTTACTCCTGCATCCTCACGATTCTTTTTACATCGCGAACGGCAGTATTTTTCTGCTCTCAAAGACCCTGCAAAGTGAATTCAGCAGTTTGGCTCAAATTATACTGTACACATTTGGAGATAACTGAAAACTTGCCAAGACTGAAAAAACGTGTAGTACTGGATTTGGTGATGTAGCGGTCACTGTTACTATTTCAGTTTCCTAGATTTTTCTTTCTTTTTTTGCCCCCACTGACGTGCTCTGGCTTGTTTTTATTAGTGTTTAGCCGTTACGATTGAGAGTTACTTAATTACCATCATGAGTTAGCTTTTTTGTGAGTTAGTTCGCTAGCTAAATTAGCTAGCTAACTACCGGTAAGTGCAAAGTTAGTTAGCTAGCTAAGTTAGCTAGCTAACTAACAAAGAAGCTAACCCATGATCGTAATTGAGTAGTAACTAGCTGCCAGATAGCTAAGATAGCAGCCACAATTTACCGAACTGCTCAATGTTCTTATTTAAATTCCCAAACGAGGAGGTGAAGCTGCAGATGAGCCAACTGCTCGTCCCTCGGTTTGCTCGCGAGCTAACTGGTAGCTAGCGCCTCTCACCAACCATGAGTGGACAGTTCTGGTGGGATACATTTGATTATGATTTTATTTATTTTTATTTTTTTTATATACTTGGCAGTTTTTTAAAAATCATTCAAATTTAGCAGGGTTGTTGACAACACTTCTTTGTGATATGTCAAATTTAGAAGACTTTTATTTTTACTTTACAGAGACTTTAACAAGAGACAAACAGGAGCGGTGGTTTCATAGTTTGATGGTAAAAAGAATTGTGTCGAGAGGCCCCCGATTGACGTTAATGATCATTGGCTCCATGTGGTAGGAACGCCCTGACTCTGGTGCTTCTGCTACGTAGCATCCATAGCATTTCCTCTTTGCTGACCCCGCAAAGAAATGGCAGAATCTTCTACGGATGTGGCAAGCAATCAAATGTAAATTGTTTTCCAAAAAAAATAAACATGTCGACTCGGAATTTTAAATATGTTAAATTATTTTTTTTTCCTGTCACAAATTGTAATGTTAAAAAAAAAACAACAAAAAAAACAACAAAAAACCCGCAAAGATTTTGAGCGCAGTTGTCACGTTTTGCAAATATTCCAGTTATGCTCATGTACATCACTTGCTCCTTTTTTGCACAATAATCTAGTTGGTTTATTTTCAAAATTCTCTGATTCAGAAATGATTTTTTTTTTTTTTTGCTTAACAAGACCAACGTGGTTTGCATAGACATCAGTAGAAGTCAGTCAGCGGACTTTTTAAGCCATAGCTCCTTGGCTACGCAAGAAAAAAAAAAAATCCTATTCAGCTATTTAGTCATACCACTAGATGCCTACAGTTGAGCATACCAACTGTAAATTAGCTTCAACATATGCCTTATAATCTTATTTGTTCAACGTCATGCCACTGGAGTACGTTCAAGACATTCACACCACTGTCATTTTGCCTCACGCTTCACTCTCGCTGTGGACCGAAAGAAAATACCGGTTCCTTCTTTTTGGGTTTTTGTTTGAACTATTTTGTGAATGTACTTTTCACTACATTTGCCAAAGACTTAGTTTGATATTTAATATTTTATTTACAGTGTACGTGTGCATAAATGAAGCAGTATTATCTTCAATAAACGTAATGCCGCTAACAACGCGACGAGCGAGGCGAAATCCGGCGACTCTTCTGTCCCCCCCCCCCCCCCCCCCTCCCCGCTGCTTTGTAGAATGATTTGTGAATATTGTGAAGACAATTCCTCTTTGTATATAACAGTCACGCGTCGCGGTATCACACGACTGAACCGGCTCCCCTTTGTAGATAAAGCAGACCGATGCATTTTACATGTGTGTCTTAATTGTCACGTTGTGCTGTAGAGGAAGGCGCAACCGCTGTGTAAAACCCCCGGGGGCTATGTGCCGTTTGTAGCAGGCTAACATCGCAAAAACGTAGGCTGTCCTTTGTCATTTGCTGTCCCTGATAACGCCATGACGATGTTTTATGTCACTATGCAACAAGTTCAATGGCTTTTCCGTATCACCTTCTGTTGTCGGGCCTCGGACTAACGAGGAGAGCGACACCCAAGTCTTTCATCTGGGATTAGTCAGTGGCAAAAAAAAAAAAAAATAATAAAATTAAAAAAAAAAAAAATTTAAAAATCGACACTACTGCTGTCCCGTTGGCCATTTATAGATGTTGTGATCATTGGGTTCATCCAATTTACGGTCAGCTCTCAATGTATAGACACAATTCATCTCATTCCTTCCTACGAGTAAACCCATGGACTGTACATCCTCTGGTACCACGATGATGTCAGAGAAAGCGAGTGCTCCGATAGGGAACCGCCGCCGGCTTATTTCTGTCGACGTGCGGCTGGATAGGTCTGAAAAGAAGTGAGGGCAGAGTGCACACACCGCCATCATTTAGACGGGAATCTTAGCGGTGCTAAGTGGAGCACCTCTGAGGGAATGGCTCGGTTGTAAAGATGATACAGGAGATGTGTCACGGACATTAAAAAAAAAAAAGAAAAAAAAAAAGGATTTCTGAGGAGAAAATCTATATGGAAAGCCCTGTGGCCTCAATCATTGCTCTGTTTCACTTCTGTTCCAATTCCTTTTGTGCACATGAGAAATAAATTCTTTTATATGTCACTCGCCGACTCCTGCGTCTCCTTGCGATAAGCCGTTTTTGGGTTTTTTTTTCCGGATGTGAAGAAATGACGCTCGTGTGGGGTTAGAAAAGGCGACAGAAGTGAAAAATATTTGAAAACATCGGTTCCAAACATTGCCAGCCATTGGAGGTCATTTCAAGAGCGGCGGAAAATGGTGTTTGGTTGACCCGTTGTTACTTCGCAAAAGCACGTTGTTCTTTTAACCCCCATGCAGTAATTATCCCAAAATTGGACATTTCGGACACTTTGGACGATTTTGGACTGTTGGACAAATGGACACCACAGACAAAACAGTGAAAAATAACTCCACGAAGCTGAAATTTTGCATAGGATGTATATCTATGTCTTGGCCAATTCCCACTGAACATTTTGAGGGGTTGGAAGTGAAAAAAAATTCAAAGTGAAAAAAGTTGTTGCACATTGGAAGAGGGACATTTTTGGGACGTAATACCCTTCATGCAGCCGCTTAAAAATACTGCATGAGGGTTAATGAAGGGTTATCATAACTTTTACTGTTTTCTTTTTTTCTTTTTTTCAAGGCCGCGGAGTTCTCAAATTTGACTTTAGCTCTCTCTATTAAAACTTTTTTTTTTTTTAAAGCTCATGTTATCGGCAAAAGTTGGGGAAAAAAATAGCAAGGAGTAGAAGGTACGGATAACTGAAAGGATGGACGCATGGAGTAAAACTACAAAGTCATCAGAAAAATAGAGTAAATCCTCGCAAAAAGTACCTGCAAAATCTGTTCAAGTACAGCAACAAAAATAAACGACGTATTTTGTTTCTTTCCACCACGGGTGCCAGTAAAATGGTCGGATAAAATTAATAAAATAAATAATAGTGACTTTATTCAGAGGCAATATACAAAAAAATAGTTTTTCAGCATCTTATTTGATTTTTAAACTAAAAATATTCAAATAATGATCAGTTGCAGCCCGAATATAAAAACGGCATCAAAGATAATTCAAAGAAACAAAAACGGTTTTATAAAGTGGGACAAACACACACACACACACACACACACACACACACACACAGGAGTATTTGTTTGTTGATGTGTGCATTTAGGGGGCATGGCCTAGTGTGTGACATCAGAAGCTCTGACCCCATCTCAGGTTTGGCTGCATGGTTAGTTCAGTGTTAGCATCTGTTAGCATGTGTTTTCATTTGAGTGTTTGACTGGAAACGCATCAGCAGACAGGCGGTCATTTTTTTTTCGTCTCTCTTGACTCGAGTGGTGGCATATTCAAAGCTCACCCATAAGGTAAATCAAAAAAATAATAACTAAATGAATAAAATACAGAATAAAATCTTGTCTGTAAGTACATCCAAGTCAACGGGCACGTTTTTAGATTGGACAGTGACGATACACATTCATGCGTCGATTTCATTATGTTGAAAGGGGCGCTCGAGCCCCGCTCAATTTTTATTTCCAATTCCTGCACTTCCTCTGCCTATTGTTTATTTCATGGATCCCCCGCGAAGCATCAAAAGTTGCCGTTTCTGTCAGCCTCGAAGCGCGTTTGTCATTCAGGCCTTGTTAAAAGACAGCTACGCCCCCACAAAGAGAAACACACAAACGCACACTCACGCTCCCTTCTCCTCCCAGCTGAGAATTCCCAGCGGTAAAATTATTCCATTTAGACGGGAACTTTTTGTCACTACCCTGTCTAAATTGGCATATCTGGCTCTCTGGTAGAAACCAATAAAGTGTGAACCCCGGATGCATCTGTCAGTCAAGCTCATCTTTACTTTGGCGGGCCAGATGACAACAACGGCACAGCCGGCAGAAAAATCGCGGCGCACTGATTGGCTCTCATCAGTTAGGCATTACGGAAAGCACCTGTCATCCTCGGGGCTTCTCAAACCCGATCACGGAGGCCCTGCCAGAGGGGGCCGGTGGGACTCGCATAAGATTTACTCAAACGCTTCACCCTCATTGTCAACTTGGCTCCCGGAGACCCGACAGCTAGGCCCTCTCTTTGCCGTGATTCATGTCTGTCCTCACTGGTCATACAGACGCCGGAACGAGACCGTCCAAAAGGGATCTCAGATGGACAGTATGGAAATGCCTTGTATTGTAAAATCCGCTGGACCGACATGAATGTCATACGCAAACAGTGGATGATTCATGAGCTACGCTTGGACAGTCGGTCGAGATAAGCTTTTGTAGTTCAATATTTTTTCTCAGTCTGCAAAGTATGTGTGTGTGTGTGTGTGTGTATTTATACGTGTAGATATGTATACGTGTGTGTGTGTGTGTATATATATATATATGTATAGATAGATAGATACACAGTCAAACCTCGGTTTCATCCATAATCCGTTCCAGGAGGCTGTTCGAAAACCGAAATTGTTAGAAAACCGAAACCCACGCTTTATAAAATAATTTTTTTTGTTGAACACGTCTGCTCACAATGGAAAGCAACACGAGGAAGTGTTACTTCCTCGTGTAAGGAAGGCGAGAGGAGTCAAATGGTGCATTCAAGTGCGCTCAGTTTGTTCGAGAACCGAAATTTGTTCGTCATCCGAGGCATAAAAAATGCAACATTTTTGGTCGAAAACCGAATTGGCCGAGAACCGAGACGTTCGAAAACCGAGGTTTGACTGTATATCTATATTTTTTTTAAACAATAATAATTTATTGCGAAATTTGCAACTTCTACGCAATCATAAAATCGTACTAATCATGAGGTAATATATTTTTAAAATAATGATTTAAGACAGATTTTAAGGCCTTGTTTTTAGAATCCCCTTTTCAAGACTAAGGATCCGCTGAAACTCGAACGACCTAAAACGGCTATTAATATACCTTCCTGAGTTACTTATGTGTGAAACTCTTCTTCGTTTATGATGAATGTCTGTCATACTGCCCCCTGGTGGCCAAGGGGCACACAGCAGAAAGAAACGCGTAATGCCAATAGGAATCAAAGCATGAACTCATGCTGCACAAACTATTTCCTTCTTCGGATTTGATTTTACATATTGTTTTTTTTATTGTTTTGATGCATATATTTTTGTTTTTCAATTCAACAATACTTACAATTTTCGCTGGTGTTTTTGCGGGGCGGAAAGCAATGTTTAACAGCATTTTCCATTCATTGCGAGTCATTGTTTCCCAGTGCTTCCCAGCAGCCTCAATGACTATACAACACAGGAATGCCAATTAATACAATGATTAAACCAAAACTATCACGACGAGTGGGTACGAATTTTTGTGGAATCAGCGCAATGGAAGTAAATATCCAGAGCAAGCACTGAGGTTGTCATTTTTTAAAAAATTTTTTTTAGGGACGAGCGGCCATGGCCGCGGCGGGCGCGTGGTGACGTCCCGTCATCCGTCTGCATGGGAGCCTGTCGTTGGCCTCATCATGTGGCTGTCATAGTTGACGCCGGCGAGGGGGAGAGGCTAACTCCGCTGCGTCAATCAATGAGCCCTCATTAGAAGCGGCTTTAATTAGTGGCGGCGGTATTGTTGCAAAAGATGCCTTCGTTAGCTCTGTTAATCCCCAAATGGATTGGTCGGTGGAAGAGGCGACAGAGGAGTGTTGCAGTACAATGAAGTGTGTGAGTCAGTGTGTGTCGCTTGTTGAAACGAAAGCAGATTTGCTTGTTTCCGTCAAGCGAATAGTTTTTAACGAGAGCCAATACAAGAGCTCCATCGAAGAAAAAAAAATAAATCGGCTTTCGAAAAGACAAAAATTCCAACGTTTTGAGAGGTTCTACTGTAAGAATATGAAAGGGATTACATTTTTATTTGTTTAATTAGGAAAGGGAAAAGTTAAAATGGTGGAAAGGAAGTGATACGTTAACGTACATTTTTTTGTACTCTATCTTTTGATGAACGTGTTGTTCCGTATTTCTTCGGTTTTGAAAAATATAATTTTGCGTAGTGGAGATATGACTTTTGAAAAACATTTGTATCCGAAATGACCGTTCCCATTTGAAGCGAATGGAAAGGCTACAATTCAAATCCAGAGATTTCAAACCTCCACTCATTGTTAAAAATACAGCGAATATAAAGATTGTTCGATCGCATTTTCGGGTCACATTATCGTGTATTTCGACTTTTGTTGGTTGCTATGTCAATTTATATAAATCATTTGTGGAGTGACATTAGAGGCGAGGAGCTGAAGGTTATTTTCAGGAAGCTAGCTACCGCGCCGCGCTAGCTAAAAACACGCACTAGTTTTGCTAGGTTTCGAGGACATCGTCTACTAATTTTTTTCATCATCTTTGACCACAATTTTAACAATATAGGTGCCAGCAAATGAAAATAGAGAATCTTAAAATCGACATTTGTAACCAATCTTTCCATGTTTTGTGAATGACTCAAAGCTAACCTGCGCAAACATGTATCTAATTTCAGTTCTCACTCAGTGAAGTGTGGTTGTCGGTGCGAACGGTTGTTCGTCTCTCTACGTCCCCTGTCAGCGACTGTTCAGGCGAAGCGGTTTGGAACATGAATGGAACCATAAAAGATTTCTGTTGACATAAATATAAATCATCATGCCAAACTACGATTTCCATGCAGTACAGTTCCGGAGCTCCAGTCCAGGCTGATGATCCCGATCCTGACAGGATGATTATTATGGGGTTATTTTCACTGTCGGCGGGCGAGACCATGCAGGCGACAAGAACATGACTTTGTGATGTTTGTAATGAGTGAGCATTGATTGATTCAACGCAGCCTGAAGTGATTTTTTTTTTTTTTTTTTTTTTTTCCCCGGCCATGTTCAAGCTTAAAGGACATTCTGTGCTCTGTGTGTGTGTGTGTGTGTGTGTGTGCATGTGCGCCCTCCCTACAGCAGCATATATCGCAATTAGAATGACGAGGAGTCGGCGGGGTTGCATGGTGGGCAGACATGCAGTTGGTTTGTTTCCCAATCCGGCCCCCCCCTCCGCCCCCCCCTCATCTGCCAAACTATGTGCGATTATACCGGCTCCCATTCCTATTGGATCAGTCAGCGGCGCGGCGCAATTTCCCCTTCAGGAGCTAAATGATCGTTTTGAATGGCCATTGTGCAACACATTGTGTAATTAAGTACTAAATATGCCTCGCTACCTGATTATATCGGGTGGGGGGCTACAAAAGTGCTGCTGGGTGAGAGATTGGGTTTCATGTGAGCAATAAGCTCCGTGGAGGGGATGCGAGGTTGAAGAGGAAGTGTGGAAGGGAATAACAAAAGACTCCAATTTATCAGATGGGAGCCATGCTGACCTTTGTATGATTTTATTTGTATTTTCGGGGGTTTTTTGTCCACACTTTTGGAATACTTTTTTTTTGGGGTGGGGGGCGGACGGGGCGGAGTTTACTTACTTGCAAAATTAATACATGTTTGTCTGGATGAATAACTTTTTAGAAATGGGGGGGGGGGGGGAAAGGGGGGGGGGGGATTTTTGTTGGACCGTTTTGAGTAAAACTGCAACAAGAGCATCCAGGCCTGCAAAGGCTGAAGAGGGGATGAGGCCACAATCATCAACCCCCACCACCCCATACTAGTTCCCCTTACCGCATTACCCCCCCCCCCCCAACGCACACACACAGTCACACACACTTTCCCCAACGCCTCTACCCACCACCCACCCCCCCCCCCCTCCCCCTACCCAACACCCAGTCACTGTCAGGCCAAACACATGATGAATTGCCCTGTCAACAGAATTCATTCAGGGACCAATTAATTCAGCAGAAATGAACTAGAGCCATCAGTCGCTGAAAAACTCGGTGCAAAGAAAGCAAAGTAGCCCCACTTCACAAAACGAGGAAGCTGGGGAAAAGAAAAAAAAAAAAAAAAAAAAGGAACGGGGTGAGAGTGCTAGAGAGCGCCGTGGAGAACGAGAGGGCGAAGCAGAAAAGAGAGAGAGGGAAAGAGCGAGCGAGAAAGAGACGGGGAGCGAGAGCGTGCTGGAAGTTAGTCTGACAGAAATTGGTCATTTAATGCTTTAGCGCACTGGAGACAGCCCCTGTCATAGACGAAGGCATGGCAGGGCCTCCCCTGGTATTTTATTTATTAATTATCTTATGCAGCGAGGGGGCCTTTAACTGTCTCAGTCCGGCGCCGTCAGCCCGACTCGCTGTCATTTTCTCTCCACAAACAGATCCTTTAACACCGCGCTCCAGGTTAATGGAGACAAAGCCCATATCCAGCCAACCTTGCCTCTCCTCGCAAATACAGTATTCATGTGTGCCGCAGCCAGGTAATTATTTTCCTGAATATGTCGTTGGGATGCTAATAAAGCGCCGTAGAGGCGGCATGCAGAACACGTCTGACCTCTTCAACTCGCCGCTTGACGAAAGCTAAGAGGAGGACGGCAATTATTTACACCTTACTTGGAACGGTGTTGGCAATGGGGATCAAGACAGGTTCCAAACTCGGATGGCAAGACGGTAGAGCGCGGGCGGACTGCCGCCGGGGGGGGTGAATGACCACTGAGGTTTCATTATTTAATCAAGATTAGGGATGAGCATTTGGAAACATTCCTTTTAGCGGGGTAGCCGCATAATGATGGAAATGATGCATTTCGAACATCGTTGGAGAAAATGCCGGACTGAAAGATGATCGTGACGGATTATCTTGCGGTGTGCAATGTGTTGAGTGTAACCCGAAAGAATCTGAAAACCGCTAGTGCTGTTAGGAATCCTAATTGTAATTCTACTTTAAAAAAATAATAATATATATATATATATATGACAATGGTGTTCATGTTTGAAAACTTGTTGTAAATATGGTTGTGTACTATTGTAAAAACAAGAACTAATTTTCTCAAAACGCAGGAGGCTTAACGTTAAGTGAACAAAGCACAGGAAAAAGTGTAAAAATAAGTAAATAATATTAATAATAATAATAATAATAATAATATAAATATATAATATATCTTTTTTTTTTTTAAACAAGAGCCCTGTGGCACCCCAGTCCCAACTAGCGATACCGTTAGCGATGCTTCAACATCTGTTTGTTTGTTTTTTTTAAACAATAAATGTATAATATTGACAGTATTCCTTTTGAACCACACAGCAATACAAATAAGGCAAATGTAACTTTATTCCGTGGCTGGAACGTATCAAAGAAGTTTCTATTCATTTTAATGGGAAACCCTACCTCAGTTTACAACCTTTGTGATTCAAGAAGAGACTCGGACTGATTAAAATTGATCAACTGATATTTCCACAGTGGTTAGCCTGTTCATTTTTATCTAAAAATGATGTGATGCTTTTCTTTGGTGTATTTGACGATAACCAATCACAACTGGCCGCAAAACGTGTTCGATTAGGCCTCTTCGGCATGAGACAGGTGACGTGGCACATGACACACGAATCAACCCTTAAACCGTCTTGGCGGGGGGGGGGGGGGTAATAGCGCCATGATGTCCGCAGAAATTGAGCAAATGGCCAAAAGAGAATTCATCTTTCCTCCTCAGGATCTCAAGTGAAATTGATTTACATATCGTAGGGACCAAATTTAACAATTTAACTGCCGGCCTCGGGCTGTCGTCCCCGATGGCAACAAATTGGCGGCGTGAAGGCCAATATCAACACCAAGCTAATTAAGGTGTCGTGTGATTTTGGGCTCCAGATCAAGAATCTGTTGAATCATCCCGCGGGTGATTATGAAGTCCATATGGCCAACGTACAAGCGCTCGGCGCTGGGAAACACTATCAGCTCTCCGCGCCGCAGCCTTTGCCAAAACTTTGGAGCTCGCCTTTTGTGGCGCTGCTTGGCCGTGTTCATCAAGGTGTGTGAATTATTTACGCTTTCTTTTCTTTAAGCCCGGGATCCTCTGGTGGAAAAAAAAAAATAAAACACGGGATGAGGAGCAGCTGGGAGGCTGCCCGTGACTGGCCGCTGCTCGCCTCTGACATCAGGAAGTGTAATTCAACGCCGTTTCCACTGACGTTCATCGCTAGGTTCTTGTACCTTGGATGCACCCTCCTTAACCCTCATGCAGTATTTTTAAGCGGCTGCATGAAGGGTATTACGTCCCAAAAATGTCCCTCTTCCAATGTGCAACAACTTTTTTCACTTTTAAATTTTTTTTCACTTTCAACCCCTCAAAATGTTCAGTGGGAATTGGCCAAGACATAGAAATGCATCCTATGCAAAATTTCAGCTTCGTGGAGTTATTTTTCACTGTTTTGTCTGTGGTGTCCATTTGTCCAACAGTCCAAAATCGTCCAAAGTGTCCGAAATGTCCAATTTTGGGATAATTACTGCATGGGGGTTAATGTCACCTGTGAGTTTTCCCAGTCCTCTCGGAGTAACCAAAATATGATGCCACTTATGCAGTGCGGCTCTCCAGCACTGCCATAAAACTCAAAGGTCACCGGATTGAGCCAAAATATCAAAAACCAAGATCAACATCGGATTTATACTCGCAGGTTAAAATTCGATTCAGTCGTTAAAAGTTCGCACTGTTGCGGTTTCTTCAAAATTTTGCGCTGCACAGGGTGGCTTCTTTTTAATTTTTACTATTTAACTCTTTCGGGGACGGCGGTTACTTAAGTGGACAGTTTATCATGTTATCAGGTTATCACTATTGGTTCATGAAAGGGGTAATGCAGTGGTTCTGCACCTTTGTAGAGGTAACGAACCCAACCAGTGAATTCCCTGAACCCTTCATTAGTGAAAAATAAATACCGTAATTTCTGGACTATAGACCGCACCTGATTATAAGCCGCACCACTACATTTTTAAAGGAAAAAAAAAATGTTGTACACACATAAGCCGCACCTGTCTATAAGCCGCAGGTGCCCATATTGTTACATGAGATATTTACAAAGAAAGACGGTACACAGGCGGCCGTTAAAAAAAGTCTTTATATAGGCCGCTTCATTAAATAAGCCGCAGAGTTGAAAGCGTGTGACAAAAGTCGCGGCTTATAGTCCGGAAGTTACGGTACATATTTTTTAAAGAGATATTAAAAAAACACTTTTATTAAAAACAGAAAAAAGGAAATACAATTTCAAGAGATAAGTATACTTTTTGTTTTATGGGGAAATTTCCCACAGGACTGATTGGACAACCAATGTCATGTGATCATCTGCAGCCAATGATGGCCAAGCGGGCGTGTCATAACTAATTAACATGTTGAGTCACGTGTGTCTTACCCTCCATGACAGAGGCTCCGTCGAACCCCAGAGACCGACTCCCCGAACCCCTCAGGTTCGATCGAACCCAGGTTAAGAACCACTGGGTTAATGATTTTTTTTTTTTTAAAAGGAAACCTAGCAAAAGCCGTTCAAGGCTATTCTATGATGTGTCTCATTTATTTTTTGAAAAGCGAAAAGGAGTGTATCGGCGAGACTGGACCTTGATTGACTTGATACCAGATCGCACACCACGACTCAAATCACATTTGTTCGAGCATTTCTAGTCTCGGATCTCGCTAGATTGTCGGCGTACTTCAAATCAATCCTATCAAGGTTGTTCTCATTTTAGGCTTCCGTACATTTTGGCGGGGAGAAATTGCGAGTAATTACACCGACGCAAATCAAGCCGATTCTTTCCTCCTTCATTTCTCTCCATTTACCCGCAAAGCTACGCGCACGATGGACCAAATAGACAACCATGGCACAGCAGCCAAGTGAACTTGACAAATGGAATACAAAAGCTAACAGAGAAGAAAGAGGTGCTTAGGCCGCCTGTCACCGGTAAAGTGCTCTCCTGATTTCTGTTTACTCACCACGCTCCAAACTCCACTTGTCTTTCCTGCGGTTTACTGAAGTGAGGCTGTCGGCAAATCAGCCGCTCGCCTTTTAGCAACGTGCAACCTGTACCTGGGAAGGTCCGGCACCTAAAACACAGAAAAGCTTGTGAAATGCAAAGTTTTCTGGGAAAAAAAAAATCTGCCTTAACCCTTTCATACACCGTGTAACCTGATGATAAGAATAGATAACTTAAATTACAGTCAAACCTCGGTTCTCGACCAAATTGGTTTTCGAGCAAAAATTTCGAATTTTTTATGCCTCGGATTACGACCGAAAATCGGTTCTCGACCAAACTGAGTGCACTTGAATGCACCACTTGACTACTTTCGCCTTCCTCACACGAGGAAGTGACGCTTCCTCGCGTAGACGAGGAAGTGACGCTTGCTCGGGTAGCATTTCATTGTTACGTTAATGGAGTACGTACTTGGACCAGGTCCGTGACTTACTTCCGATCTCGCCAGTGCTGGTCAACTCAAATTTTTTTCCACATACAGTCAAACCTCGGTTTTCGAACGTCTCGGTTCTCGAACAATTCGGCTCTTTTTAAAATAAAAATGTTTACTGAACACGTCCGCTCACAATGGAAAGCAGCACGAGGAAGCGTCACTTGCTCGTTTAAGGAAGGCGAGAGGAGTCAAATGGTGCATTCAAGTGCGCTCAGTTTGTTTGAGAACTGAAATTTGTTCGTCATCCGAGGTATAAAAAACTCGAAATTTTTGGTCGAAAACCGAATTGGTCGAGAACCGAGACGTTCGAAAACCGAGGTTTGACTGTATTTGTCCCGATTAATAGCTAGCGTAGCAACTCCCTGACTTCCTCATCCAAAGTCCAATAACAATTTTTAAAAAAGGTGAGAAATATGGAATTGAAAAAAAAAAAAACTGTGTCGGACTGTGAGCGATCCTGCTGCGGAGGCGAGCGCGCGAGTTGCGAGGAGATGTGCTGCAGAATATAATTAATTCAATGAGACTAATTAGAAACATGAGAGCAGGTGCCATGCTACGAGCTGACAGAGACGACAGCGAGACAACATGCCAGTGCAAACACACACACACACACACACACACACTAAGGCACACGTGCATGCACACAAACACAGCTGCGGTTATGAGGGTGTATCGTGACAGGCACGGGGACTAAAGAACTTTCTGCGTTTTGTCATATGAAACCCCCAAAGGAATACTCATGACAGGAAGCAGAGACCCAGGCACCGTGGGGGTCTCTTTCCTTTGTCTCGCACGTTCCCTTTATTATTATTATATATTTTTTTTTGCTCTGCTATGGTGTAAGGAAGTTCAAAGATTTTTTTTTTTTCCTTCCTCTCCCTCCTAATTATTTCAGCACTTGCTCGAGACTGCAGGCGGTGGAAATTCACAAAAACTCGTCACCAACTAGAGCGTTTAAAAGTGCGCCTCATACAGAGACGCCAGGCAGGGTGCATTTAAATAGAACGCTCTTAATTTGATCGCGTCGACACCGTGCTAAGTCACGATCACACACACACACAAAAAAAAAGAAATGCAATCTGGTTATTAATTAGGACAAGTAAGACATTGTTTTTTTTTTTAATGCTGCATTCACATGTTGCCCTGTTTAATATTCATTATTTATAGTCGTTGATATAACCTACAAAATAAAAGTTACCATCGAGACGATAAATATTTGAGATTTGTTGATCACATCGCAGCCCACATTTGATTTCAAGCAACATGTTGCTCAAATTAAAACGGACATGTGATCGGGAGTGTGAAAGACTGTTTGTCCCTGCGGTTGGATGGCGACCAGTTCAGGGTGTACCCCCCGCCTACTTCCCGAAGTCAGCTGGCATTGGCTCCAGCACGCCCGCGATTCAGAGAATGAGTGGATGGATACATTTTTCATGATACAAGTCTCTGCACCTCGCAGCTCCTCCTAGAGGATAAAGAATATATGACCGTGACTACTGTTACACTTAATGTTTAAATCTGTTATTGCGTCATTTAGGTTCCAAATATCAGTTGCTTGACGGGTCACTTTCCACGTGTTGGCGTTAGCATTAAGCTAGTCGACTAAGGCTAAAGTTTGCTTCATGCCTCTTTTGGAAAACTTCACCATTTGCCAAACTGCTTCTTGTGAACAGAGTTGAGTTGGGTAGAACCTTTCCATGCACAAATAATAACAACCTAAATTTTTTTTTTCCTCAAGTGGTTATATTACCGTATTGGCCCAAATATAAGACGGCCCTGATTATAAGACGACCCCCTCTTTTTCAAGACTCAAGTTTGAAAAAAGACTTTTTGAACGCCAAATCAATTTTTATACAGAAAATAATTCCAGTACATCTGAAACAAATGATTATAACAATATATTTGAGAGAAAGAGCATGTGATTTTGCCTCATTCAAATCTTAATATATGAACATTTAAATATGTAAACTAAAGTGTCAATTACATCATAGCTTCTCCTCAGCTGCCGGTTGACCTTGGCCGATCTTACATTTCTCCATTTTCTGTTTTCTCTTCTATTATTTTTTTTCTCTTTTCTTTATTACCGCTATTTTTTATTTTTCGTCTTCGTGCTACCGCTATTTTTATTTTTATTCTTCATGACAGGGGTTCACTTTGGCCTGGGGAGTTAAGTTCAGCATTCGATTCAATGATATCTGGCGCCATCTAGCGTCATGAATGGGTATAACGTCTAGACCCCGAATATAAGACAACCCCCACTTTTTCAGTCTTATTTCAATGCAAAAAAAACACCGTCTTATATTCGGGCCAATATGGTAGTCATTTTCTCGAGTAACCTTTGTCTCTCAAAGGGTTAAGTCACCACACGGTGCAAGTCCCAAATTGCCCCGACGCCGGTTGGTATCGCAAACAACTAAGTCGGGTCCACACGGCACCAGTGCGTTTCTGTTCTTTGGTGAACATAATGACTTGAACCGAGCGTCGATCAAAGCGAAATGCACCCCCCCCCAACCCCCCCCAGAAAAATGCGCACCGACCAACGGATTCGCGCGGCCCGCATCCAGCTAAGCGGACAGCTCAATACCTCGCCTCCGTGTGGCTTGTCAATGAAGAATCCGAAAGGCAAGACGGGAGGAGAGATGGGGAGGTGGATGCGGGGAAAGGCTTTTTTAATTATCTGTGGTTGGGTCGGACTGTGCATCATCATTAGGGAGACTAAATAGCAGTGGTCACTGACTCAGGTAGTGGTAAACGGCACAATTAACAGGCTGAGGAGGGAGAACTGTATTCAATTTGAAAGCCTTCTCTCCTAATCCATCTCCGGTGATCAGCGGCGCTGCTGAGCTACGCCCTTTTACATTCAATTACATTAATCAGGTTATTACCTTGCAAAAAAGTCAACGTTTTAATCAAGAACTGGCAAAGTAGGGCAGCGCGTGCAGACGGAGCGAGCGATGACACCCTTAAAAGGGATGGCTCGGACCGGAGGGAAAAGGGTTCCATTTGGTTCTTCGACTGAAGTGAAAATAAAAAAAACTAGCGGCAAGTACCTCAAACTCTGTAAGCAATATGAAAAAGCTTTGGGGTGAAAAGAGGTCACACAAAAAAAAAATAAAACTGTCACGCAAATAAGAGGCCAAGTGTGCTGGCTTCAAACAGTTTAGGTCACAGGTGTCAAAGTCAAGGCCCGGGGGCCAGATCTGGCCCGCCACATCATTGTTTGTGGCCCGCCAAAGTAAATCAAACATGGCAACTTCCATGCTGCTTGCTAAAATATGTAGCAACATTTCAAATTGTCATATGTGATAAATAAGAGAGACATTGTAAGCATTTGACTTTAATAGTATCTAAAATGTGGCCCGTAATGAAAATGGGTTCAACACCCTTGGCTTATTTTATTTCTTTATTTTCCTCAGTAAAACTGACACATGACATCCATTCATTCCCAGCAGCCTTTCAAACTATCTTTGTGGCAGTTCGCTACTTTGTGTCAATAACTATCCCGTCATATTCCCGAGATTCCTCGCTGCGACTGCCTGGAGCGCCGCCTTTCGCTAGCGGTTATTCATGTACGGATGAGAAACAAGTTGTCCAAATGTATGTAGAAGTGAGCCGCTAGATTAGGGATTCTTTTATTCACCGGAGGGGAAAAAAAAAATGTGCCAGTTGAAATTGCTGACTGATTGCTGACTGCACACAGCAAGTGAATGTAATTTAGTCCAACCTCTGGCTTTCTCAGCCCTTCTCTCGCCGTAATAGGCGGAAAAATCAATTCCGGGGGGGCTTATATGACAGTCAAGAGATGCACGTTTTTATTGCCTTCATTTATTTATCTATTTCAGCCACACATTCACTCTCTCGGTCTTATTTTTTTGTTGTCTTTTTTTTTGCATTCCGCCTCATTAGGAGTTGGCCCAAAGATTGGATTCGGAAAAACGGAGGGGAAATTCCGCTTGTCCGCCTCATAATGAGAGAAGACAAGAAGGTGCGAACAGCTCAATAGGTGAGATAAGCGCTCTTTGATCCAAACAGTCATGCAGAACCTCGACTCGCCACACAGTCGGAAGAAAAAAAAAATGAACTTGCTTTTCAAACTTCCAAACCTTCCCAAAGAAAACTTTTAATAGAGGGAGGAAAAGGTGAATGAATGAACGGAAATGCCATTTATCGACTCCCCCAAAAAGAGCCAAACGCCATTTTTGTAATTTGATTTTTTTTTTTCAATCAGGGAAAATAGCTCACAATGTCTATCTTATTGATTACATATCAAAATGTGAAAATGTTGGTACATATTTTAGCAAGCATCAAGGAAGTTGCCATGTTTGATTCGCTTTGGCGGGCCACATACAATGATGTGGCGGGCCAAATCCGGCCCCCGGGCCTTGACTTTGACACCGGCGGTGTAACAGATCATCCAACTCTATCCCTGAATTGAAATTGTTTCGACATAGAGTATCATGAGTATTTTGTTCAGCTTTTTTGTGTTTTCTGAAAGAAACTGGAAAAATATATATATTTTACGAGGGTGACAATTTGGTCTTTGGCCCATAAGTGGCGTACTGCGTTTAATTGTGTTTTTAGCAACTTCACCGACTTTCTTCGGGTTAAAGGCATTTAATTTTTTTTTTTTAATCTGAAATTTGACAGCAAATTCCAACTCGCTCATGATCCGCCAAGATTGCCGCTTTTTGTTGTTACGTAACTTCAGTTGAGTTCACCGCACCGCGCTCCAAGTTTGTCACTTGTTAATGGAATATGATTCATATTCCGATGAATAAAGTCTTCTTTCCGCCGCATTTTACTTTCGAATACATTACCGCGCCGCCTCTTCAAGTGCCAACCCAAATCCGGAGGGGAGGGGGGGTTTAACAAGATCTAAAGATTTCAACTTAAGACGTCTTGTTAAACGGAGACCGTTTGTTTCCCAGCGGACGGAAATGTTCAACATCTCTCCACCCCCATGACAAGCAATGTTAATCCATTTGGTGTAACGAACTAGCATGTGTCTAATTAAAATATGCCTTTTAATGATACGCCCTGACGTCCCGCAAAACACTGTCACGCCTTTCCTCCTCT
Organism: Hippocampus abdominalis; assembly: GCA_018466805.1. NCBI lineage: Eukaryota > Metazoa > Chordata > Actinopteri > Syngnathiformes > Syngnathidae > Hippocampus > Hippocampus abdominalis. Next base: position 5,630,162 of record CM031702.1, read on the forward strand.
AATACGGGAATATGCTGATTGCTTCGGTAACACCGAAGAGGGGGCTCCGAGTCCCAAGGCTGCCGCCACCTCCTGAGGGACTTTAGGAAGCCCCTTTTTTTAACAGCTGCTTCCCGTTGGTGGCCGACAAAAAAAAAAAACAATTCTTCAGAGAGCTTCGGGGGCTGACACTGTTGATTTCATTTGCGAGACGGTTTAATCCAGCGCCATCGGCAAAAAGTGCTGTAGGTGGAGAGAATCCGACCCGATCTGGTGGCAGCTCATTTAAAACGAATCATGGCCCGGTTGCTGCACTCACAAAGCCCAGGTGATAAAAGCAATTAAAGACGGTTAATTCCGTAAATCGGAAAAAGGCCAGTCGGTAATTACGATACATAATGAAATCATTGTGGGTCCCTCCGCATTTCTGCACTTTTAGATTTTTTTTTTTTTTCGTGGTGGTTCAAGTTTGACGGCCAGCAAAAGGGGAAAGGTCCACAGTGGGCGGGGTCTGCGGGCCCTTTTCGTGGGCGCGGGCAAGGCTTTTGGTTAATGGGCTCTCTCCGGACAGATGAGGTCTATTAGGAGGTTCATTTTCAAAAGTGTAATGGAGGACATTGCAGGAATTGCGCTAGATCGCGCAGTTCAAGGAGAGAATCAAATAGATCTTCAAATCGGCCCGTTCGGCTTTTCAAAATGGATGTCGAGAGCAAAGACGCTCAATAAAAATAAGGACTTCGACATTCAAACATTTTTTTTTTTTTTGGCATTGTTCACATGCATAGACGACAAGCCGCTGACTCCCAATTTCCACCCCCCCCCCCCCCAAAAGCGAGAAAGGCTGAATCGGATCTGGACTCATTGGTGTGTGGATAATGAAGGGGTTACCAGGAGCTGGGAGAGACCCAGTAATTCCCCCGCACCGGGGGGGGGGGGGACCGGGTTTTTTTGGGGTGGTGTCTGGGCGAGTAGCCCCTGCTCCGTGATGCGTGCACTCATGTGAGCTCGTGACAGCCTCGCCCCCCCCCCCCCCCCAAATCCGAGGCCTGACACACACGCGCCGCATGTATTACCGAGATACAGTACACAGCTGGCTTGCGATGATACAAGGCTGATGAAAGTCTTGACAAATTCTACTCGGGGGTATGCAAAAACTTCAGCCTCTGCATCTGAAAGAATTAGGCCGACAATAATTGCCTTCGTTTCAATTTAGTCAGACAATCCGTGTCACTTGGTCGTCAATGTCCGATGCTAACTGCAAAAAAAATTTGAGTTGACCAGCACTAGCGAGATCGGAAGTAAGTCACGGACCTGGTCCAAGTACGTAGTCCATTAACGTGAAAACGGAGGTACTGCTGTACTCTCGTCTGTGCTTATAAGTGTTCTGAATTTGAATCATTTGGCATAATATCTCATCACTGGTCACCGTAACTTGCCAACGTGATAAGCCGTCCACTGTAGGGTTAAATATCGTCGAGTTCAAAGTGACGCATCGGAGCACCTGCAGATCCTTCGTTTTTTTGCAGACTTGCGTAATCGAGACTTAAAGTTGGACACAATCACTCGAGAGCTGCTTCCAAAAGTTTCCTTCCGCAATCAAAAATTGCCTTTTTGAGTTGAAAGCGGTCCGCATGCAAATGACCCCGCCCCCTCCAATGTAATTCAACTAAAAAGACATGCAAATAAAATCTCTCTCTCTCTCTCTCTCTCTCTCTCTCTCTTTCTTGCTGAGTTCATCACCCTTCCTTTGACCATATATGTGGGAGTATCCCAGCTCAATATAAGGTCATCGAAATTAGCATATCATCTGGCAAAAATGCTTAGACGGTGTGTGGGCGTATCCCTTTGGGGTGAGGAGGGGGCGGCGGAAGGGGGGTGTGGGGGTGTCACCTTCAACATCATTTTTAAAGGCACCATCAGACTCGTGTTCACCAGGGTTAAATACCTCCACTTCATTATGATAACGATGCGAGCAACGATTCAAACCGTCGACGCCGTCGATAGGCATCGAGCGCCGTCTCTATGCAGTCTGACTCGCCATCTCTCTGGACGCCGTGTGAGTGCCCACCCCACCCCCCCCCCCCACCCCCACTCCACCCCCCATCCTCCCGCTCCATCCATCATCTGAATACTGTGGGCTTGAATCATTGCAGATCATTATAGTAACACAGAGCGGACTGGTGATTGGCTGTGATTGCTAGATTACGGGGATCCGAGGGGTGATCCATCACGCCGGGTGGCACGCTAACACCTCTCCGTGATGGGGTTCACCCCCGGGGGTCAGGGCCGGGTCAGCGAGAGGAGCTCCCTTCCACGGAAAAGAGCTCCACCTACCAAAGGCTTCAAAGTGCACGGCCATTTTTTTTTTTTTAACCCATTTCTCAATTTAGGTTGAACTTGTAATCAGCCAGCGTATAGATTTATCGGACGGGAGTTTGATATATGGAGATGTCATCGCCCGCATGCTAAAATTGGATCACTTCTCTCCGAGACTTGCTTCTGAAAAGCGGTCACACGCACAACATTGCCGCCCCGAGGCGGCGCGTTGTCATCCAGAATGAGATAAGTTTATTTTCCCTCCACCGGGCATTTGTTCCATCGGCCCGTGAGGTCCCGAGCTGCGCGAGGAACCAGTGGGGAGTCCATCGCAGCACCTGCAGCTCGAGCGGGGTGGCCGGCTAACAGAGGGGAAAAAAAGGCTTTGGCTGCTGCCCAAATATCTGCCTGTGCCTTCTGTGCAAAAAAAAGCACAAGACTGAGGAAAAGCAGGAGGCGGCAATATTGTGGAACAAATGTCTTCTAATTTCAGCCTCCTGGTCAGGGGTCCCGGACGGTTTCCTCCCCATTGTTTCGTGCCGTTTTTTAATTTTTATTTTAATGCTCCCAAAGGTTAATGCGACAAAAACGCTGCTAATGATGGCATGGGTCAGTTAAATTCCCTGTAAAGTGAACTCAGGGATGTGTTTTGAAATACGACATGCGTAGTTGAAGATAACTGCTGAAAACAAAAATAGAGACTTATATACAGTGGTGCCTCTACTTACGAAATTAATTGGTTCTGGAAGAAATTTCTTAACTGGAAAAGTTTGTAAGTAAGGACGCGTTTTCCATGTAAATGCCCTAATCCGTTCCAAAATTCAGACGTAAATGTTTTCTAAGGCTTAAAAATGCATCAAAATACATCCAGTACATGTTACAATTAGATTATTGCGCAATAAATGAGAGTTGCGCATAATGTAAAAAAAACAAAAAAATTGAGTAACAAATAAAAATGACTGTCATTTAACTTTTAACTGCGCCTTCATCATTTTTTTGCTCTCTTTAGTTCATGTTCTCTCTCAGAATTGGTCTTTGCCTGGCGTTTTGTCAAGAACTCATCCAAGGAGGTTTGCTTTTGTCGGCTTACGGTGGAGGTCCCTCTTAGCCAATGGGATGCCATGAAGATGCTCGGTAGTAGCCAATGGCGGAGCAGCTATAAGTATGTTGCGTTCAGGAAACTCGGAGCCGCGATTAGCAGCCCAGACTGTATTTTTACCTTTCGTATCTTGAAATTTATTTCGTAACAAGAGGCGTTTCGTAACTTGAAAATTTCGTATGTAGAGATGTTCGTAAATAGAGGTACCGCTGTACTACTTAATTCTGGTTTTATTTGTGTTTTCCAGGTTCCCCAGCCACCAACTATATCGGAACCCGAGCGCCTTCCTTCACATTCGCAGTTATCTGGCGTAATAGTGATGGATAGCAAGCTAGCTATTCCGACACCTTGGATGATCTTCTGGCACGGCCACAGTTAGAGCGCCTCATTGTTCGCCGTGAGAGTGTGCATGTCACACAGACAAAGAGCGAGGAAGGATAAAATAATAAAACATTTGGACGTGACTGCCAGCGTGTAGACCGGGGCTTCGCTCTGGCGTGGCCGCTTAAGAGCGCCTCGTTGTTGCGGTGTGGAAAAGCCCCGTGATGACCAGTTGGGATGTATTCTATGCACGGGAGGTTTGAAGTGGATATATTTTCGTTTCGTCAGTGACGTCTCAAACATGTACAGTAGCTATAACAAAGACGCTAGATACAGTAGCAGCTGTTTTTCCACGCCGGCGTCGTTCGAGAGGGGAGAGAATGGAACTCATCTTTGAATATAGAGAGCAATTTTTTTTGTTGTGGTTCAAATTTGATACGGTTAAGAACAGTTATGTCTGTCATGTGTCAAATTTAGATGATATACATATTTGACCTTGATATATATATTACTGTATGATTTCTAGTTAACCAACCTGCAACATTGTTTCCATTCTTCATGGGATCACCTTTAAATTATCTTCAAACGTTTTGTTTTTTTTTCTTCGAATAAAAGGCATGGAAATACCATACCAAAAATGATATTGTGAAACGGCTGTTGTGCACATGGTAAAATTCTGTGGTAATAGACCTAACGGTGTCTTTTTTTTTTTTTTTTTTTTTTACAACCTAGCACACAAAACATTGCCCCGTGGTGTGTGTGATTGGAAAATTTCATTTGAAATGATTTTCCTGATCACTGGCTTATCTCTCGGGTTCCTTCTGCCGCCAGTGAGGAGTCAAGCAATTTGGGGAAAGGAAAAAAAAAAAAAAAAAAAAAAAAAAAAGAAACAGGAAACCAGTCAACTACACTCACTCAAATTTAGTTTTACTGATCCAAAAACTGCCTTTCTATTTTTCATGATTGCTTTCGATAAATACCAATTAAACCTCCGAGGCTGAGCAAAGAACTGAATTTAAATGACTCTCGCCGTTTCACTTTTGCCCACTTTTTGCCAAGACTTTTGCCAAACGGTCGCTATTAGCTAACGCGTTGCGTGTCGATTTCAAATAAATGAGCGGTTGACCGGTGGGCGGAGAGGGTATCTATGGCAACGGTCTGGTCCCCAGCTGTCACGGAGAAGAAGAAGATGGGCGCCGTGAGCGAGGAGACCACTTAACCTCAGCTGCTCCGCAGCTTAGGGAAGTCAAGATGCTGCCCAAGCCCGCACGGAACCTCACTTAATATGGAGACAATAACACCAACCGTACCCCCCACCCCACCCCACCCCGATCCCCCACCGTCACCCCAACGCCAGACAAAGGCTGACTTCAAACCAGCTAGTGAAAATAAAAGACAGCACAGAAGGGGGGGGGGGGACAAAAAAAAAAAAAAAAAAAGAACAGCACTGCACTCTCCCTACAAGACGCTTTCGCTACACCAGATGGAATGTGGGATGCGAGTAAGAAAAGCTAATTAAATCGAGTTTAACTGGAAAAGCAGTTTAATTGTTTACTTCGGAGACGGCCTTGCTATTTTCTGGCAGGATTTGATCGCAGCGGGAACCATCTGCCAAAGTCGCATCAAACCGCACGAGAGGACGGGGGGGGGGAAAAACCCGAGGAATCTCAGTTTTGTCGTCTTCACGGGGGGGGGGGCGGCAGGTGACCGTAAAAAACAAAAAACAAAACGGATAACGCTTCGTAAATGTATCGTATCAAAGCCGTATTATATGACTATACTTTAAAAGTCAACACACTCGCCGTCAATGTTGCCTTGAGATATGAGTGGCTTGACTTACAAGTTTTCCGGCCGATATTATTTATTTATTTATTTATTTAATGTCAGAAAAAGCAGCGGTTTGGAAAATACAGTCAAACCTCGGTTTTCGAACGTCTCGGTTCTCGACCAATTCGGTTTTCGACCAAATATTTCAAGTTTTTTATGCCTCAGATGATGAACAAATTTCGGTTCTCGAACAAACTGAGCGCACTTGAATGCTTTGGGTCGTCCACTTAGCTCAATCCGAACAAATGATACAAAACGCCATGTTCGCGGTTTAGTCAGGGTTTTAGAAGCAGTGTGGTGGAACACATTTAGACAAACAATTTCACAAGCAAATATTCTTTATCCTCTCCCCCCCAAAAAATTAATTACAGAGTCTTTCCGAGTCACTTATACTTACAATACAAAACGACAAGCTCGCGGTTCCGTCGGGCGGGATTTTAGAAGCACCGGGTATTTGAACACAAACGGTGGCGGAACACATTTAGACAAACAATTTCACAAGCATATATTCTTTATTTCTCTACAAAAAAAAGACTAATTACAGAGTCTTCCCGAGTCACTTATACTTACAATACAAAACGCCATGCTTGTGGTTTAGTCGGGGTTTTAGAAGCACCTGGTATTTGAACACAAATGGTGGTGGAAGAAATTCAGACAAACAATTTCACAAGCTTATATTCTTCAAAAAAAGGACTAATTCCAGAGTGTTTTATGAAAAATACGTCAACATTTTTGAATATTAAGTAAAAAATGTCAACACTTAACTGTCTTAGTACCAAAAACAGTTAACCACTTTATGGGCTCTATGTGCTAGCCAGGACAAAGATGTGATCACCAATTTTGTTGCGACGCGACATCATAAAAATGTCCCTTTTTTTTGGCCGGCCTCACAAATTTCCTCCTCCACTGTTTTTTTTTGCCAAGTCTTTTTTTTCCATTTCTGATGGCAACAAATTGAAGATCTGCTTGTTAGCATGGAAAGTTACAACTATTTCGTTTGGCTAGGTCATCAGCTGCAATCCAAAGGCAATGAATTCTTCTCGATGTCAATTTACAGAACAGGACTTGTCAAAATTGCCAGGCTGTTTACACATAATTTTTGCACAGCCCACCCTAATGCAATTAATTAAACTCCCTGATGCACTCGCTTAATTAACAGCTCAATTAGTTCAATGTTTTGCGCAGAAATGTCCAGCCTTTGTTTGGTTTCTTTTTTGTTTTTGTTTTTTTAAATAGTAGGAATCAAAACAGCATCTTATTATTTTTTTTAATTATTTTTGTTTTATTAATTTGCCTTAATCTCCCCACAAGGTAATAATAATAATAATGAATTAATGATTTCAGTTACTTCTTTTGTGGGCATACACAATGTGAAGAATGCATGTTATAGGATTCATGCAGGGTTTGTCACTCAACATGCATAAATACTCTGAGATCGTTTGAATTTTGTCAATGAAAGAACATTGCTCTCAAGGGTGTTGTCAACAAAAACATGATTTGAAATATGATATTTTATTTCCTTTCAATAGAGCGGTTACGGCACTGGGATGCCCTCGTGTGTGGGCAAGGAGAGCCCTAGTTACCAAATGCACTTTCAAGCATGAATAGAATTCGACAAACAGTCAAACACAGAAATACAGTCAAACCTCGGTTTTCGTCCATAATCCGTTCCAGAAGGCTGTTGGAAAACCGTAATTGTTCGAAAACCGAAACCACGCTTTTTTTTTAAATAAAAATATTTATTGAACACATCTGCTCACAATGGAAAGCAACACGAGGAAACGTCACTTCCACGTTTAAGGACGGTGAGAGGAGTCAAATGGTGCATTCAAGTGCGCTCAGTTTGTTCGAGAACCGAAATTTCTTCGTCATCCGAGGCATAAAAAAACTAGAAATTTTTGGTCGAAAACCGAATTGGTCGAGAACTGAGACGTTCGAAAACCGACGTTTGACTGTACAAAATTAGAACGCCCCGCAAGGAGCTGCTATAGACCACTGCTCACGCCAAGACGCTCACACGCGGGCAAACTGATCAACCGCAACCCAGCTGCTGATGTCAGTCACGAGACCACACCCCTAAAAGGCGCACATAACACAAAATAAATCCGTAAACAGCCCCATTTTTTGTGTCACCTGCTGTACAAAAGCCAAGACGAGAAGCTTTTGAGCTGACAAGGTCGAAGTGTTGCGTGACTTGAAGGGAGGGGAGGCGGGGATGTGGGGGGGCAAAGGGGGTGGGGTGGGGTGGGGTGGACGAAGCAAGTTAGAGATGCGCCTGTCAGGGCGTCGCCGTGCCATGTGACGCAGATTGTCGCTGACAAGAGGTGAGCGGGTCAGACGGGAAAGGGTCCGTCGTTATGAAGGGGAAGCGGCCCGCATTGTGGGGACGGCCTAATCAGGCTTTGTCGCCGGGGCCCGTCAATCGGCAGAGCCAGCTCATTCAACAGTCGCGCTTCCTCCGTCTGCCCGTCCGTCCCTTTTGTCTTTTTTTTCCTGTCTTCGAGACTTGCACTTCTCGCCAATATTCTCCACCGAGAACTGATTTTTTTTTTCCTCTCTATTTATTGTAGGAACCCCCAAGATCAAATATGTCAAACAGGTTCCTCAGCTGTCCATTATGCTACAAAAAAAAGTTTTAAAAAATAAGTAAAGCGTCTTGTCCTTTGACGAAACCAGGGAAATGATTCGGGTCAACATGCATTATTCTTTTTATTCTTGAATGTCCCCAACATTTGAATGATTTCCATTTTCCAGTTTTTCTTCTGTGTTTAACGGTGGCCTCAAACAACAACAAGAACAACAAAAAAATCTCCCAAAGAAGCCAAAGAAAAAGCAACATGCATTTTTTTTCCCCCATAAATATCCAACTATGTTGAACTTCAGAGGTTCTGCCATTGTTGTCCTTTTCCCTCCCTACCGTGTTCGCTTAATCCAATGGCGTAAATTCCCCCGTGTAGCTTTGCATGCATTTGTGAGCGCGCGCGCGCGTGTGTGTGTGTGTGTGTGTGTGTGTGTGTGTGTATGTGTGTGTATGTGTGTGTGTGTGTGCCTGTGCCTGTGTCTTTGCCTGAGGCCATCCCAAGGGAGGCTTCACCGGCTTTAGAGGTCAAATCAGTTGTAAGTCTATTAAAAAGGCAAGCGCACACATTCTTGCCGTGGCATGTCATTCAGGCGCACTTAATTTTCACTTGATCAACAGTTACGTCATTGAGGCCAGGAAGAGAGCGTCCCTGTGCTCGCTCGGTGTTTCTCAGCTGCGCTTTCCCCACAAGAGGTGGGCATTGAGTGGCCTCGTGGTTTGAATTCGGAAACTATTTTCCCTCAAATTTAAAATACTTTTTTTTTTCAAAAAATAAATAAAAAAAATTATATATATATATATGTATATATATATATATATATATATATATATATATATATATATATATATATAAATATAGCGTTTTTTTGAAAAAAAAAAAGTATTTTATTTAGATATGTTTGGGGTTTTTTTCAAAAAAACGCTGTTGTGACCGCTGTCCCTCAACGGGTTAAGCATCTAAAATATATATATATTTTTTTTAATCACCTGTAATTGTTTAAAAAAAATACTTATTAAAACATATTGTCAACACTTGAAAACACGAAAAAAAAAAACCCCCAGCTGTGAACTGACCAATAATATAGATTTGTGGAAAAAAATATGACAGATAAGGTTTTCGTCGCGCCAGACAGCAAATTGATAAGGACGATGGAGACAAATTGCAATTTTTCGCATTTCAGCAAGATGAATGACGTCGATGTACATCGTTTGCTTTTGCCGGCCATATAAAATGAGATGGCAGGCCGGATCTGGCCCCCGGGCCTCGAGTTTGACACATGTGGTTTGGGAGTTTTTCGGATAATGCAGCCTACTAGAGGATGGATGACATTTATCACCTATTTATTTAACATATTTTAGCGCGTGAACATGATTTTATTGTGAGTTGTGTTCATGTTAGAGAAAACCGACATATGACAGCAATATAAGGTACAGTCAAACCTCGGTTTTGGAACGTCTCGGTTCTCGACCAATTCGGTTTTCGACCAAAGATTTTGAGTTTTTCATGCCTCGGATGACGAACAAATTTGGGTTCTCGAACAAACTGAGCGCACTTGAATGCACCATTTGACTCCTCTCGCCTTCCTTACACGAGGAAGTGACGCTTCCTCGTGTTGCTTTCCATTGTGAGCAGACGTGTTCAATAAACATTTTTATTTTAAAAAGAACGTGGTTTCGGTTTTCGAACAATTTCGGTTTTTCGAACAGCCTTCTGGAACGGATTATTGACGAAAACCGAGGTTTGACTGTATTATATTAACCCTCGTGCAGTATTTTTAAGCGGCTGCAAAATCGTCCAAGGTGTCCGAAATGTCCAATTTTGGGATAATTACTGCATGGGGGTTAAATTAACAATGCGGGGTTTGATAACTTTTTGTGTTGATAATTTTGGGGGATAATTTGCAGTTTTGGAGATGCGAGGAACCCCCCCCCCCTGCCCGAGAGTCATAAACGGACAATAAAATCTACGAATCATAAAATAACTCCTATGTATGCCTTTTGAATCATTACAATTACAAGGCAGTCGCTAGCTCCAAGCAGGTTTTGTGTCCAGGGGGCAAAGTGACACGAGAAGAGTGTAACCAGACTCTGTCAAGATTAATTACCGGTGATTCCAAATGTAGCTTGCATTGCTAAAAAATTTAATTCGCTATTGATTTGACTTTTAAATGGTAAATGTCCACTCCGATTACCATAACATGGATGCAGGGGCAGCCGATAAAAGAGCGCGGGCACTTGGAAAAGGTCATTAAACTTTTTGGAAAATGTGCACGTTTCAGGAAAGACAAAGCGGCCAAGGGGGGGAAAAAAAAACCCAAAAAAAACGTAAAATCCTTGCCGCCATGTTTGGCACAGAAGCAGCAGCAGCCCGTCGGGGGGTGTCCGAAGATCAGTAACACATTTGTGACCTCTGACGGTCTACTCCTCTGACAGACATTTGTCACTCTGCTGAGGGAAGCGTGCGCCGTAATAGATTATTGACCACCTCGGCGGGCTCTTCACGCCACACAACTCGCCACACACACGCGCGCGCCGGCTGGCTCACGCGGCATCCAAGTTGGAAACAGTTACCGAGTCAAAAGCCAGCGTAAATGTCATCCAAAATGGCCCGGGTGTCGAAATCAGCACAAGCGCGCTCGCCGAAGAAATTCCGATGAAAGTAAAAAAAGGTCTTGCCTCCGGATTTTGTTTGGGGTGGGGGGCCTTTTCGAGCATCCTTAATTGTATGATAATTCATCTCGGAGCACTAATTTACCCCCCGCCGCTCTCTTTAAATGCTGGGGCCATTCTGTTTACCAGCATCCACAATGACAAAGGCATGTGTCCTCAAGCCAAGGAGCATATTTACAGCCATGTTTTTTTTCAGCTTCCCCCCCGTCCGCCCTTAATGTGGCGGTTTGGGGCATATGAGCCCATATGGGGTAATAAGAGCTAAAACGGGCAACGTTTCAACTTTGATCTATTCTGTCCACGTCCTTGAAAAAAAGTTAGATGTAACCTATTTTCGCCGATACCGTCTTTGTATCTCAAAACTATCATCTCTCACGATCGCAATTTCAAACGGCGGCAAAACTAGTTGGTCGAACGTAGGCCGTGAAAGAAAATGAGCTGCAACAGCGACAAAGGATGACTTAAAACGTGGCATACGTTCCAATTACAGTGGTACCTCTACTTACGAATTTTTTCTGTAAGAAATTTCGTTACTAGAAAATTGTCTAAGTCAAGACGTGTTTTCCATGTAAATGCCCTAATCCGTTCCAAGCCCCCTCAAAATTCAGACATAAATGTTTTCTAAAACATAAAAATGCATCAAAATATGTAACAAATACACGTTACAATGAGATTATTGCACAATAAATGAGAGTTGCGCATAATGTAAAAAAAAAAGAATAAAAATGATGGTCATTTAACTTTTAACTGCATCCTCACTGTTTTTTGCCCTCTTTAGTTCATGATCTCTCTCAGAAGTGGTTTTTGCCTGGCGTTTTATAAACAACTGATCCAAGGACGTTTGCTTTTGTCGGCTTTTAACAATCCTTTGAAAATGTCCAAGGCAAACATCAGCAGAGTGAGCGATCGCCTGACTGGTAAACACTTTTTTTCTGGGTGATTCAGATTTACGTTAAACTATCGGAACGCCTCATGGCCCGAGGGGCGAATGACGAGGACGTGGCATCGACACGTATCTATTTATCTATCTACACACAAACACATACGGTAGAGGTCCCTTTTATCCAATGGCAGAGCAGCTACGAGTATGTTGCGTTCAGGAAACTCGGAGCTGCGAGTCGCAGGCCAGACTGTATTTTTACCTTTCGTATCTTGAAATTTCTTTCGTAACAAGAGGCAATATTTTCCTGTTGAGACGTTTCGTAACTTGAGAAATTCATCTGAAGAGACGCTAAAAAGCGCTATAAAAAAAAAATCAAGGTCAAGAAATATTATAATAATAATAAAAATGACATTTGGGTGGCAAAACAGTACAGTACCGCACACTCCAATACACCGCGATGTGTTTCGATGTGGCTCCCTCCAGCAATCCAGATAATAACGAGCCGCCGTTTTGGATTCTCGGGCCTCGCTTGTCCGTCGTGCGATTGGGGAAACATTTAGACTTCTTTTGCCATTGCTTATTTAAGCCACAGGAGGCCTATTAATTTCAGCAGACCTCGTCCTCTCCAGGGGCGATCGCTTTGCCCACAGCACGTGCGCTCCCATTGTTTGGACCCATTTACATCTGTGGTCAATGAATAATGACAGTTCTGGGGGGGGGTGGTGGGGGGGCTGGGGGGGGGGGGGGCTCCAACACAGCCAAACACACACTTCACAAATAGAGCGGTGAGCTAAGAAAAAAAAAGAAAATGATTTCCCAAGTGGAGAATTTTCTAAAAAAGTAACACTGCTGAATTTCTATGCTGTCTGCGTTTGTTCAAAACGGCACAGTGGCAAGCAAAGCCGGAAATGTCTTTTTTGTGTGTGTGTGTGTGTGTGTGTGTGTGTGTGTGGCGCGGTGTTCAGAACTCTACCGTCGTGGCTCCTGGCACTCTCCCAACTGTTTTGACCCGTTAAATTAGCCACGTTGGCTCTGCGGCGGGTTGCCGCGCTGATGCTGTGGGCGTCTCTCAATCGGGGCGCGCAGGGCTCCTCCTGGCACGCCGCATCTTGCTCTGGCTGCGCCGCCGCTTCCGCACATCATAGAATATTAACCCTTTTCTGTTGCCTGACAAATGTACCAGATGGCACGGCACGATAACAGCTGTCAATTTTAAGGCGGGGCCTCTTTCGTGGATTCTTTCCGCAACACCCCCCCCCCCCCCCCACACTTTTTTGCACTTTGGGACACTAGGAGGATTTAAAAAAAATTTTTTTTTTTGTTTTTTTTTTTTTGACATAATAAGCAAACTGATTGTCATGAATCACATGTTACAGCTGTGCGAGAGGCATTTTGGTTGAGGTGTTACCAATCCGAGAGCCCCAGTGAGCTGGAATGCAGACACATGCGCACCAGCGCTGTGGTGGGGCTGTGGAAGCATTTCAACGTACAGCCCCGCGAGGTCCCCCCCCCACCCCCACCCCCACCCCCACCCGCCACCCTGGTGCCGCTTTGCTGCCATTCCGAGTAAATTAAAACTGAGGGCTCCAAATACATTTCTCATTGTGGCCTTAAAGCACAGGAAAGTTGCATTTGGCCCCAAACGGCGGAGAGGGAATTGCACTGCGAGCGCAGTCCCAGTCGCCTTATTTACATGATAAAGGCTGGATTATTTCTTTTTTTTTTTTCTTTTTTTTTTTCCCCCTTCCCCACATTTATTTATTTCTTGGCCAACATTGCCTCTTTTTCATCAAGGACACAGGTCGAAAGGATTGTGGCAATTTCGATTTCGTTTACCAGCCTCATTGAGATACAGGGCAGAGAATTCCCACAGCGTTTGTCATGTCCCCTTCGCCTAGATCTTGGAGTACAGGATGAAGAGCAAAATGGAGGCCGGGAGATTAATTATCACATTTCCAAAAAGACTCCAATCGATTGTACTGTTTGTGAAATACCCTCAGGCGGGGATGATGGACAACTACAATACAGTGTAGTGAAAGTTTGTCAGCATTTTCAAAAGATTTTTGGGGGGTTTGCCAAAAAAAAACAAATACAAACACAAACCACTTTTTTAAGGCAACTTTCCCAACATGTGATCCTGTTCTATCCAGAAGTCAATGGTACTGCTTGGTGAAATCAAGACGAACTCAAGAGGACTTAAGTCCTCTTCAACATGATAGTCTTGAAAAGCTTGGGGTGGGTGGGGGTAGCGGTGGGGGGGCTAAACCACTAACTTGCTTCTCCTCACAGTCTTTTCGAAAGCATATTTTTAAAGGTCTAATCGACTTGTTGAGAATTTGAGCTATGGGGTCTTTCCACTGGTTCAAGGAAACGGCCACAAGGCTGCATTAACAACAAGAGCTCTGAATAAAGTACAGTCAAACCTCGGTTTTCGTCCATAATCCGTTCCAGAAGGCTGTTTGAAACCCAAAATTGCTCGAAAAACCGAATTTTTTTTAAAATAAAAATGTTTACTGAACACGTCTGCTCACAATGGAAAGTAACACGAGGAAGCGTCACTTCCTCGTGTAAGGAAGGTGAGAGGAGTCAAATGGCGCATTCAAGTGCGCTCAGTTTGTTTGAGAACTGAAATTTGTTCGTGATCCGGGGCATAAAAAAAAACTCGAAATTTTTAGTCAAAGACCGAATTGGTCAAGAACCGAGACGTTTGAAAACCGAGGTTTGGCTGTATCTGTTTTTTTAAAGACTATACAGTCAAACCTCGGTTTGCGAACATCCACTGTGCTTTCCACTGTGAACAGACGTGTTCAATAAACAATTGTTTTTTTTTTTTTAAGTGTGGTTTCGGTTTTCGAACAGCCTTCTGGAACGGATTATGGTCGAAAACCGAGGTATGACTGTAATTACTTCTTTGTTTTTTTTTTAAGATTTCAGATAGTGTTTAAAACTCATTCAGTACCAGCCAATTCTAGACCAAGTCTGAAAAGACGTTTAAAAACGTCTTTGGGAGTGAATGAGTTATAAAAAAAAAAAAAGTTTCAATAAAGATCAACAAACTGAAATCATATTGATGGCGAACATCCAACACCACGACAAGCCTGTCCTAACTCCCGCTTTGCCGAATGGCGACGCGCGGAGAAGAACATACAGTATTCGCCCGAGCCCGTTCTTGCCGTTCTTTTGAGTTCCTTTAACCGCTTGCCGTTATAAAAGGCAGATACAAATGGTACCGCTGCCACACAGGCCATCAATCCATCTCATACCTCGCGCTTTGGTAACTCAATTTCCCACCTGGCTTGAGCTGACGGCTACACACCAAAGTCAATTCCAATCGCGACTCCGCAAAGTGCATGTCCGATGGAGAAGCCCCGCGGTTTAATGCGAACGGACTTCATCAATCGCCGAGTCGAGGTGAATCAATTGCGGATTGGCTTCAATCAGATGGGTGACAGGGGGTGGGGAGTGGAGGGGGGGGCGCCGTCTGTCCGCCGTCCACCGGCTCCGTCGGATGAATTCGACGGAAAAGGCATCACGGTGGATCGTATAGCTACCGTGCTCACCATCTTTCGTAGCCGTTTTCATGCCACAGGTTTACGTCTTAAGGCTAAGCAGAAGGCGAAGGAGGTGGAATACGCGCGCACCACACGCACTCTCAAACGCGTTTGCCTCAACGCGACCCGATCAAAAATGAACCCGTGTGATCCGAGCCCACTCCGTAGCATTTGCATTAACCGATCGTTTATTTGTGACATCCGTAATTAGCAATATAGCTTTTCACATCTACAAACGCCCTCTTTTTACCCCCCCCCCCTCTTCAAACCCCCCCCCCCCTCCCGAATGGTATCCTCCCCCTTAAAGATTAATTGAAGCCGGGATAAAACAAAATGGCTCCCAGGGGGTGGCCCACTGTTTGTTATTCATGTGGGTCTGAAAACAGCAACAGTAAATCCTCTAAATTGTTGTTAAGCCGCGGATATTACCATATGTGTGCCATTTCCATAGACTGACAGCTCCCTCTGGATCAACTGGGGACTATTGATCTTGCAGCACTCCATTTCAAGTTAATTGTGCTTGAAATGAGGTCCACACTCCCAGGCATACCTTTGTTTGAAAGGTGGATATTCATTTTTTTATTTGGCAGGATGTTGACATCAAAGACGGAGGATACGTTTCTTTTTTTTTTTCAGCCCCCCCCCCCTTTGCATTTTTTTAGGCGCCCTCTCTTTCTGAGGTCCAACGACAAGGCAACAAAATTAGATGGCGGGAGGGGGGGGAAACGCGTGCATTTTGTTTTTTTGTTTTCCCTGGTTGTGATTGGACGGCAACAAAGCTCCGCCTACGCTGAACATTTAAGGGGGGAGGTGGGGGGGGGGGGGATCGCGCAACATCATCTCTGTCGTAAAATATCAATCTTCGTGGCAAACGAGAGGAAAACTATTGTGAATTGATTATATTTAGTCCACATCTTGTATGGGCTGTGTCGACAAAAATCACTTGGCTACCGTCTGCTTAACCCCCATGCAGTAATGATCCCAAAATTGGACATTTCGGACACTTTGGACGATTTTGGACTGTTGGACAAATGGACCCACAGACAAAACAGTGAAAAATAACTAACTATACTAACTAAATAACTAATAAGTAATAACTAATAACTAACTAAATAACTAGCTGAAATTTTGCATAGGATGTATATCTATGTCTTGGCCAATTCCCACTGAACATTTGGAGGGGTTGAAAGTGAAAAAAAATTACAAGTGAAAAAAGTTGTTGCACATTGGAAGAGGGACATTTTTGGGACGTAATACCCTTCATGCAGCCGCTTAAAAATAAAAATTTCGAGTTTTTTTATGCCTGGGATGACGAACAAATTTCGGTTCTCGAACAAAACCCATAACGGCCCTCCAAGGGAAACTGTAACTAAAACCAAGCGCGCGACAAAAATGAGTTTGACACCCCCGGCACTAAAAGCTCCTTACATGAGGGTTGTTGTTATTTTTCATGCAAGCTGTCTCTTTCTTCATCAGGAAGAAAGTGTCTGACCTGAAAAGTTAAAAAAAAACACAAAAAAAAAAGGATGTAGCCAAGCTGACTGAAAAGATGAACTTTGGCTCGAGAAAAGGCGGCGAGAACACTGAAAGTTTCACAGCTCCGCCGCTAATGTGCGCATACGCGCTATAAGCCCTGTCACGATTAAGTGCAAATCGGATTAGGATATGTGACATTGGTGTGTGTTTTTACAGGTGCTTCTGACAGCGCAATAGAAACAGTGCAAGATGGAGGGGGGGGGGGGGGGCGGGGGGGGGGGGGGGGGGGGTTGGGAAGACTTCCGAGAAAGCAAGCCCAAAGTGCAAGCTCATTAAACAGCAAAAGAGAAAAGGCAAACTAAGCTGCGTGTTGCCGCGCAAAAACTGCCACACTCGCTGATTAAACCTCTCACTCTCAACTGCGCCGTAATCCTGCCTGGAACTCGGCCTGGCAGATTATTTTGGGTGGGGGGGGGGGGGGGGGGGGGAGAGAGAGAGAGAGAGAGAGAGAGAGAGAGAGAGAGAGAGAGATGTTTGCTTGCAAAAGGAGCGTTAGTCCCAATCTGAGGAACATGGCCTAACATTCCCATCCCTCGACCCTCCAAGGGGAGGGGGGGGAGGGCGGGGGGGAGCACTTTGCAGGCATGAGACAGGATGCAAAATTCCATTTTCTCCAGCAATCATTCCCGTATCAAGCCGATGTTCCCGCCGCAATATCAGATCCCAACAAATAAAAAGCTGTGTAATGGGGGACATTAGAGGGGCCCCCGGTTTATGGAGGCAGGATTTAATTTGCATGGCAGATTAGCCCTCCAATCCCACCGGTGGGGCCCCACACAGCCTTGGGGCAAAAAAAAATCACCTCTTTTTTTTTTTTCTCCTTGCCTCCACCTCTTTTATTCTTTTATTAATAGGATCGTGTCCCTTCAAATCCATTAAATCAAGCGAGGCAGGCTTGAGTGTAATCTGATTACAAATTCAGCATGTAAACGCTGAAGCGGTGGCCCTGGCTACATGCTGCTTTCTTCCGGATGCCAGCGGCGGGACGTCAGGGGCTCAAAGACTCCTCCCCCAAATTTTGTATTTATTTTTTTTCCTTCTCCTCCCTCTCACTTACCCGCAGACACTTCATGGTCAGCAACATGTACTTTATGCACATGTACAAAAAGGGAGAGGGGGGGGCAAAGAATCCCTGAGTGTTGCGTACAAAATAAATACATGTTACATCTCCGAGGCGAGCCGGTTTCCAAATCCCAGTGGAAGAGCGAGATTGAAAGAGAGGGAAAGCACTGCTGGAGGCTTTTTTTTTTTTGGTCTCTGCCCTCAGTGCACCGGTCTGACTGGGGCCAAGTTCCGCCTCAGCGCCCCGGCGAGCCTCCGCATTACATAGGCAGACAAATACACACACACTCACAGCTGGGGTTACCAGTTATTAGACAGCAAGAGGGGGGGAAGAGGCAAGTACACTTTTTTTTTTTTGCTTTTCCTCTCCACAAAAATCACGCATTCATAAATACATTTCCTGGCTCCCCAACTCGCCGCAACACAGAACTGAGTGACGTGGAGTCACTTGACAGCTTGAAAAGCCGGATAGGAGACGCAAAGAGTGGCTATAATTGGCTGGTGTACGGGGCTTTCCGTGTCAACAGCGAGTAGAAATATTTGCCACAAATACCTTATTATATAGGTGTCAAACTCAAGGTCCGGGGGCCAGATGTGGCCCGCCACATCATTTTAAGTGGCCCGCGAAAGCAAATCAAAGATTGACAATTTATATAATGCTTGCTAAAATCCGTACCAAATTTTCATATGTGATAAATCAGTGACATATCGTAAACATTTTCTTGTTACCAAAACCCCGCCAAGGGAAACGGTCATTATAATGTGGCCTGCGACAAAAATTAGTAGAAATATTGTCACAAATACCTTATTACATAGGTGTCAAACTCAAGGTCCGGGGGCCAGATGTGGCCCGCCACATCATTTTAAGTGGCCCGCGAAAGCAAATCAAAGATTGACAATTTACATAATGCTTGCTAAAATCCATACCAAATTTTCATATGGAATAAATCAATGACATATCGTAAGCATTTTGTTGCTCCCAAAACCCCGCCAAGGGAAACGGTCATTATAATGTGGCCTGCGACAAAAATGAGTAGAAATATTGTCACAAATACCTTATTATATAGGTGTCAAACTCAAGGCCCAGGGGCCAGATGTGGCCCACCACATCATTTTAAGTGGCCCGCAAAAGCAAATCAAAGATTGAAAATGTACATAATGCTTGCTAGAATTCGTACCAAATTTTCATATGTAAGAAATCAATGACATATCGTAAGCATTTTCTTGTTACCAAAACCCCTCCAAGGGAAACGGTCATTATAATGTGGCCTGCGACAAAAATGAGTTTGACATTGTGCTCACGTCTCCTTGCGGCTGTGTTATTACATGTAATTACATGTAATAAAAAAATAAAATTTTGTTTTTAGCCAAGTCATAAGTGCATTATGATGACCGTACAGCGAATTGATTAGAAACAAGATTAAACAGTGAAACAAAAACAAACAACAGGACTCCCAAAAAAAAAACAATGACGATATTTAGGGCCATTTCGGGCCTCACTTTCTTCACATCAAGAAAAATTTGCCGGCGTCAACTGAGAATTCGAGGCCTACTGTGAAAACCCCGTTCCACGATATATAGCAGGTGCGTCAAATGGTGAACCGCGATATAGCAGGTGGGGTAACACTACCTCCGCCCCCGCCCCGATCCAGGCCTTATTAACATAGAAGGCAACAGCGGCGGCAACAATGTTTTTACGAACAGTTCATGCATTACCACTCAGGGGAGGGTTCGCACCATGCATCCCTGCATCTCAAACACGCGCGTACACACACACACACACACACACACACACACACACACACACACACACACACACACACACATTCCCCAGTGTGATGCTCTGGGAAAAGGGGGGGAAAAAAAGCAAAAAAAAGAAAACAACAACACCGCTGATCAGAGCTGCTCAGCCTGCCTGCTATTCACTGGTGGGGGGGAGCGAGGGGGGGGGGGGGGCTGACAGAAGCAGTGATGTTTGAGAAGCGGGGAGTCTTGAGTTTGTCTATCCCCGATTAGTAAAAAACGTCGGCGCCTCCTGCCCCGTTGTAGCTGATACACTCTTGAATGTGGATTTTGACACAAGCTTGACAACAATAATTTTTTTTTGTTTATTTTTTTTTTTAGACAAACTGACTTTCGGTAGTGTGTCAGTTATTTGCTCAACTTGCATTGCTCACCTGAGCAAATATTTAAAAAAATAAATAAAAAGACATACAGCCAAACCTCGGTTTTCATCCATAATCCAGAAGGCTGTTCGAAAAGCGAAATTGTTCGAAAACCGAAGCCACGCTCTTTTTAAAATAAAAATGTTTACTGAACACGTCTGCTCACAATGGAAAGCAACACGAGGAAGCGTCACTTCCTGGTGTAAGGAAGGCGAGAGGAGTCAAATGGTGCATTCAAGTGCGCTCAGTTTGTTCGAGAACCGAAATTCGGTCGTCACCCAAGGCATAAAAAACTCGAGATTTTTGTTCGAAAACCGATTTGGTCGAGAACCGAGACGTTCAAAAACCGAGGTTTGACTGTACTTTTTTTGAATGACAGGTAAAACGTATAAAATAATAAATAATGGCACCCGTGTTACTTGTGTACATCAGCCCTAAACAGTTAGCGTACATACTGTAAAGGTTAAAAAACGATTGTTAAACATGGGCCATAAGAGGCCGGTTTAAATCGGTCGGGCTCCGATTTACAGTATACGTTCCAAAAAGTCTGACTAAAACCCACATTGGATGAAAACCAAAGCAATCTGTCCCATAGGAAATCATGTCAATACATTTAATCCATTCCAGAAACTCCAAAATAACAACAGGAAAAATAACATTCATTCATTCATTCATTTTCCGAACCGCTTCATCCTCACCAGGGTCGCGGGGGGTGCTGGAGCCTATCCCAGCAGTCTTCGGGCAGTAGGCGGGGGACACCCTGAAGTGGTTGCCAGCCAATCGCAGGGCACACAGAGACGAACAACCATCCACGCTCTCACTCGCACCTAGGGACAATTTAGAGTGATCAATCAGCCTGTCATGCATGTTTTTGGAATGTGGGAGGAAACCGGAGCACCCGGAGAAAACCCACGCAAGCCCGGGGAGAACATGCAAACTCCACACAGGGAGGCCGGAGCTGGGATCGAACCCGGTACCTCTGCACTGTGAAGCCGACGTGCTAACCACTGGGCTACCGGGCCGCCGGAAAAATAACAATAAGTTTCAAATAAATAAATGTAATAAGTAAATAAATAAATGACCAATGAAATGGCTCGATGAAGAATAAACGTCACTTTTACCTTGATTAAATGCACCCATTTAACGACGCATTTAAGCGCTGCAATCTGGAACACAGCAACGTCTGACCATACCCTGATACGGACTCGACTATACCGTACTCAAATTTGAGATATGTTCAAAATAAATCCCCCTCGCACTTCTGTCCACACGTATGTTTTTTTTCGAGAGGACCAACAATCAAATTCCAAAAAAATCGACAGAAAACAGACACACACACACACGAGACGTGTGAATAAATGTTCCTGTGGTGATTGTTTGATTTGTAAAACTCGGCAGAAGCAAAGCGGGCAATTAGAGGCGCATCCTGACATCACTTGACTGTATTCCTTTAACCTTTCCACAATGAGCCACGTCGAAGGATTTGTCACCTTCGCAGCGGGGGCCCTTGGCGCCGTGCTTTTCACGAGCCACAATGGGCTTGGAAAAAAAAAAAAAAAAAAGAGGAAGGCGAGGGAGAAAACTTGCAATCCTCCTGTGAGGATTTGGCAAAGTTATAGAACTCCCAATTATTAAAATGTCTTCTCGCAGCCTCTCTCTTTGCGGGCCTCCCGTCCCTTTCCGAGACTTACAACAACAACAAAAAATACAAAATATCCGCAGTGCCACTGAAGAGTGTATAATGCCCGTGTGCCCACATGACTGCCGAAAAACACTCCTGCTCTTTCTGCCCCGCTGAGTCCTGCTGCATAATGGGGTTTCTTGAAGGCTGCGGGCTCACAAGAAGGCCTGCCTAACAAAGCCTCGGTGGCTGGCAAGCGACAGGAGAGAGGCTGTTTGCAAGCCGGATCCCCCCCCCCCCCCCCCCCCCAAAAAAATCCTCATTTCGGGGAGGGTTTCTCTGGGACGCAGTGGCGGCAGCATGACAGTGTAAGGTTTTGATATCTTGGCAAGCGGAGGGGGGGGGCGTACACTGTGTTGGTCTTTAGTGAAGGTCCAGGGAGTTGGTTCCGAGAAGGGAAAGTTCACAAATTGGTTCGCAATACATTTCACAAGTCGGGAATCTTACACAACCGGGATTCTTTTCCCTACGTTAAATCAGATCAATAAAGCCTCATCGTATTTCCATATCCCCCTTCCTGAAACCCTGAAGACCCCCCCACCCCCCTCCCACCCCCCAGCCCACCTCCTCCTTTGGTCACCATTCACTTTCCTATTTAGCTCCACAGGAGCCAACCTGTTTACCTGATGGGTGGTCTTAGACCGGGCTAAACTAAAGCCCTTGCCATCTAAGTGTAGAGTAGCCGCTAATCCGATTTCAGGAAACAGTCAAACCCACACACCACAACGCTACACCCACCCACCAACCAACCAACCGCACTGTGGCTTTGCTGCCTTTGGATACAAGGGGAGGCAAAAGACACGAGTAACTTCAAGAGGAACTTTCTTTGCAATGAGATATTCTGTGTGAGCATACAAGTCTAAATATGGTTTATGATTAATATTGAGTTTCTGGAATAAGTACAATTATTTTTGCATCGTGTATCAGCCCCTAATCATGGCACCGAAGAAAGCAAGTGGAAGTGGTAAACCTGGTGAAGAAAAGAGGAAAATAGTGCGTAAAACTATAGAATTTAAGAAAGATTTGATCGCGAAATATGAGTCAGGTGTGCGTGTGTCTGTGTTGGCGAAGGAGGACGGGATGCCGAAATGCCCCGCCTACTGCCTGATGACAGCTGGGATAGTCGCACGCCCCACGACAGATAGATAGAGAGAGAGAGAGATGTTCCTTCAATTTTTATTTACTATGTTAATGTTAAAATTGGTGAAAATAAAACATATTACAGTTTGTTTGTACAATATTTTACATATTACCTGCTCTCCTATTACATGTGTACAGTTTATGGTGTGAAATTGTAAAAAAAAAAGTGGTTTAAAAAAGTTGTTTGCTTGACTTGGAACGGATAAAAAAAAATTGCATTGATTCCAATGGGAAACATGGTTTCGGTTTTCGAACAATTCGGTTTTCGAACAGTCTTCTGGAACGGATTAAGTACGAAAACTGAGGTTTGACTGTATATATATATATATATATATATATATATAGTCATAATATACTGTATATATATATATATATATATATATATATATACACACAGTATATATATTGACTTTGTTTTGAATACTACAGCGTTATCACATCTAACAGACGATCTCAGAAAAAAAAAAAAAAAAACAATATGCGGCCCTGCAGGATTTTCATTTTAGTACCCCAGATATACTCCAAAGTGATGGCTTTCGTTCCGTTTTGTGACATGGATGGGACTTGTGTGTGCATCTGGCCCTCTAATAAGGTTCAGCAAGTCGGACATATTACCCGCTCGCCGGCAGGTCTCTCTCTTGAATGCGCTCGGCCCTCTCCGGGACGTTACAGAGGCCGAACATAAAGCAGTGTTTCATGGTCCCGCGGCTTATCTGGCCTCTTAAAGTATGTGAGACATGCCAGGAAACAAAGGAGCGTCTCTGTACGCCCGCCACCAGGGCGAGCATATCCCTTTCACGGGCCACACATCGGACTGAGGGCTACACCTGGACGGAGACTTTCCTTAAGCGCAGCCCAAAAAAAAAAAATCCCTATGGGCTTACTCTATAGAATCAAAGAAGCACATAAATAGGCCTTAAGAAATCAAATTTAAGACTTTGTGGCACATTTTAAAGGCCGCTTTGATCCAAATGAACGAAATGCGACCACATTGCAAATCAGCCTTATGTTGTTTGTGCCCGTGGCATTTTTAAGATCTTTGAACAACAGATTTAACCCCCATGCAGTAATTATCCCAAATTGGACATTTCGGACACTTTGGACGATTTTGGACTTTTGGACAAATGGACACCACAGACAAAACAGTGAAAAATAACTCCACGAAGCTGAAATTTTGCATAGGATGTATATCTAAAAAAATTTTAAGTGAAAAAAATTGTTGCACATTGGAAGAGGGACATTTTTGGGACAATCCTCGAGGACGTAATACCCTTCATGCAGCCGCTAAAAATACTGCATGAGGGTTAAGGGTTAAGTGTTTATTTTTTTCAGGATACGAAAGGCCTTCATTTTGTTAAATCATATTTAAGACTTGAAAGACGCAAGAAAAGCCTGAATGTAAAAATAACATAACAATGACTTGAATGACTCGATGTTCATAACTCTGACATTTGGCCAAGTTCATTCGTCCCACCAGAGGAAGGAAATTATTGAATCATATTGTATGCACGGTACAGATTTCATATTTTGGGTTACACTCGTTCAGTGTGCTGTTGACGCGATTGTGCTTTTTGTGTCTCTGAATTGGATATCCAATTATTAGGCAAGCACACAAAGGCACTGAGCCTTGTGAATATACAGCAGCTATTTCTGCGTGCTGACTGTGTGCAAATGAGAGGCCTCTTATATGACCCATATACCGCCTCTGCGGTGAGGAGCGAGTGCTATTTAGAGAAAGCATGGCCTCAGCTGGCCAAACCGGAGCAGTACAAGCCAAAGCCAAAGCTTCATTGTCAACGGCGTGGGAGCAAATTCGTTTTTTAAGAACGTAATGGCAAAAAAATATACCAACATAAAACATTATATATATATATGTGTGTGTGTGTGTGTGTGTGTGTGTGTGTGTGCGCGCGCGTGTGTGACATGAGTGGATCAGTGTCACAGCTGATCCCTAGTGTACTGTCAGAGAACAGAGACCCTGAGGGGCCTTTTTTTTTTAACACCACTGAGAATGTCCATACGGCATCTGTCGAGAGGGTGTATTACCACTGTGAGTCTCTGTGGGCATATTTGTGCACTTTGTGCATTGGGGGGGGGGGGGGGGGGGGGGGGTGCATATTTTGTGACTGCAGTGGTGTCTTGAGATAGGAGTGGCCCAATTTAAAAAAAAATTTTTTTTTCAAGATATAAGCAATTACACGTACAAGTTTTTGCTTTGGCTTGAGAGAGCGGCAGCGATAATTGAAGTCAACTCACCGACAGTGAGTAATTCTTCACAAAGGGGCTTCCACGCCACTCTCGGTTTAAGTTTACTGTCAACTAAACATCAAACAAAGGAATTACACCTTGGTGTACACCGAGCATCTTCCTGGCATTCCATTGGCTAAGAGGGACCTCTACCGGATGTGTCTGTGTGTGTAGATCGATAAATGGATAGATGTGTGTCTATGCAACGTCCTCATCATTCGCACTTTGGGCCATGAGGCGCTCCGATAGTTTTACGCAAATGTGAATCACCCAGAAAAAGTGTTCACCAGTCGGGCGATCGCTCACTATGTTGATGTTTACCATTGGACATTTTCGAAGGATTGTTAAAAGGCAACAAAAGCAAACGTCCTTGGATCAGTTCTTGACAAAACGCCAGGCAAAAACCACTTCTGAGAGAGAACATGAACTAAAGAAGGCAAAAAAACCGACGTGGATGCAGTTAAAAGTTGAAATGACCGTCATTTTAATTGTTTGTTCATTGTGCACAACTCTCATTTATTGTGCAATAATCTCATGTATTTGTTACATATTTGGATGCATTTTTATGCTTTATAAAACATTTATGTCAGAATTTTGGGAGGGCTTGGAACGGATTAGGGCATTTACATGGAAAATGCGTCTCGACTTACAACATTTTCGACTTAAAAAATTTCTTCCAGAACCAATTAATTTCGTAAGTAGAGGCACCACTGTACTTTATTTGAGTTTGGGTTTCATTTCAGTATCGTCACAGAATACAATAAACTCATATCTCAAGGCACCAATGTATACGATTCCGATTTCAGAGTCCCGATTTTTGCTTGCGCGGGCTGATTCCACCTTCCATTCACCTGTGAAGTGCACTTTCTTCCGGCTCCCTCCTGTGTTTATTTGTCCTCTTTAAACTCCACAGGTCAGACTCGTGGCTAAAGCCAATGTTGACCTTGGTTTAACCATCCTCGCCACAGTAGCCGTACTCCATAAACAGGAAAGACTCAGCGTCTGGTGTTAAAAGCCCCCCGTCCCCCCACCCCCCCCGGACTGTGTAAGTTACAAAGTGTAAATAAGAATGATCGTGGCGCGCCGGCTGCTTTGGCCGCGCCATTGTCCTTCGGTTACCTTAAGCAAGTCTGAATAGCTCACGGCAATGCTTTGAAATCAATATTTTGTTTTTGCAAAGCGGCTACACGGAGAAATGAAAATTCCATAGGAGTGGAAAATACGGAAGATTCATAGTTGACCACAATCTGCTTTGGACACTGGTTGACCTTTGATTTTCCGGATTGGGAGATTCATGTAACATTTTCTTGAACTTTCTTAATGGTCATTCAAAATGTTTGTCGGCAAGATGGATTGTTTTGCAAGGTTAAATGTTTTTTTTTCCCGCCTTTCTTGATGTAAGATACATTCAAAAGCAGGTTTCCCATTTCCCAAGTATCACAAAAGTGTCCCCATAAATAAAACATGGCTTGAGTCACTGACTGCCGTAGCAAAAAGCAAAACCCTGAATAAACTTCAGCTGTGATACACTGATGTGACTGCGTGTGAAAATATCATAACGCAAAGTTCCGGTAAAATAATGCTCATAATAATAATGCTCATAATAATAATAATAATGCTCATAATAATAATAATAATAATAATAATAAAAGATTAAGTGCATTTGTAAGCAATCCATTACTGGTTTACTTTCACTCCTGAATTGTGAAATACAAGATACCAAAACGATCATATTTAATATGTATATTCTAATTTTTGTTAAGATGGTGGTACTTGGAGAGCTCAGTATTTCTCATATGGTACTTTGAGTAAAAAGTTGGAGAACATGTTAAGTTTTTAAAAAAAATAAATAAATAAATAAACAGGCTTTGTCAATGTTATGATGTCTGACAGTAACATAAGGTGATGTCAATGCGTCTTTTGATCTCGTGATGAAACAGCCAGCCAGTCGAAAGATAATTATTGGTTATTGGTTTATCATGAAACGTATCTATAATAATCCAATTAACATGAAATTAACCCCCATGCAGTAATGATCCCAAAATTGGACATTTCGGACACTTTGGACGATTTTGGACTGTTGGACAAATGGACACCACAGACAAAACTGTGAAAAATAACTCCACGAAGCTGACATTTTGCATAGGATGTATATCTATGTCTTGGCCAATTCCCACAGAACATTTTGAGGGGTTGAAAGTGAAAAAAAATTCAAAGTGAAAAAAGTTGTTGCACATTGGAAGAGGGACATTTTTGGGACGTAATACCCTTCATGCAGCCGCTTAAAAATACGGCATGAGGGTTAAGTTGGCATAATGGTGACATGTGGTAAATTGTTGTGAATGATTGGCACCTGAAAAGACGTTGACGGGGTCGATCAGGAATATTGAAAAAGTCCATTTATGAAGACGTCACCCTGATATGACGCTCCGAGACAACGAGCTAGTGGCGAGGCATTTATTTGTTTTGGACGGCGTGTGCTACTGAGCAAAGTGCTGAGCGGGACCATTTTAATCGAAGCCCGCCGAGAGAAGCCTCTTGAAAAGGCACCGAGGCGCTCGCCGGCTTCCTTGAGTAGACACAGACTGTTCCAGGTTAACTGGTTTTCTTAATGTCGCCACGCTGGCCAACTTTTCTTTCAGGGGGGGTGAAAGTCAAACAGGGCCCGGTGAAAGACTTCATCGCCCATTAGTGGGGGGGGGGAAAAAGGCGGTGGTGGGGGGGCGGTTGGTTAAATGGCTCTCCTGCGAGCAAGCAGTTAAAGCAGGGCGGGATAAAAGGGCCTCTCCACACACACTTGCTCAGACAGATTAGCAAGGGGACGCTCGTCTCGAGGACGGAAAATGTTTGTCCGCGCGCAGGAGAGCACTCCGAGCTCAGCGTTGTCACCATTACGTGTATCGCCGGGAATGAGCACAAAGCTGTGCTTCGCCAGCAATTAAAAAGCTCACACGGATGCATTTTTTTGGGGGGGGGGGGCCCCGTCGGCCGAATATGGCCCCGCGAGAGCTTTTGGAACCGGGCCCCCTCGATGCAATTTTTTTTTTAAACGAGGAAAAGCTCAGAGGAACGTTTATGAAAAGGGCACGGAAACAATGAACACAATTGCACTCTGGCGTATTCTACCAGATTGTGCGGAAATTAAGAGAAATAGAAATAAACAGCTTGCGCATTATGATAATTCGATGGGCATTGCGATGCTCATTTTGGTGTGCGCACAGTGGGCACTGGACGGCCGTATCATACATATAGACACATATATTACACGTAAATTGGTAATGAAACATAAAAGCTAAGATTTAAACCATTCTCCGCAGAGGATAAAGAATACGCCTGTGAGTATTGTATGATCTGCCTGCATGCGTTGCTAAAGCTCATGTTCAACTACAAGCTCTTTCAAAAGTTTTGAATTACCGCAACAGTCTTTTGCTAGCCGGTCTATGATGCTTTGTATTGTATGGTAGCATTTAGCTAGCGCAAATGGGTGAGAAAGTTCATGTGGTTTGGTTAAACCAACACCGCAACAGTCTTTTGCTAGCCGGTCTATGATGTTTTGTATTGTGTGTTAGCATTTGGCTAGCACACTTTCCCGTCTACCCGAGGAAGCGTCACTTCCTCGTGTAAGGAAGGCGAGAGGAGTCAAATGGTGCATTCAAGTGCGCTCAGTTTGTTCGAGAACCGAAATTTGCTCGTCATCCGAGGCATAAAAAACTCGCCATTTTTGGTCGAACACCGAATTGGTCGAGAACCGAGACGTTCGAAAACCGAGGTTTGACTGTATTACACGTAAATTTGGTAATGAAACATAAACGCTAAGAATTAAACCATTCTCCGCAGAGGATAAAGAATACCCTGTGAGTATTGTATGATCTGTCTGCATGCGTTGCTAAAGCTCGTGTTCAACTACAAGCTCTTTCAAAAGTTTTGAATTACCGCAACAGTCTTTTGCTAGCCGGTCTATGATATTTTGTATTGTATGTTAGCATTTAGCTAGCGCAAATGGGTGAGAAAGTTCATGTGGTTTGGTTCAACACACGACGTGTAATTTTAATTGTTTAGTTTTAAAGTAACATATTTACATTCTCCTTTGCTGTGGTTTTGTACAATTTTAAAATACAGCGCTATTTTTAATTATTTTTAAAAAACGCTGTGGTTTGGGGGACTTGAACGGCAATAGCATATCAATTCATGTTCTTGAATTAATTAATTAATTAATTCGTTAATTCATTTATTTTTTGTTTTATAGTTAATTAATTTATTTTTGTTTGAAGTTCCTAAAATGGCAACGCTACGTTTAAAAAAAAAATGTATATGCACTGGCTCCTTCCGACAAAACTGTTATTGAAAAGCACTGAAATAGAAAATCTTAACCCAACATTTTTTTGCATAAAACTTCTTTTACTCTTGTTTCAAGCAAGTTGCCGCCCTTTCTGAGCTTAAAATAAATTCTTCTTCGTCTTCCTTCTGCTTACTTTTCAAGTGTGGGGAAAACATGCGCGTAATTACAAGGCACTGCTCCATTGCCAGCGCCCGGGCCCCGATTGCGTTGCAGCCAAGAAGTAAATGTTACATGCTCAGTTAGCAGGTGAAACCAAGCAGGCAGATGTGTCTGCAGCCTCAGTAGACACTCACCGGGCCCTGATGCTGCCTGCCCGTCCGTGTGTGCGCGACACACTTCCTGGCCAAGTCAGCTGCTCAGGAGCCAAGTTGCTGAGCAGGTATGTGTGTGAGATATACAGAAAGACATGAGAATCCGGGAATGTAGAAAAAGAAGGAAAAAAACATTGACTCCGTCAAGACTTTCGCCTCGTGTTTGTTTACATGCTTCTAAAGCTGAAATCGACTGAAGTGTCTGTTTTCATGAGTGGCCGACGGTTGGTCACGAGTATTGTTTCGAATCACCAAGTTCAATAGTCCGTGAATGCCATCGTAATGTCACATATGTAAAAGCGAATGGAAACATGTAAATAAGGATTCGCCAAAAAATTAATAAATTAAAAAAAATAATGAAAAATAATTTGAGTTTTTATTTCCTCTCCTGTGTTGGCCCATCGGTTTCTTCCTTGACAATCGCACCATGTTTTTGTGGTTCGATTTAAAAAAAATAATAATAATAATTTAAACATTATCGTGTATGTCAAAACCTCAAAACCTAAAATAGTTTCACAATGTTTCTGCTGCAGCGCATCAGTCAACATGCTGTGCCCAATTCCTTACTGTGTGGCCAAGAATCACCAACTAATTTTTTTGTTGCTTTTTTTTTTTTTTGGCGTCTGATTCAATTGCTCGGTATGCAGTGAGCGTAACGTCTCTGCCAAATAACCAAAAATATCAGAAACATCTCTCATGTAGTTCAGTTTCAC
This sequence comes from Hippocampus abdominalis, assembly GCA_018466805.1. Taxonomy (NCBI): domain Eukaryota; kingdom Metazoa; phylum Chordata; class Actinopteri; order Syngnathiformes; family Syngnathidae; genus Hippocampus; species Hippocampus abdominalis. The sequence continues at coordinate 5,660,583 of CM031702.1, forward strand.
GCCACTGAAAAATGTTCAATCATTACATTGTCGGATGATTTTTGCCAATTTAAAAAGATGAATCAGTAAGGCTCTTTATTGCCCCCCAAAAAGTGAATACAACTTCTTGTTGACACCCTACAACCTACCAAAATGTCATTCCTGTTTGTTATGGTCAAACGTACGCAAAGTGAAGCAGAAGCGGAGGTATGTTGGCTATCGGGGCCGAGAACACAATAGCCCTCCTTCTCAGGGTATGTAACCGTAGACCCCCTCATAAAGTCCCCGGCCCACAAATAAAAGAGCCACGCTCGGCTCGTGTTTCGACAACAAGGGCCGCTATTATGCAACTCAAGCTCTGGTTTGAAGAAAGCCATCAAATGTCAGAGAGCAACAAGTGCACGGCGCACCGATTCAGACGCGACATGCTGTACATAATGAATTGGGGAAACATCAAAAAGATGGCTATTTGTACTGCAATGCATCTAACATGGTAGAAAAATCATATTTACTTTTCCCCAATGATAAAAATCACACTTTATAATATTGTCCTTCATAAACATGTACAGTAATTACATCAACAGAGCAAATAATTTTTGTGACACTTTCTCATTCATTTCAAAGCACTTTGCTGCTTTTCTGGTGTGCACAGCTTGGCCACCTGGGGGCAGTATACAGGCCAATTGATCCCCTCTTCACATTTGCTTTCTTGCCTGGGATGCAACAGCCTATCATATTGCAGCAGAGCAGATCCTGCCTGGAACTCCAGTGGGATCATATCGTCACAGATGATTAAATTCATTCATTCGAATTTATAACTAGGGTCGCGGGGGGTGCGCCTATACTTTTGATCAGTAAATCGCAGGGCACACAGAGGAACAAACATCCACGAACTTAGGCAATTTTCATGATCGTCTCAGGTGCGGTGAAGTAGAGAAAGATCGAACCCAACATGCCCGAGGCCGGATGGAATCGAACCCGGCTGCACGTCGAGGAACGCCTTTATATATATTTATATATATATATTTCCTACCCCTGTAAGCTGCAAAAGTCACATGACCAAACCCCAGAAAAACAAGTGAATCAAGATCGGTCGTTACCCGAGCCCTTTGGCATTGTCATTTCATTTTCAGTCGACAGAAAGTGGCAAAATGGCCGCCCTCCTCAGTCAGATAAAAATGGGTGGATTTCGCTGCCTAATTCATATTCCACAAACACAATATATTAATCAGAATACAGTCATAGAATATAATATTGTAAAAAAAAAAATGTTTGACTTGACTTCCCCATGACAGGCTTATAACCAGATAGATGCTGATCACTGCCTATGTTAGCATTAGCCCTAAGCTAGCTTTTGTTTTATCTCTTTATCATCTTATCTTGAAGAATTTGGAAGATGGGTCGCTCGTATCTCAAGGCACCACCATATGATGTAGAAGGAATTTTCAAAATGACTCAATTGTGTTGAACTAAGTCACATAAAGGGGCGGCACACCGCTATTTTACCTTAAAATAGCTTTCCCTTCAAACATTAGTCTGTATTGTGTCAATAGTTTACAAGCGCGCAATGACTATAGGAGCTTTTCTTTGCACATTTCAGGCCTCCCCGTTGCTTAAGGTTGTGACCCCACTTTTGAGTTTTCCCGGGGCTGTTGGGTTAATGAAGTAACAACAAACTGGGCCTGCGGCTAATTTGGAGTGGCACTTCCTGCACTACCCCCCACCCCCCCCCCTCCTCCCTCCCTTGTCTCCACGAAGACGTATTTCATTTTCTCTTATCTCTGCCTCAGTCATGTGGCTTTCCGCATGGACGCCCATGTCTCCCCCCAGTTGCAAGACTAATGGAAACTTCGTTAATGTCATTAATCTGCCGACCAGGACACGGACCAAACATGTTTAACCTTCCCCGGTGTAGGCCGCCGCCACCGCGACTGCAGCAAGTGTCCACACACTGTAACGTCCTATAAAGTGTAACGTAGCCGCTTCGGTCAAACGAGGGCAACGTGGCGCTTTTACTTGCCCAAACATTTAGCGACATCTGTGAAGTAGTCCAGTCTGTTCCATGATGCCGATTACCATTCAAGGTGTTCTAAGTGCCATTGCCACCACCCACCCCCCCCCAGAAAAAAAGTGGAAAGTGCATTCATTCAACTTGGCTCCAATCTTCCCTCCTATTGGATGCGCCAGCAAATTTCAATTTATGCACAGCAAGCCCCCAGAGCACAACGTTACGCCGCTACGCCGCTGCGCCGCACAGATGCAATGAATGGGTTGGTCAATTGTGCACTGCGCTCTGCTAAGTGCAGTGTGAAAACCATTCATCTTTTCCAGGTTTCACACAAAAATGTATTTACTGAGTTTTTTTCTTATTAGAAAAATTTAACGTTTTATTTCATTTAACTTTATAAACCCAGACAGAAATAACACAACTAAAGTGAATACAAAGAATTAATTCATTTTTGCGACTGTTTTTTTTTGGGGGACATTGCGCTGCCGCTGCTCAACCCGCATTGTGTTTTATTGTTCTTGTTCCTGATTGTAAAGTGTCCTTGGGTGTTTTGAAAGGCGCTTATAAATTAAATGTAATATTATTATTATTATTATTATTATTAATTCTTTGTTGTTGTGAAAGCTGCTATATAAATAAAAATGTATTCATATGCTTGCCATGGCTACCTGGGAACAGCGTAATACGATAGAGACACCCGAGCAGTAATAATAGTCATTCTTCACAAAGGATCATGAATATTTGTGAGTAGTATTAGAACGTCTGTGTACAAGTGTTGCTTCACCGTTTGTGTTCAAATATGTGTTGCTTCGAGGGTGACTATGGCAACACTGATGCTATTTGCTAGCCCATCTACGGGTGTTGTGCATCATTTGTGGGCTTTATAAGGGGGAAATCTGTGTGGTTGTTTTAAACACGCGTGTAAATCTCTTGTTTTGTGTTTAGTTGGGCAGTACGTTGGCTGGTTGAGAGGGAAGACATTTTATCGTTGCTGTATGTTGCACATAGAGCGCATTTGACAATAAAGTTGGACTTGACTTACAATTGGCGTACCCTATAGAGAAGAATTTTCACCTCGTTGAGTTGAGTCGACTGACACCATACAGCGCTTATATTGGAAAAAGTAAAAACTTGCCCCCCCCCCCCAAAAAATAAACAACGTGTACGGTTTGCATTATAATGTTATGGCAAAATTCAATTGTCATATGTGCTGAGCTGTCACACCCCCCAGTTCTGCTGGAATAAAAAAACGGGAAAAAAAACACGCAAAACAACAGTCAAAATTGTTTTGGTGTTGTGTTTTTGAGGCGACCCCGTTTGCCCGAACTGCCTTTTTTTGGGGGGGGGTTGGATTTCGGATGTTCCACTGTATCTCTGTTATTTTCTTTTCCAATCAGCCTCACTCGAGTGAGCGGGCCCTTTCTACATGACAGCACGCTCACTTCCACCATGCACATTCAAACAATGGCAATGTCAAAAGACTGCTTAATGACTAATCAGGTGGCTGGGATTCATTCCTCATTCAACCCCCCCCCCCCCCCCACCACCACTCTTATTCACACATTCCAGCCGCTCTATGAATGGACACTCTCAGCCCTGTGTGGCATATACTTTCATTCATAAAGAAGAAAACAGGAGAAGAGGGGTTGTGGGGGGGCAAGGTCGTGGGGTGGGGGGGTTAAAAAAAAAAAAAAAAAAAGAGAAATCTCTCTGGAAGGATGAGTAACCCAGGGGACATTATTTTCTTTTGTGTGGCACTCAGCTTATGGGGCCAAATGCCAGCAGGCTTACTCGCACACTGTCTGTCTGTGTGTGTCCCTCTTTCCTTTGCGCACAGTAATTAGGAGGATCTTAATTGAGAAGGGGGTTTATTAGTGTCTGAGGAAGGCTTTAAACGTCACTTTAATTAAGGGGGATTCGCCAGACAGCTTGTGTGGCGATGTCACCCGTTTTATAAAATCCTTGTTTGGGCACAACAAGGAAAATAGAAGTGGGGTCTTTGGAAGGGAGGCAAGTGGTGAGGGGAAGGGAGAAAGGGAGGGGAGCCGGGGGAGGGGGGGGCGGGGGGGTCTTTCCATGGGGAGGTTGTCTAGACCTGCGGTCAGACTCCAAAAAAGTTAGTCTGACCCTGGCTGAGCATCCAGATGACGGCATTATCTGCGAGGAAATTGTGCGTGTGCAACGTGTGTGCAAAAAGGGAAGCAAATGGGCCCAAACAAAGCGCCTCGCCCGCTTTAAAGTCTTCCATTCAAAAGATAACCTGCCTCGAAACATTCCAAAAAGGGGGGGGATTAATTTATTCTCGGCATATCCTATGCCCACTCATGCAGGATATAAAAATCAGAGATTATTTCCTGCTTGGTTAACCCGCATCCGGCCGGTCGCTCGCACAAAGCCACTCTAATGTTACCATTAGTTATGCTCCTCTGGTGGCCAAAAGATTGATCCCAGACACTCGGAATCCAATAAATGTGTACATGAATGGTCGGGGGAGATAACGCGTTTTTCCCGCAGACGGCGAGAACGGGCGATCTGCGTTAAAACATGATTGAAAAAGCGTGGACGATATTGCCGTGACTTTTCGGTCGACTTTCTGCTTTGGTCTCTTGAGGTAACATGACTAACACGTATGGGAGGGGACAATTGAAAATGTTACACGACAAAGCTGATTTTGTTTTTGTTTTTAATGATTAAAAATAGCACTCTGGTTTGCCGCATTTTATAAAAACACACACACTAATGACATAATAGAAAACAAACTGTCTTCCTGGTGGACATATCTGGATATGGATTTATTTTTGAGGCAGTGGCAGAATCCGATATTTGGCAGTAGTAAAATTAAGTAAAATTAATCGTACGCTATATTAAAAAATTGATAAAATAACTATTTGGGGAGTGGGGGGGGGGGCTTAACAGCACTTACAACAATAATGAGATCAATTAAAGGCAGAAGACTGTTTCACAATAAGTTTTTTTTCTTTCGTACTTGTTTACCTTTACAACCGTCTGTCTACATGTATTGCCTCACCGTTTGTGTTCAAACATCCATTGCTTGGTAGGGTAAACACAAATACAGTCAAACCTCGGTTTTCGAACGTCTCGGTTCTCAACCAAAAATTTCGAGTTTTTTATGCCCCGGATGACGAACAAATTTCGGTTCTCGAACAAACTGAGCACACCATTTGACTCCTCTCGCCTTCCTTACACGAGGAAGTGACGCTTCGTCGGGTAGACGAGGAAGTGACGCTTCCTCGTGTTGCTTTCCATTGTGAGCAGACGTGTTCAGTAAACATTTTTATTTTAAAAAGAGCGTGGTTTCGGTTTTCGAACAATTTCGGTTTTCGAACAGCCTCCTGGAACGGATTATGGACGAAAACCGAGGTTTGACTGTATGCTATGTGTTAGCCTGTCTTTGGCCCAATATGAGTTAGCATTAAGCTAGTGTTGACCGTGTGTTTGCAATCACTTTGCGTAATTCACTGCGTTTGATGTTTAGTTTGACACTGAGAGTGTTATAAAAACAGGTTGAATCTTTTTTTTTTTTTAACAATTCTACATGTAAAGTGAATTAACTCACCGCCACCCTACAGCGATCGCATCTCAAGTTTTAGCTCCCAAGTCAAAGCAAAATATCCCGCCACTTTCAGCTCGTATCTTGAAAAACTCTCAAGTTGTTCGCTGGTATAAAAGGTAAAAAGCCCCACCAGCAAAAAGACAATCACGACACCCCCCCCCCCTCTTCAGTAACACAGCACACAAGTGAAACAGCACCTCTCAATGACCACAAAACAACATGTACTCGCTCATAAAAGCCAAGTGTTGTCACAGACATCATGGGGCTATAAACGTAGTCTTCCACAATAACCGCAGCTGCCGGGAGCCTGCGTTGGGAATCTGATAATGGGCCTGAGGGGGAAACGACAACGTGCTCAGGGAGCAGGGGATTGTCTGAGAGACAGATAAGAAGTCGCAGGGATGGGTTATCAGCTAGTTTATGGGGTGTCGCTATACTGTGAAAACACTCACCTGTTGGGGCAGATAAAGAAAAAAAAAATCATACTGTAGCATCACACCTCTAATGTTGTCATGCTACGCTAAGTCATTGAAATAATATTTGACACTTTTGGGAATGTGGAAATATTTGTTGCTGCTTAGAATATACGCAATTATCTCTCGAAATGTTGGAAGCATTTGAACTAAAAATGATTCAATTAGCAAGGTGTCATAAAAAGTGGGGAGTTTAAAAAAAAAACATTTTTAGCATCAATTTCGGGGTTACTGTTATCAGTTGCGATGCAGGACAGGATATTAAAAAAAAAATCAGAGGTGGTTTGAAATGTTTTGTCAAATGATAGTTCATTCAATATGAAGATTTTCCATACATTGTATGAAAACCAAGGGAAGCATTTATTGTTATTCATATGATGTGATTTTAGTGGACCCGCTGCCTTGAAAATGAAATTAGGCTCGTGGCCTACTGAGCGATGAGTTTTAAACACCATGTATTACCTCCACAAGTGTGCTTTGCTTTTTTTGTGGGGTTTTTTTTTTTTTTTTTGGTTGTCGGGCAGAAAATCTTGCACCGTCTGCCAAAATGTGGTCAGTAAATATTTGATCACAAATCGATACTATTGGCCAGTCCCCACGTCTTGTATTATTTTATTTTTTTTTACACATGATTAATCAATTGAAAATATTGAACACAGCTTAAGAACAAAATATAGTAACCGTCTTGAACGCTTTCAATATCTTTGTCACCCATGTGACTTTAAATTGTCACAAGATTGAAAGTCCGGATTTTTTTTTTTTTTAAAGACTAATGATTGAAAATAGTGATGAGAGATACATTTGAGGAAGTCTGTTTGGTTAATTTACCCTCATGCAGTATTTTTAAGCGGCTGCATGAAGGGTATTACGTCCCAAAAATGTCCCTCTTCCAATGTGCAACAACTTTTTTCACTTTAAATTTTTTTTCACTTTCAACCCCTCAAAATGTTCAGTGGGAATTGGCCAAGACATAGATATACATCCTATGCAAAATTTCAGCTTCGTGGAGTTATTTTTCACTGTTTTGTCTGTGGTGTCCATTTGTCCAACAGTCCAAAATCGTCCAAAGTGTCCGAAATGTCCAATTTTGGGATAATTACTCCATGGGGGTTAAAAGTGGAGAGCTGCAATGCTTCGGTGCGGAAGGAAGCGACGATTGCGCCTCACGATATACCTTTTACTTCTCCTTGTACTTCGATGGCATTTAATAATTTGTAAAAACCTGACTAAAACCATCACTTGTTCAGTTCGGCATAAAGATTTGAGCCTGTAAAAGAATCCCTGACGTTCTTTTCGACGGCGGCCGACGTTTGAAGCGACTTGGAAGTCACCCAGCGTGATGGACCAGATGGAGTGAGTTCGACTTTGGGGTTTGCCACCGCGATGCTGAGGACGGTTGAGTGCATACTTCCGTGTGTGTGTGTGTGTGTGTGTGTGTGTGTTTTGGCGAGAGCGCGCCGAAATGACTGCGAGCGGGCCCTTGACTAAGATAAATGGCGTCGAGCGGGGAGAACACAGAGGTGATGTGCCCTGTGGCGTTTACAAAAGAGGTGCTGTGAAAACACTTCCTGTGGAAGCGCCAAACGCCGAGCCGGTTTGGAGACAAAAAACAACTCTTTTACAAATATCAAATTCACATTTTTTTAGCATTCCGTTGATAGGTGTTAAGAGTGCACAAAATCACTCTGGACCGCGTTGATTGTTTTCGGATACAAAAGCACATTTTGTACATTTCAATTTTCCAGTCGCTTTCCCTATCAGATAACAACTGCATCCTTCATGAATAATTCACTTTTTTTTTTTTGTGTGTTATCATCTCCAGGCAGCTTGTCCAAAAACCAAACGGGGGGGGAAAAAGCTCTCCACACCAAATTTTCAATTTATTGTTTGCCGTGCAAGTTAACTTTTGATGAAATCACAGCGCTCCGTGACGTACAAGCGCCTAACATTTCCCCGTCTGTATAAAAACAGGACGGAAAATGAGTCTCCCACGCGCAGAAGAAATGATCAAAAAGCAAATGACAATGTCTGAGACGGAGGCCGCGAATGTCTGACAGCCCCTTTTTGCACAACAGATGTTTTTACAGAGGGGTGTCTTCTCTCCGCTGAGCAGTCTCACACATGAGAGACCCCCAAAAGCTGCAGATAAACGTCCAGAAAAATCAACATGTAAATTTGTAACTGCCACATTTCAGATTGGCGGGGGCCCCGCATTTTGTTTAAATGTGTATGTGTGTGTAGGGGGGTGAGTTGGCGGCATATCTGAATTATAGACTTTACATGAATGTGAATTTCAATCCAATCCCCCCCAAAAAAAAAACAACAACAACAACACTGTTATGCGTTATGGTGAAAAGATAAGTCTCTATTGATCCGGGTTGTGGGCAAAGGCTGCACTATTGACAGGAAGACAGAAGATGTCGGAGGGGCCATATTTCATACATTTGGTCTGTTCACTCCATCACAATGAAAGAGCTGTTTGGGGGTTTTTTTGTGGTTGTTTTTTTTTTCTTCTTGGCTGTATATAATAACACGTGTGCTCTTTATTTCCCTCAGATCAATGGGAACGTGTGTGTGTGTGTGTGTGTGTGTGTGTGTGTGTGTGTGCAAAGATGGATGCCGTGGACAGGTTAACCTATCGACTCAGCGGGGGACACATGGACCGAGACAAAGTGGGCCAACCCGTTTGCTGACACGACGCGAACAGAGTTGTACACAGAGTTGGCCACGGAATATAGTCTGAATACTGTCTGGTAAAAAGGTTTAATATTAGAAAAAAGTCAGAATGCATCAACAATACGTATGTAATATTCATGGGAAAAAAAATATGGGAATGAAATTGTAACGTTACAGTCGTTAGTGAATTTTTTAAAAATGAATAAAAATATGCTTTGATAAGGTTACAAAATAAAATGTTACTTTTATGCTAAAACAACCTCTTTTAGTGTAGCTCTAGTAATTGCAATTAACATAATTCATTGAATTATAGCTTTCTGTCATCTTTTGCAAAGTGTGTTAGGCCACACGGAATAAAAATATTCCATGAGGTAAAAGTCATAAAATTACATATAAAAATACATATGGAATATTTAAGTGTTTTTTAATAAAATAAGTTTTGAAAAAAAATTCAATTGATGTAGTTCGTAATATGTGCCGTCAAGTTGCGGTAGTAATAAAAAGTTGCAGTGTTAAAAACAATAGGTCGGAATCTTAAAACAGTTAAATCGCGACGTTTAAAGAAAAGTCGCTCGGCTATGAGAATGAAGGCGCGGCTTTCGAAATGTGACAATAAAATTTAAAAAATTCAAAACGTTGTACAGAATGTTATAGAAACACCTTTGCAATATTACAATATAACATTGTAGTCGTATTAAAAAAAAGTCAGAAAGTTGCCTGAGTAAAAGGATAAAATTCCGAGCAAAGTCTGAGCAGCTACAAGAAGGTCCTGACTTTTTATAATGTTCCAAAAAAAGTCCAAACCGTGTGAGAAATAAATCCGCGAGTATAGAAATGAGAATAAAGTCAGGACGTTACAAGAATGCATTTGAAAATATTACAAGAAAAAGTCGCAGCGTTGCGCGAATAACGTCACATTTTTACGCATATGTTTTGAACACAGGCCAAGTACAGTGGCCTTTAAGGGTCAAACTGCTTTTTTCGAATTACTCGATTTATTTGTGCATTCTCACTAATAAGATCAATCTTCCTTCACATGACACCATTCTGGGTTTTTTTTTAAATCTATATATTCAATTTAAAACAAATGTGCACCTCGGGTTGGGGATTTTTAAATGAGGGGGAGGTGTTAAGTGGCAACGAGCCCACTGGGGAGACCACTTCCTGAAAAAAGGAGACAGGAGGCAGACGGGAAGACAGGCTCGGCCCACATAGGTGGCCCGGATCTGGATCAGGTCAAGCTCGCGCTGGGACACAACATGCCAGCTAATCTCTCGTCCTCTCAAGTCTAACCCCGTCAACTTCTTCAAAGTAAAAAAAAAAAAAAACTAATACCAACTTTGACCCCACGCGCCTCATTAACAGTTTGTCGCCGCTGCACAATAAGCATTTAAAATGGCTTTTGAAAATGAATCCGAGAAGAAGATTCTGATGAAAGACGGGGCTGTGATTAAGAAGGAAACCTCGCATTGTGAAAGTTCCGATTAATTAAACCGTTCTGTGCTTGAATTCACACTGTAAATGCCCCCTTTATGACGCTCCCAGACAGCTACACTAAGTGAAATTTGCTTTTGAAACAAACTCGGCCCGCAAATAATATGCTGATAGGATCTCTGGCGCGTGGGCGTTTCGGCAGAAACTATCGAATGATTCCGAGCCATTATATTACGGATGCAATGCTACACGTTGCCTTGGAAAATACAATAAAATCCAAATATGAAGTCACTGTAGCTGAACTGCAAATTGTACGTTAATAGAATAATACAGCTCCGGCAGACGGCTCGGAAGTGTTATTGTCTAAAAGTTGGGTAAAGGGTAATTAATTTGGCTCATTCAATGTTTTGTTGATGAGAATTGTAATTTATCTCTTTTTTTTTTTTTTTGCCTCCTCCCTTTCGCTCAGACATCCACACGGTCGACCCCCCTTCCCTCCCCACCCAGTTGTCATTGTCTGAATATAAATGGAGGTGGTGTGCTGCGTGTACAATATCCAAAGACGGTGATATTGTTGAATGACATGCTCGGTTCTGCTGCGGGGCAGAAAAGGCGCACAACAGTGCAAACGCACTATGAGCACATGTTAAGGTATGACTTGGGGTTTGTAAGTGACGCATCATGCCCAGATTTATTTGAAATGTTTTCTTCAAAATGTGTGTGTGTGTGTGTGTGTGTGTGTGTGTGTGTGTGTGTGTGTGTGTGTGTGTGTGTGTGTGTGTGTGTTGCAGTTACACAATAAATCAGTGGCACTTGGGGCGAGGGTTTGACTTAGCCTTGTAACTCGCACGTGAATGATTGCTTGCTTTATTTGAACGTGTCAATGGGGGTCAAAATAAATAAATCATAAAATACAGTAACGGTAAATAAGATACGAAAAATAAAATGGAGGAAGAAAAAAATTTGACTGTCATTTGACAGTGTTCAAAATGTAGCAGGAAAGTAAAAACTGTTATGTTTCGGTCTGGTTACGTTTGGTTTTGATTCCTCATGTGCCTTTTTTTCGCCACTTGTTCTCGTTATCAGTGTCCCTTGTGTGTAACCAATTAGCTCCCTCAACCCTTTTGTCTTGTCCAGGTGTTTCTCGTTGTCTCGTCACTTTGCTTGTATTTAGTTCCCTGGATTCTGTCAGTCTTGGTTGGGTCATTGTGAGCTGTGAGTTGTGAGCTGTGAGCATATGTGTGCTCCTGTCATGTTTTGTTTACTGTTATCGTTTTGTTTGATACTTTGCTTCCTCGTGATTTCCAGGTATCTTTTTGATTACTTCGACTTGGTGCTTTTTCCGTTGTACTCCTGTGTGTATTTTTTGTTAAATACATTTTGGTCAATCCACTCTGCTCCTCCCTGCCTCCCTGCTTTTTGGGGTCCTACTCTGACTACCACCACGCAAACGTGACAGAATGACCCAACAAGACTGGACCCCGCAGGACCAGAGGCCTGGTCCCACTGCCACCCTTTCCTGTCCCCGGCGAGGCAAGTCTGCCGTCGCCCTCCGTCACGGTTCCCGGCGAGGCAAGGGTTGCCGTCGCCTGTACCTGTTCCCGGCGAGGCAAAGGTTGCCGTCACCCTCCGTCCCTGTTCGTGGCGAGGCAAAGGTTGCCGTCGCCCTCCGTCCCCTGTTCCCGGCGAGGCAAGGGTTGCCGTCGCCCGTCCCTGTTCCCGGCGAGGCAAGGGTTGCCGTCGCCCGTCCCTGTTCCCGGCGAGGCAAGGATTGCTGTCGCCCTCCATTCCCGTACCCGGCGAGGCAAGGGTTGCCGTTGCCCTCCGGTCCTGTTCCCGATGACGCAAGTGTTGTGTCCCGCCATCCCGCCCTGTTTCCGCCCGGTCCGGCCATTGGGTGACTTTGGGACGTCTGGGATCCGTCCCTTGAGGGGGGGGTACTGTTATGTTTCGGTCTGGTTACGTTTGGTTTTGATTCCTCATGTGCCTTTTTTTCGCCACTTGTTCTCGTTATCAGTGTCCCTTGTGTGTAACCAATTGGCTCCCTCAACCCTTTTGTCTTGTCCAGGTGTTTCTCGTTGTCTCGTCACTTTGCTTGTATTTAGTTCCCTGGATTCTGTCAGTCTTGGTTGGGTCATTGTGAGCTGTGAGTTGTGAGCTGTGAGCATATGTGTGCTCCTGTCATGTTTTGTTTACTGTTATCGTTTTGTTTGATACTTTGCTTCCTCGTGATTTCCAGGTATCTTTTTGATTACTTCGACTTGGTGCTTTTTCCGTTGTACTCCTGTGTGTATTTTTTGTTAAATACATTTTGGTCAATCCACTCTGCTCCTCCCTGCCTCCCTGCTTTTTGGGGTCCTACTCTGACTACCACCACGCAAACGTGACAAAAACTTTTTTAAACAACAGTTTATTCATGTACAATCGTCCTAGCCTATTATATTAATGTACCCATGTGATCATATATAGACAGCTATTTGATTTTTTTATGTTTGAGATGTTTTTGTGCGCAAGCGAAGCAATAAAAGCACTGAATGACGTAACATAGACGCGACGCATCTTTCCTTCTCTCACTATGCCTCAACCTCGTCAAATTACATACCCAGATTACAAATACATTTCGTAGGACCTCGCTAAAGCTTTATTGCCAGCACGCACTTGCTGTAAATAAAGCTAAGGCACTCAAGTATTAGGCCCAAGATTTCTCACAGAATCAACAGAAGATTTAAAAAAAAAAAACGATAACATTATATCATACAATCAATATACAGACGAGGATTGAATGGGCAACCATTTTGGGGAGTGGGAAATGTGACGTCAATAAGCGCCCTGTCGAAAAGTAGCCATCTTAGTTGCCTTCTATATAGAGCGCCGACCTAAATTTGTTTGGGAGTTGTTACAAAATACAGTATATCGACATCATTGATGTCGCTCTAAGGAGGTTTCAAAAAAGCCCATGTGAATGCGCGGCAGTTGGTATTAATAACTCCATGCTGCCATCTTATGTCTGTAGGTTTCCATCGCGCCCTCAATTTCTGCCAACAATATGGATCTTTTTGTTTTTTTCACTCACTGGAAACTGATTGCGACTCAACACTGTGGAACTCCCGCAGTTATCGACATGATATGATTGTCTTGCTGGTTTTTAATTAGGTGATAAAACACAAAAATGGATGTTGAATATCATCTCGCCTTTCTGAGAGTAAAAAAAAACAAAAAAACTAGCATGTGCATATTCAGTTTTAAGTGTCAAGGACAACAATGAAGTACTAGAACAGATAAAATTGCTTAACCAAAAGTTTTACAAAAATACAGATTTTTAGTACACAACAGAATCGTGATTATGATCTAAGTCACTGGTGTCAAACTCAAGGCCCGGTGGCCAGATCTGGCATTTTATGTGGCCCGCGAAAGCAAATCAAACCTGTCAACTTCTATGATGCTTGCCAAAATATGGACCAAAATTTCAAATTCTCATATGTAATAAATAAGAGAGATATTGTCAGCATTTTTTGGGTGCCAAACCCCCCATGGCAGTAACTTAAACAATAGTTGAATAATCCGTTATTATTGACTTATGGTTTCAATCATAATGGCCCTCCTAAATGTGGCCCGCGACAAAAATGGGTTTAACACCAAATGCCAGGTTTGATTTTCAGCTTTTTCCACTATTTAATATGAGCTGCGACCAGTGGAACTGCCCAAAAACAAAAACATTGAGAGGGGATGTCCTGTTGCTGGTAACGTCAACGCTGAGCCATATTTTCTCCACTTTTTACGACACTTGTAAAGCGCATTCCGATTTTCCACAGTCATTCTCACGCATTCAAGATATGTGCATTGCATAGTTGTTGTTTTCCGGATCACATAAAACCACAGATAAAGCGTGAGGTGAGGCACGCAGAATTCTGCCTCAACATTGTGGCAAGCAGCCTCTTTGAGTGACGCTCAGTAACACACAACAGCCTTTTAAATCAGAAATTAGTCTATTTGTATCTATTTAACTGTTCCAACTTTCTGAAGCTGAAAAAAAAATATGATCCAAGGGTTCATTGAGAGTTCAGCCAAGTTTAGAAGCTGCTTTGTGATGAGAAGCGTGTATTATACATTTCTCCTTGAAATGTCACATCAAGCAAAAGGAGAGCAAGAAGACAACAGAATTAATAATTAATAGGTACATGTCCACATGAATGGCAACGCAGGCGTGGGTAACTGAGAGCAGGAGCGGGTGACATCACCGATGTTGCCTCCGATAACGCCGGTCATCAAGTATGTATGGGGGAACTTGTAAACGACATTACTCTCTGTCCATATGGGGTGCTTGGTTGATGACGGTCACGCCATACGACACTCTGAGGTTGTGAAACGGCGCTATGCGTAAGAATACGTCGGTGAAGAAGGCACACCCAATTACTGCAGCAATTACAAAGGCCTTGGAATGCTTTTCATACTAATATTTACACAAACTCTTAGTTTGCCACAAGTAAGATGATGTCTGGACAGTCGAAAACACTTCAAATCAACAATGTCAGAAAACTGCGCTCAATTATCGTCAAAATTTATGTTGGCGAAGACTTGAAGCTTTTTCTCTTTAGAGACCGTTTACAGGGAAGAAAAGGCTTGATGTCCATAAAATATTACATGTTGGGATGATCGTTCAAATGTTTTTAGGGGGTTTTAAGTGGGCATAAGCAGAAATGTGGTCATTAATTTTTGAATTTTAGTCCTCTGATTTCTTCACAGCAAAAAATAAGCTTCTTTGAATAGAATCTACACAAGGGTCAAAAGAAAATCTCAATTTTGGGGAGGGAAAAAATGGAAATCCCCCCCAGTGCTTTTGACTCATATGTTAGAAACACATTTAATTATTTAAAATTGTGCTAGAAAATGTTTTCTTCAAAACATGACAATATTCTCCAGAAACACGCGAAAACACACACACACTCCCATGGTGCACTGCATTGGTTGAACGGCGCCGTTTCCAATGTGAGGAAATGACGTCCCAATGTTGTGAATTGCTAATAAGCTTCCACAGTAACACACTGACAGTCACTTTGACTCAACCTTTCTCCACTGACCCTCTTCTCAGGAATACATTTGAGGCAGCGTGAGAGCCCTTCATGTCCTCACACTTTCAGTCACAGTACGTGAACTCGTCGTTTGGTTCAACAAGCCGAAGATGCTCGCTTCGGTTAGCCCGTTAGCAAATTAGCTAACTCACGATACCCCGATAGCTCTTTAACAAATGTCAACTTGCCAGTTATTTCCCCGTCGAAGGTGAAGTTTGAGGTTGGGATGAAGGTTGACGTTGCCGAGTGAGCAGAGGTTGAGAAAATCTCTCCGTCGTGGTGTGAGTGTGCTGTGAAATGACACAAGAGGTTAGCCTTGAGTTAGCAACGCTGCGTCGCTAACCGTACGCTTTGGGATCTGAAAAATGTTGCTGAATGACAAAATCTCAACATATGCGGGCGTTTGAAGACCGAGTTACGTGCGTTATGCTTATTAGTCTCGATAAATAAACGCATGAATTGGTTGAACTGAAAATGAGACAAGATACCCCGAACGCAAAGTAATCTGTGCTATATGCTGTCGTCAAAATTCGAAGCTTATTATTAAAAAAAAAAAGTGTCGTAATAAATAATGTGTCGTAATAAATTGTTTTGTAACTTGTTCATGTAAGTGTCCCCTATTTGGTCTGATGACAGGGTGGGTGCGCTTGGTATGGGGTCAGCCGAACCACTCCCACTCACATTTCTCTGTGAATTTCCTCCTCTGCACAGTTAGAAAACCACCATGGACCTCCACAAAATCATCCACGGTGCGTTGCACGAGTTTTTACAGACTTACATCCCCGATGCAGATCTCAGGTAAGCTTTCACCACGTTTTATTGCTTTATTTCAGGAGTCGGGAATTTCTGTTCCTCAAGAGCCGTTTAAGATCCCTCCCTACTCCAACACGCCTGATTCAAACGAACAGCTCATCAAGGATCCTGGTCATTTGAATCCGGTGTGTAGGGAAAGATCGGAAAAAAAAGACAGGATATGGCTCTTGTGGAACCAGACTTCCCTATCCATGCTTTATTTGACTCGTGTGCAGTTGTCTGTCCTCAGTAGTAATCTTCTGTATGCACTCAGCACACTGGATGATGTCCTCCTGTCCTACATCACTGGAGTCCTGGAAGATCTTGGCTCCCAGCAAAGTGTGGAGGAGAACTTTGACGTGGAGGTCTTCGCCGAGATGCTGGAAGCCTACATTCCGGGATTTGCAGAAATTGATAGGTCAGAACAACACTTTAGACAACGGATGTCAAACTCTGGTCCTCGAGGGCTTCAGGATCGTGATAAGGCTCCTGCAGATTTTGCTGATGAGGTTTTTTTTAATTAAAAAAAAAAAGTCTGATAAGAGTTCCACTGTAGTACTGGCTGTCCCTGAAAGGGTAAAGGGACCCAAAACATTTTTATCCATGAAACATGTTTTAATTAATCAGCCGATACTTCAGCTACCATAAGTTTGTTCTGCCGATTATCGGAATCGACATCGGCCTCAAAAACTCCAAATCGGTTGGGCCCTAGTCAGTCGGTGTCCTAATTATATGTCAGTCATGTGGTTTTGTCAAAATATTACCGAATTATCAGGGCTGCAGATGCAATAGAATCAAATATTTTACAGATTATCCCATCAATTCATCATTTTATCAGAAGGTAAAATTTGATTTTGCAATAATAAACAACAAAACTCCCACATCAGGTCCTGATATTATGATTGACAACTTGAGGTTGCTGTTCTCATGTTCCGTACATTAATATCTATAACATTGATTGTGTGTGTGTGGCTTTAAAAGGCGTGGCCATGCCTGGTGAGTGACATGGGAGTCAGTGAATTAAGAGTGTTGGCTGTTGTGAGCTCAGGTTAGTGGCTGGCTGTTAGCCGCTCTGCATTTTTAAATTCCTGGGGGTGGTTAATAAAGCGTATTATTACGTGTGTATTTTCTTACCATGTGTTCAATAACACGACTGAAAGTAGACAGGCAAATGGGGGGGCTCTCCTTGACCACTTGCATTACAATACATTCTAACTAGCAGTGGGCGGCTTTATTAAATTCACATTGATTCCTTATGTGGTGTTACATTCATTAGTTCTGAAGGCATTGCCGTTTCCCTGGTCTAAATTCGATCTCCTGTTGTAACTGCGTCGTGGTTTTTATGTTGCAGTGTCAAAGTGTGCGAAATGATGTTTAGTCTGGCGTCCACGCTAGCTACCGCTCGCACCTCAGGTAATTCTTCTGCTCCCCCCTTTTTTTTTTTTTTTTTTTTTATATTGTGGCTACGCGGGGGCGCTGAGATTGCTACTCAGCACGTGGATGTGTTCCTTTCTAGTGAATGGAGAAAATAGCGTGCCAAAAGCAGAAGACGGCTCATTGAAAATCGCCTCTCACCGGTCAAGTGAAGCCCCGCCTGGCAGGGAAATGCAGTGTCTACAAACACAGACAGAGGGCGCCACAGCCGAGGTAATGCAGCTGTTCAACATGTCTCGAACAATAGCATTTGAAAAGAAGAACAATATCACCGTCTGTGGATATTGAACTTCAAGTTGAATTGGTTGAGAAATGTGGAAGGAGAGAGGTTTAGGTATTTATATATATATATTTACAAAACTAAGTACGTTTTCCTAGCTTCCAGTATCCGAATTGGAAAGTCAAGAGCAGCACTTGCTGGAGATGTTTCCCAAGTGCAGTCTGTCCGAGGCCCGCAGCGCTCTCTCTATTGCCAAAGGGGACATGGAGGAAGCCGTGCGCCTCATCATCGAGGGCGACGTCCAACTCAGCCCCACCCCGCTCAACGTGAGTGTCTCCATTTGTCACTCACCTCAATGTTAAAACTTGTAATGGGGGGGGGAAAAAAATACTAATTTCTGTGGCATCAGGTAAATCAAGGGAAGAATATCTCCTCTGTGGCGGATCACAAACTGAAAGAAAGCATCCTTGAGAAGTAAGTGACCAAGTAAAAGTACTTTCTGCAGTTGAATTGATGATTTTGATTGAATCATATTCTCTAATATCTTAAATGGCTTGTGATCTGTTTTTATTCATATCTGACAAATGGTCCAAACGATGATTTCTGCTGCGAATAAATGCCTAGTTGAGTCTATTAATGAGGTAGCACTATATAAAAAATGTTGGGCAAAATAAGATATTATTATAAAAAGGCAATTGTAAAAAAAAAAAAAAAAAAAGGCCTCCGTTCACTTAAGTATATTTGAATAAATACCATATACAGTCTTCAGGTTTGTTTGGGTTTTTTTGGGGGGGGGGGGTTCATAATTTTTTTACGCTCTTATCCTCGCATCTAATAAGTACGTACCTCTTATGCTCGACGGACGATTGAGTTAAAGGCTTATTCTCTTTTAAACGCCTTACCCCCAATAAACGTCAGGTATTCTCTACACTTGACTTGATCATAAGATAAGAACTTTTATTTGTCCCACAATGGAGAAATTTGCAATCTACAGCAGCAAAATTGAAGGTTTGAAAGTAGAAAAAGTGCTTATTCCTAATAAGCACCCGGCATTGTCTACAGTTGAGTTAACAATTTGACTCACACAAATAAAAGTCCGCTCTCACGTACACGGCTAACTGTGAAAACAAATAAAGGCCTCACCCCTAATAAGTGCTTGGGACGTAAATTTACTCCACTTGGCCCACTGACTTTACACGTTTTAGTGGCCATTTATTGCTTAGAAGATCTCGTCAATGTGAAGATAAAATGTAAAAAAAAAGGGGCGGGGCGTTTTGCAGGTACATGCTGGTCGACAACGAAGAGGACAAGAAAACGCATCGACCCGTCGCTCCCAAAGAGGTAGCGAATCCGTCCACGTATCAGCCGTCGGCAAATGCTTGACTCGTTTTCACGCGCCTTGTGTTTTCGACTGGGGGGGGCGGGGCAGGCTCCCAAAAAGCTGGTTCGCTACCACGGCAACCAGGTGGTGAGCACCAAAGGGGAACGCTACCAGGTGGTGAAGAAGAACGAGGCGGACGACATGAAGAAGACGTACGTCAATCTCAAGCCAGCTCGCAAGTACCGATTTCATTGACAGCGCGGCGGCCATTATGCACTGATGTGTCGATTCATTTTGTGTTTTATTTATACAAGTGCTCTGGTTTGAATTGGATTTGTTTTTTTTCTTCCGCAAATATCGTGAGCTTTTTTTTTTTTAATAATGTTACCATATATAGTGGTTTCCTGTTACATTTCATTTGAGTTTTGGTTGGAGTTTTCTTTTTTTATTATTGCATATTTTGTAAAAACCCTTCACTGTTTATTTTTGTTGTTGTTGTTTTTAAAATAGTCCTTCACTTTTTTTGGAGTGTTGAAAGGAAGCAACAGTTGTTCCATGCCTATTTGTGATTTGCTACTTGCGAATTTGCCCTTGCACCAAAGCCCTGTATAAAGAAAAGTAGTGCTTTGGTGCCATTTTGTGGCATCTATATAGACTTATGGATCATTCGTGGGGAATTTACTGCAACAATTTGTCAAGTTTTAGTGGTGCATATTTTCTTCATTCAACTGCTTGTACTGTACATAAGAGATCACTGATTTTTTTGGGGGATTTTTTTTTGTTTAAATCGGCAGTCCAGCCAACTTGGTGGCTCAGCCAAATCAGGAGACTGATTTCTGATCGTTTGCACAGTGGTTTCCCTCCAGATAAATCATTACACATATTATTGTACAGTATCTTGAACGAGTGTTTCTGAGGCACTCCGTGTTTTAGACTTGCGAGTATATTTATTATTAGGTGACAACTTTTCTATTACTGCGCTCGGATTAAAGAGTCGAGTCTGTATAAGCTAAACGCGTCTCCGTATCATTTCAATTGAGAAATAGGAAAGTGGAATAACAAATGTTGGTGCCTGATGAAAAACACGTCGGTAGGAATTGTGGTTTTATCCAAAAGAAAGCTTTTCAGATAAATATAAAGCCACGAAATTTGGAGACATGTTTTTAATTGAACAATAAGCTGGATCAAAATTAAAGACGCCAAGAAATTATTTACAGCGGTGCCTTGAGATAATCGTTCTAAAACCGTGCATCTTCCTACATTGAAAACCTTTTTTTTTTTTTTTTTTAAATGAAACAACTTGCATTCTATAAAATTGTTAAAAACAGTTTTTGTCATACTATTTTCTTCGGTTCAATGTGTTGCTTCCCCGGGGTGCACCTGTGACAGTATAACGCGTACATGAGGATTTTCAAATATATATAGACATGTACTGTATTATCCTTTGCAATCAGACAGTCGTTCGTTTTTAAAGAATTATATGACTGAGTATTATATTATCTGTCTACGTGTTGCCTCACCGTTTGCGTTCAAATATCCATTCTAACACCGCTACAGAGATGCTACATTAGCCAGCTTATGGTGTTTCGCATTGAGTTCGCTTTACCATTAAGCTAGTAGACTTAAAAGGAGTCGGGTCACTCGTATCTCAAGGCACCACTGAAATTCTCACATTGCTGAGTGTGTACGTGTGTGTTGTGAAAACTTTCGGGAGTGAGCTGTTAGCCAATGTTCCAACACTGGTCAATTGTATTTCTACTGGATATTCTTTATTAAATAGCAGCGTTGGTGTCTGTGACTGACATGATGATCGGTTTTACTGTAATGCGTGCAGTGGCTATTGTTTGAACTTGTAACGCCTCCTTGCTTAAATGAAAACGCACAATTTATAGTAAAGACTAATTTTGTAGACTACAATGTTTCACTTGTTTCATTTCTGCCCAAAATGACAACAACAACAAAAAAACACAGTATCTCAAAAAAAACATTTCTAATCACGTCTTGGTACGTATTTGAGGTCCAAAAATTAAGTCCAAAGAGAAATGCTTTTTGTTGGGACGACGTCTTCAACAATGTCACAATACATGAATCTGCAAACATTCTTTAATGATAGAAACAACACCAAAAAAAAAAAAAAAACGAGTTCAATTCAGTAAATAACATCAACAGAAATTGTGTAAAATTGTGAAAAACACGCAACTCCAAATTTTGTCAAATTGTATCCATCCACATTTAATCTCACAGAAGTGAGAAGCCCACATGCGGACCACGAGTCCACCAAGCCGCAAATTCTAAACCCAAATGGGTTTTTTTCAGTTTATCAGATTGTTTTAGGTACAAAAACAAAATTTGGAGATGCGCAAGTGCTTTTTTTTACCGTTGTAGTACGTTTTGACAATCCAAGCAAGTTGGGAGCAGCGCGTGAACAGGAAGTGTAAACAAGCAACAATGAAAAAACTTCATTTGTATGGCGAGCTTTGGTGAACCAGAGTTGAGTTACACAGTAGCTGAGGTTAGGCAGTACAATCTAAGATCCACCAAAACTGCACCGGCGTTTCCTTGTCCCTTTGACAACAAGAAATCCTGCAAACGTTGCCCTTTGTAGTGCCATAGTTGTAATCGCGATCACTTAGGGTTGCAAAATTGTTGACATTTTTTAAATTGGGAATGTTCTCTGGGAATTTTTGTGAGGCTTAATTTTCATTAAAATTCCCAAATAATTCCCAAGAATTCCCAATGAAAAGTTCCATTTGGAATGCAGTAGTGCCTTGAGATAGAAGCTTTAAGTTTTGACGTGACCATGCTTGTATCGCAAAATACTCAGTATCTCAAATGATCTTCCTCCATTCAAACGAATGAAAATACAATTAATCCGTTCAAGCCCCACCCAAAAAATAAAATTAAATAACCCACCAACCTATTTTCAATGGGGGGGTTTCACCAAATTTATGGCACTCAACAGTATTGTACTAGATGAAAACTTTTTTTTGAACAAATGTTCTTCTGTGAGGCCTAAAAGCAGCCTAAATGACACTTTACTGCCACCAAATGGAAACCAATGTGAATTGATGTTGGCTGGATGTCGTGAAATGTGCTGCGGCCATCTAGCGGCCGGGGTATGAAGCGCACTCCTATCTGAAGATGGCACTCACAAGTCAAAGCAAAAAATATGTCCAACGACAGCTCGTATCTTGAAAAGCCCGTAAGCCAAGTCAAGTGAAATATGAGCCGTCCCTCCCGCATTTCTTTTGATTTCAATGGGAGATTATGATTTGCGATACAGGTGATTCCCAAGGCACCGCTTGTGTTTTCAAACTCAACCACCTTAACCTTCCGTGGTCATTCACCAGAAACATTCTAGAAATTCCGCGGAAATGATTCCACACATTTTGCAATTCTACTGTTGATAAATATGTGCTTCAAAAGAGTAAAACCAGATCGACTTTGACTGGTTTCTGAGGTGTTTGGCACATATACAAGAGAATAAACTTGAACGTGTCTTCAATGTATGGCTCTGCAGAAGTACGATGACGCACAGTGTTTTAAAAAAACAAACAAAAAAAACTAAAATACAATAAATAAAACAGCAGAATGACACTCAGTCCAATCCGATTGCAGTCCATGCAGCGTATTGAATATTTGTAATCACACAAACGGTCATAAAACTTAACGAGCAGCTTTAAACCTGATCATGGGTGCACTCTAAGCCTTAAAAATGAGCCTTAGTGGAAATGTCCTTCCCAGGGAAGACTTCACTTGAATGTTGTTGTATTTGCTAAACAAGCTGCAATATTAAATCTATTCTTTAAAAAAAAACACACAAAAAAACGGCATCTTTGCTAATCCTAGTCCTATCATCCTTGAAGTATAAATCAAAAATGATTAAGAACATAAATAACACAAGTAATCCTTCAGCTAAAGTTTGGCTGCACGATATATGAGGTACTCCCTTCCTTTTTTTTTTTTTTTTTTTAAAATCCCACTACATTAGTCCTCAGATAATTACTGTACTTTGATTTATTAGTGCGCTAGCCTTCGCTCCCACAAAGCTGCAATTTTTTTTAGGGGTTGAAACAATGCAACTCACGTGAATTCATTTGCTCCAAACGCACCTCAAACAAAAATCACAATTAGTATAATACTAGCACAACTCGCTGTCCAATTACATGTGTTTGCAGCTTTTTCGTGACTTTTTTTTTTTTTATCTTTAAGTGGAAAAACAACAATATTTTTCCAAACTTTTATCCTGGAAAAATTAAAGTAATAAAATTTTGTATGAAACAAGTCCAATTAAATATATGGAAGCATTTACAGCCTTTTTTTAATTACTTTTAGATATGTGATATTAATGTCTACATGTTCTCAATTTATGAGACTAAAATTGATTAAAAAATACTCTGACAGATTACAGAATTTTGTAAAAAATATGCGACTTTATGAAATCTGTTAAATGTGGCATCTTAAAATGAAAAACGTCTTTTTGTAATCTGTCCTTTTTCGAAATTCGCTTTTTTCATCTTCCGTGGGCGATGACAACGTAAAAAAAAAAAAAATCGTAAACAGGAAAAGGCAACTGTACTTAACGTCCTGATTGGTGGACATTTTACGATCTTATAAGGTGGGGCGAAAAGGGACAGCAGCTAAATGGAGGAACATGAACCAGTTATGAACATACAAAATGCGTACTTTTTTTTTCCATTTCCGTCTAAATTTCCGTAGCCGAGACAGGAGTGGAGGATTTGATCCGCTCACGCAATTCTAAAAACAAATGAGACGGAACTGTTACAAAACACCGCCCAAAAAAGCATTTTTTATCGCACAGACACTCATCACATGCATCATCACTTCTTTTTTTTAATTTCCTGACATGAAGCATGTCCGCTGAGCTCAGAGATTTACTGAGTGTCATCGGCAGGTTGCAACAAAGATACTGGAAGAGTCACTGAAAGGCATAGTCGATTGATATTTTAGCGAAGCGAAGTGAGCTCGCGACACCAGAGAGACGCACTTACCGTGGACTGCAAGTGAGTTTTAACTCAAGGACTTATTAGCCCCCTGTCAAGCAGCCACGGCTATCACCAAACCGGATGATTCGATGCGTGGTACGAAAATACTAGTTGGACTGCGAAAACTGAAAGGAAAATCGGCAAGTCAACTTCATACCTTACGATTTGTGTCCGTGCCGTAAAATGGCGGTTTTGGAAAAGAAAAAAAAAAAAAAAAAGCTGTCTACTCCTTCACTAGTGGTTTGTCACTGAGATTGCTCCGAAAGCTACCATCCGCCGCACACCCTCGTCACCTATTTAGTTATTTTTAAATTAGATATTCTGAGAATTCTGACTGACATAAATAACTAAACGAGATCAAACAAAAAACACACCAAAAAAAAATCAAATCAAATAAAATCTTGTTCAAGTACGGTCAACTCCCATGAGATGGGCAAAGACGATGGCACTCTGAGAAGCACGATGGTTTCAAGATGGCCGCTTATTGCCATGCACGCGACAAAAAGTCCAAAAGTCAAGACGGCGCAATTTCAAGGGTTGTCCTCCTCTTGGGGATCTTCGTATCGACCCGTGATCATGGTGTTGAGCAAAGGTCCCACCTGAGGAGGAATACACACACACCAAAAAAAAAAATATATATATATATATATGCAAGGGGGATTATATTAAGATAACGAGAACTACGATTGATCATAGGAGTGAGACATTTTGAAAAATAATCTAATTCCCTTTTTTTATGCCTCTAAAAGTGTGACATTAGTGAGACATAAATATAACTGTAAGCAGAAAGTGGGTTGCTGGCCGGGTCGGGTGTGCCGCAGGGATTTTCAACGCAACGTAGGTGACCTAAATACAGGTCTGATTCGAAGGAGTTGATACTGCCAAAAAAGAGGAAGTGAAGCACGTTTACTTGTCGAGGGTCGCCGAGCGCTTCTCCGAGCATCTTCTCGATGTTCCTCATGATGGCCACCTTTTGGTGGGCTCGCAGTGGGTATTCTATCCTCTTGGGTGTGGGCGCACCCTGAACACAGACATCAGGACCATGACAATTTGACCAAAAAAAAAAAAGACCATTTTACAAATGATTTGGACAATTATGCTATAAAAAAAATTCAAGTGATATTGTACAGTGATATTTTAAGATGTGCGTGACCCAGGAAATAAATAATTCTTTCAAAAAGCGACTTTTGTCATGCCACCCGGTTTAAGTTTACTGTCAAACTTAACGTAAAACAAATGGAATCACACGGTGTGTATTTAAAACCAACCACATAGCTTTGCCTTATATGCTAGCAAGTTAAATGCTAACAAACAAAACGCCAAAAGTAGGCTCATAAATAGCATCAGTGATGTGGTGTTGCAACCGCGGATACAAACGGAAGTAGATACGGCACGCCCCTTTTGTGCTGCATGACTATAGCAACGCTGAGCTAGGAGGGGCAAAGTCATCACTGCTTTCCCTGCGTGGCCAACTAGAAAACTAAAAGAACAAAGCCGGCACACTGTTCCGCATAGTTAGGAAAATAAACGTTTTTATTACTCTATTTTAAAAGCAAATGTTAGGTTTAAACAACATTTACAGGCATATATTATTTATCCTCTGCAAAGAATGACTCATGTAACTGCATTTTACCGATGTGTAACTGCCCTCATGTATATCTGAATGTCTGTATTATACTGCCCCCAGGTGGCCAAGATGCACACACCAGAAGGAGCAGCACAATTTTCATTTATTTGGAGCAAAACAAAAAAAAAAAAAAACGAGACAAAACTCTTAAATTCTTTACATAGTTTTTCAATTATGTCATTACTGTTGTTTTTTTAAAGGGCAATATTGTCGAGTTCTATTCAATTAAATGCATATCTCCTGGCAGCATTGTACTTAAAACTGTTGAAAATGCATACTTTGTACCAGAAGTTGACTGTGATTGTCACATCACCGCTCAGCAGGGACTCGATGTGATGCCACCTGGTGGTGAAAGAAAAACACGGATGAGAACGCTTCAAACGGAACAACTTCATGTTTGCACACCCAAAAAAAAAAAAAAACTACCTCTTACCAATACATTGGGATGTAGAGCACATCTCCCGGGCCCACGACCGCTTCATAGCCGACAACATTTTTAAAATTTGGGAACCTATTATAGTCGGGGTTGTCAAAATTCACCTAGAAATGACAAAAGAACAACATTTAGCGCTACGATATCGTGCAATTCTGGTTAAATGGTTGCCAGTTACAGTATTACACATTTGCATGCTGTTACATCTTTTCAAGGGACAACACAGAAGAAATGACATTTTGCTACAACAGTGCCAATTTACTGTCCCGCTGGCAACAAAAGTGAGTTCACCCTGAAGTGAAAATTTTCAAACTGTGACCAAAGTTGCCTCAGTGTTTATTTCCTGGAGTTGTTAATAAAAGCTTGGACTGTGGAATAACCCTTGCCGCCTTTCAACACAATTCCACGGAAACAGACGTTTGCTGAAGAAACCGAGAAACACCATTCAAGAATTCAAGAATGAACTTGAAGCAAAGTACAAAAATGGCTTCTTCCTATCCACTCCTTGCTGCCTTCCGTAAGCCCCCAATAAATGTCAAAAGTATGTGTGTAGAGCTACAGCTATTATGAGATCTTTTGATCATAATTGGGGCATTTGGAACAGAATAATTCGATTTGCATTTGTTCACATGGGAAATATTGCTTTGGTTTTCATACCATTCATTTCAGTCAGATTTTCTGAAATAGATTAATCAAGAAAATTGATGAAAACAACAACAAAAAAGTCATCGTGGTATTTCCATCTCACTGGGAAAAAAAAATACTTCTAACATTATATTATAGAAACGTGTTCCTTCCTCCCTCAGACGGCCAAACCGGTTTACCCCCCCCCGAACTGGTACCTGGTACTCTGGCGTAAATAAACATCACAGGCTCACTACATGAGAAAATAAGTTGATTTCTAATTTGATTTGTAATAATCATCACTTACTTGACTTTGTCTATCGCAGGGATGATGGACAGGGTAAGGATACAGACACTCAAACTGGTCTGGAGGGAAAAGGATGCATCTCTTGTGGCCTTTGATTTGTGCAAAGAAGTTCTGCTGCTCGTCGTAATGCGCCGGCGTCACGTTGCCTGAGCGCGCGGAATATGACATGATTGGAAAATAATTCCGATGAGGGAAAAAAAAAAACATGCCTACGAGAAGTGAAACCTGCGTACCCTCCATGCCGATGAGCAGGAGGTTGGATGTCAGCTGGCCCCAGTTCCTTTTGGCCTGCTGCTTGTTGATCCAGTTCCAGTTGAAACCCAGGAAGTCCACCACGATCTTCTTTCCGACCGTGTCGTTGAGCGTCTGCTGCAAGTACACCCTGGGGGAGCATACGCACGTGCGATGAAATAATAACGGCGACGTTTATAGACACATAAAATACGTCACTTTTGATGCGGTTGCATTTGAATATCATCTCTCCACAATAAAATGAGCGGAAATGCCACAAATCCTTTCAGGCAGCCTCAACAACCTCCAAAAAAAACTCTGTCATGTATTTTTTTAGGATGAAAAATAAATTGCACTCTATATCATGTTCTTTATAAAAATAAAAATAAAGCATAACAACATCATTTAAAAGAATGGATCGAATTCATCGGTTTTACCGCTCTTCGCCTCCCGTTTGCTGCACTTGCTGCATCCTCTCCACAAACTCGGAGAATTTCATCTCAAGTCGTCGGGACTTGGGGACAAAGTTCTCCACGTTGGCCATTTTCTTCTCGTCGTAGTAGAGGAACTTGTGGTTTTCTGCGATGTAGACGGAGAAGTCGCCGTTGCCGATGTTTTCTTGGAGGTACGCCACGTCCCACTTGAGCGCAGGATACACCAGGTTCGTGTCTGTTAAAACCACCGGCTCCTGCAAATACGTCCAGTACACATTAGTATACTTTCATGAAGGACGACAGAAATCAGAGATTAATTGCTGAATTGATGAGTTTTGACGTCTCTACTTCCCACCCCTTGTAATGATGTCGTCCTTGTGATTTTCACAACTTTGAAAATCCCCTTTCGACCGAGTACACTTTTCAAATTTCCCATCGTTGTCAAACGGCCCACAGAGACATCAGTAAGATGTATTTTTAAATCTACATAGCAATCTGAACTATAGATTTTTCTGGGATTCTGACAAACTTGTTAATTGAATGAGTTACACACAAACATGTTACTCGAAACGGCCGTGACGACTCATGTTTTCTGTCGCATGCGGTGCTAATTTCACAAATATTATCCGCTATTAATGCCTCTTAACGATGCTAAATGTATTCTTTCCTATGCATTTTAACTCATGGAGTGTTTGAACATTCTCTGCTCTTAATTCGGTTTTCTGAATGATGTTGTGGCTGCCAAAACGTCAAATTTTACTTTGGAAAAACTAATGGCATAAAAATGAACATCTTTATTGTATGTTGTATGTTTTTTTTTTTAGAAAGCTTTCAAATGATACCGGCCTTTGGAAAAGAGGGCAAAGATGAGGAAAGTTATGGGACTTTGAAAGTCAGATTAAAGCAGCGATGGCTGTTTGAACGTTTGAAAATGCTCTATAAATTTTAAAAATATATAAATCACCCCTAAAGCCTTGAGCATATAGTCTTTTTATTTTGTGTGGCAGAATTTTGTGCCTTTTCACTGGTTATAAGGAGTCATCACCTTAAAATACTGTATATCAAAAGAAAATGGCTGTCCGATAACGCAGGTCTCAAGTTTTTTTTTAATGGATACCGTCAATGATTTTCTAACACTGCTTCAGAACAAACACACGCACACACCGAACGGAGTTGTGATATTATAACAAGGTGATATTTAAAAAAAAAAAAAAGAAATTCCCGACACCCGAACAGCGTCCCCACGGCTCGAAGCAAGACTGCCATTAGACACCAGCGAATACAATCCGACACGGTGAAGATGTGGGCTACGTGACTACACGAACGTACAACCGAGGCGCGCCCCCGATGCCGCATGGGGGAAGTTCGAAAAGGCGCGCACTCGTTGTTGTTGTTTTTTTTTCTTTTTTTATGATAATGAGCGCACGTCCGCGCGGCGTTTTAACTTGAAGCTGGTGAGATGACTGTCAACACTTTTGTTATACATGCACACTATACAGTACATTCCATCCCACGCGGCTGGGGTGTTGTTAGGACTTTAATCAACACACCCGTGGCTGGGGCTTAAAATGAATGGGAACGTTCCTTCGTCTGCTTCGTAATTTATACCAATATTGCAAAAAGCAAAGTACAATACTGAGATATATAATGACATATTAATGAATTGTGATATACCCAGTATGCGCAGAGCATGCAAAACCTGTTTATAGGCACAGTACAGGTACGTATGCGTGATATTTACGCACTTTAGTCCTGTTTGAAAAAAACGAGGACAAACGAATGTGAAAAAAAAATACCCAGTCAATATGTATAATGAATATGATATTAATACAATTGTAGGTTTAATCTTGTATGTTTCTTACCTCGTTGTTGATAAGCATTTCAGCTCTGGGGTCGGTGTGCGACAGCCTGGGGATGGGCTTGGTGGAAAACGTATACCTCCGCAGCTGAGAGTCGTCCCAGGCCGGCTCGTGGACGCCAGAGAAGCCGGCGGTGGCACCTTCACTCGCCGCCGGCTTCTCGGCCTCCACGACGGTCGCCGCTGCCATGGTCGTCGGACCTGCCTGTTCCAAATCAGCAGAATACCTCCAGTCCCGTCCGTCGTCTTTGCCACCAAATTGAGAGCTTTTTTTTTTTTTTCTCCAGTCGCTTCACCGCGCAAGTTACACTCCACCGCGGGGTTAATATTTACGTTTTAGGGAAATTGATCATTCCCTGAAATGATCCTGAAATATCGCCGGGAGGGAACACTTGCCTCCGGTTGTGTGTTACGCGCTGGACTGAATGGGTGTTTACACTCGGTGTTGACATCCGGAAAACAAGCGAGATGAACTGAAAACTATGTAGCGGAGGTCCCTCGTCAATCAAAGAGCGACATCTGGCGTAGTGGCGAGATAATGGCAGAAAATGTTATAAGACGCTTTGTAACGCTAGAGGGTGCTGTCGCCTCTCCTTTTCTGAAACATACGAATGCGTTTACTATACAAGTGGCACATACTGTATTCACCCATCCAGCCGTCCATTATCGGAGCCGCTCATCCTCACGAGGGTCGCGGACGTGCTGGAGCACATCTTAGTGCAGGGGTAGGGAGCTCCGGTTCCTCATGGAACCTATTCTAACTCTAGAAATCTGTACTGTGAGACGGACATGCTAACCAGTCAACCAGCATGCCACCCTGTGGCACATGAGAAATAGCTGACGAATGTGACAAAATGGCCGCTCTCTGACATGGCTATAAACGCGGGGGATTTTGCTGCTTAACTCATATTCCACAAACGCAATAGTAATCAAAATGCCATGTTTAGTCTAGTGAAGGCGCATAAAACGTATTACCATAAATAAACTCTTGGGGTTGTCTTCCCCCTTTTTAATGCCTTGAGCTGAGTACGTTTGTCCAACATGGCCAAGTGGATCAAAAGCCCCCAAAACATCCCCAAGGCAACACAAATGAACACATTCCTGAAAGTGAAGCGCAATGTTTGTTTCCTCCTGACTTAGTCTGCAGTCACCTCCACCCAGCAGGGCGCCTCAACGACCACTTTGGGCTCCCCGGTTGGTTCCCATGCTCTTGTGTTTCCTGTGCACATCAGTGGGATGAGCTGAGCTTGATCCCTCTGATGCTCCTCTCCTTCCCCATTCTCGTGTGGATGAGCAGGGAGATTGAGCACCCCGGTGAGCTCCCCGCCATCTTCCCCTCCCCTGTAGAAACTTGTGTCTCAATCCTGACTGATAATGCACCACCAAGTGTCTCCTCTCTATCCGCTGCTCTTTTTTTTTTTTTCTAACTCCTCCATGGAAGTCGATCAGAGAGCTATTCAAGGAATTTTTGATGCGCATTCCACAGATTTGGGGTAATGGGAGCACATGATAGTGCGTTCGGCGTCCTCCCTCCCTCTTTCTCATCCATGTTGGCTTTCTCTCACATTCATATTGACCCTCGCCCCTCTAGGTGTTGTAGGTCCAGAACCCCTAAGCCTTAAATCCTATTAGTCAGGGATTCTCTCAAGCATTAGAATCTGTTTTTTTTTCTTCTTCATTTTGCTTGCTACCCAAGAAGAATCAACCATCTTTGTGTATTTTTTTTTTTTTTAAATGTAACGAGAAAAAGCCATGCTAAATTTTTGAATAGGCCTGTTAGCTGTTGGATTCATGAAGGATTCATGTGCCAAGTTGGCTTTGGCTTGTAGAACTATTTTAAACTTTGGCCTCAGCAAAAAAAGGAGAATCTTGCCAATTTGTCATGACTGTTGCTAAAATCCCAACTGTTGCGCTAATCCTCTCCAAACAGATCCACTCTCAGGGTCTTGTTCCTCTCGCAGAGTGAATTTCCAAACGCACCACAGAACGCACTGAGATAGAGCGATAAGGATTTGAAATTGTGCCCTACGTTTGGGTATATTTTTGAACGTTAATAACTCAAGTGATAACAACATGCTAACGGTTCTTATGCTAACATTTAGCAAGAGAGCTACGCGAACCCAAGAAAGAGCAGAGGTATACGATGAGGGTTTTAAATGATTACTCTGTTTTTATAAAATACAGTATAAGATGCTATTTTTCAGATTTCATTAATATAAATAAATGTTTCCTAGCTTAGCTCAGATCAGGCCCCCAACATGGCGGACTAGCAATTAACATTTACCTCGTTTCAACATTCAAGACACATTCCTGATAAATCTGTCGAGCAGAGCGTGAGTACTTTTGCCTTCGAACAAACATTAGTGAGCAAAGAGGCTACTTGAAAATCCGGCACTTCCTGCTTGCTGTCGTCCATCTCTCCCCCGCCACCTTGTGCTCATGTGCAGCGGCAAATTGGACATGGCAGGGCCGCCCCCGCGAACATGGAACTTCAGACCCCTGGGTCAGAGGTCGGGGCGCCCGTTGGGTGGGGGCAAATGTTTGTGTGTCTGAGTCATGATCAACATAAAGTGGCGCTTCGCTAGCAGGAAAGCACTAGCTTGCGTTGTTGGGCTAACTAACATTATTTCGGTCATTTTCTATTTTATAGTTGTTCCAACATAAAGTAGCCCCCAATTTTTTTTAAAAACAATTCATGTTTACATAGCTTTAGATTTTAGCTTTTGGGGGAGGGAGGGGGGGCAGTCCAGTGTCCACAAGGCAACATGTCTGGAATGCTCGCTTTTCATGCCGGGCTGAGTGATCCCGTGGGAGGGGGGGGGGGGTCTTTTGATTATCATGATTTGCTTAAATAAGATGTCAACAAGGTGTTTCCTTGACACATTATTGAGCCAAAGGAGGAAGGTGCAGAAACCGCCCCCCCCCCCCCCCTTTCTTTCTCAATGGGGACCTCTAATCTTCTCCTTTCTCATCTTAAGGGGTTGGCCCTCGGCTGCCATGCGCTGGCCCCTGCCAGGTCGGGAGCCTGGCACTTTTTTCCCCTGGCTCGGCAGACGTGTGTTTAGAAAAGCCACTTGTCGGGGCACAATACGTGAACTAACTTCTTTTGAGGGAACAGTGTGAATCTGTGTAAAGCCTTTTCCCAAAGTCCTTTCGGAGGCGACAGGCCATTGAGAGCGCCCGAAGAAGGAGGGATTACCTTCCTCGACAGCGGCGCATTTCCGAGAGAGCTGATTAGCTCGCCGCGCATTGTTAAATCGAGCAAAGGCAGGCCCTAGAGAAGTGAAAGGAGCCAAATAGGTGGGCCCGGTGGGATAAAACATCCGCAGGAAGCCTTGCACAAGTTTCCCCAACATTTCTTCCCCCCCCCCCCCCCCCCGCCCGCCCCCCGCCTGCTCCTGCCTGAACACACCGCTAAGGAGGCGCGGCGTGAAAAAGGAGATTAGCATCCAAAATTAGAGGCGGGATGATTTTTATAACGGCGACTTGCCTCATGGCCTCCTCTAAAGATCTGCCCCCCCCCCCCCCCCCCCTGCCTCTCCCCCCACCAGGGTTATACTACTCCGTCTGGACAAAGTTAATTAAACTAGTATTAAACAGTAAAGAAACTCGGGCGTTCTTTTGAGGATTACCAAGATGGAGGGAGGGAACGAGGGGGGTCGGGGGGGGGGGGGGGTGGATTTGTTGTGCGAGCGAAATTGAGAAAGCCACGACGGAGAAAAGTTGAAGGGTTTTCCTTTCTTTTGCGACCCCACCTTGAGGACCCGGACCCCCCCCCCCCCCCAACCCCCCCTCGCGTGAACAATGCGAGGAGTCGCGCTATGTTTACTTCAAAAACGACAGTCGCCAGAGGAGGCGGAATGATACCAAGGAAGGATTTATTCTTCTTTTATTACGGCCGAAATCGAAAACAAAACAAAACAAACTAAAAGAATACAACTAAGGTAAGGCGGTGCAATAAATTAACAATGTACAGTACAAAGTGCTTCATCTTATATACATTTAAATACATCAAGAGGGGGGAGGGGCAACAAAATGGTTCAAATTGGTACAGTAATCCCTCGTTTATTGCGGTTAATGGGGACCAAAACCACCCGTGATAAACGAAAATCCGCGAAGTAGCGACGAAAATTGCCCCACGTGGGCCTTCATGCTTGAGCAGAGCACTAACACACACACACACACACACACACACACACACACACACACACACACACGCGCGCGCGCACACACAGGCCAGCAATCTGGCAGCAGAGTGTTTATGATTAGTCAATTAAGGATGTTAAGACAATTAAGGATGGAAGAGACCTGATTTTGTTCTTATAAGCCTCCTCTCTCGCTTGCTCAATGTGACTCACTGTTGTTTTGCTGCTTCTTGCGGACCGTTTGCGGACTTTTTGCGGACTTTCAAAAAAAAAAAAAAAATTTTTTTTTATGAATATGTTTGAAAAAATCCGTGATGCACTGAAGCCGCGATAAACGAACCGCAAAATAGCGAGGGGACACTGTATATTTCAAGCAACTGGCTTGAGATTGTATTTTTTCATTTCTGGAAATGTACAACTTCCGACCCCCTCCTCCCCCACTCCCAAATCTGACCCAAAGTATTCCAAAGGGGAGGCTCAGTGCTTCTTGCCGGGCTTGAGGGTCTTACGCCGTCCGCCCGCGCTCTCATTCCTCCCCCTAGCGCCTCCTTTCTTCACGCAGAAGAATTTGGTCACCGTCTTCCTGCACTGTTCGCACTTGACCGCGCAGCACCAGTGGAACTTACAGTTGCAGCTGGACACCGTCTCTGCCTTGCGCTCCTCCACGGCCAGGCCGCATTCGCCGCACAGCCTCCTGCAGCTGCGCTTCTCCCACTTGCTCAAGTTCTTCCCTTTCTTCAGGCACTCGCGACCCTCGGTGCCCGGCAGACCCAACGTGCGGTTCTCCAAGCAGTAGTCGGGCGAGTCTTCCAGGTGGACCAGCTCCTTGCGAGAGATGGAGCTGAAGGACTCGGCCACCGCCCCCCGGTTGGCCGCGCTGTTCCCGGCCCCGCGGAGGAGGTCGACTTTCAGAGCTCGGTGGTATTTCTCCTTCAGGTAGTTGCCCACCTCCCTGAACTCGGGCAGCTGCAGCCAGCAAGTCTGCGTGGTGCAGCTCCCCGACACCCCGTGGCACTTGCACATCTTCTGCATGGTCCCCTTGACCGCCTGCAGTCGAGAGAAACCAGCCGGTGAGCGTTCAATACGCCGGTGGTTTCCATACCTGTCAACCTCGGCTAATAGCTGCCCTTATAAATGATTACGATTCCCCTTACAAAGCAACAAAAACACGTACAACGGCTTAGCGATGACATTTTTTTTTTTATAGATTTAACCCTCATGCAGTATTTTTAAGCGGCTGCATGAAGAGTATTACGTCCCAAAAATGTCCCTCTTCCAATGTGCAACAACTTTTTCCACTTTTAATTTTTTTTCACTTTCAACCCCTCAAAATGTTCAGTGGGAATTGGCCAAGACATAGATATACATCCTATGCAAAATTTCAGCTTCGTGGAGTTATTTTTCACTGTTTTGTCCGTGGTGTCCATTTGTCCAACAGTCCAAAATCGTCCAAAGTGTCAGAAATGTCCAATTTTGGGATAATTACTGCATGGGGGTTAAAGATTACTTTTGCTGGTTTGCCGTGACCATAGTAGCGATCGACGGCGGCATTGTCGTTGGCTACCAGCAGGTGAGATGATCTGGATTTGAGCCAAAATGGTCTTTGTGAGATCGGTTCACTATTTTTTTTTTTTTCCTCCGTATCAAAGTTGTAATACGCCGTACATGATTTGAAATGATTAAAAAAAACGTATAAAATATGGGGAAAACGTACAAGTTGACAGGTATGGATTTCCGAACCAGGACGGATCGTCAAGCGTACCTCGGGAAATCGCTCGGGGAATTGGCTAGTTTTTAAAAAACCCGCACGTTAGCTTCACTTGAGCTCGCTGTGCCCACATTCTCCACCGTAGTATCTGTGACTTGGAATCTATGTGCTGAGTGCCTCTGGGCACTGATTAGTGTATCTTTAAATCTTGCGAAAGAGTGAAAAAAAACAACTGCGATATCGAGAGAGCCCGATCAGAAAATATTGTGGGCAAATTGTCACGATCTGTTTTTTTGTTTGGATTTCATTAGATTAGCGTTAGCATTTTTTTCCCCATGTTATGTCTTGTTTCCCAATGTCCTTTTTTTAAAAGTTTGGTTTGCTTGTTGTTTTTTTTTATCAGACCTGTTCCTTGCGTCTACCAATCAGCTTCCTCCAGCCACTCGGGTGTTGACCAGGTGGTCCAGGTGTGCCTCGTTGTCTCAGTTTGTTATGTATTTGAGTCCCCGCTTTTTTTGAGAAGTACTAAAACTCCATCCCAGAGACCGACGGGGATGTTCAGTGTCTCCTAAATGGGGTCTTTTCCAAAAACGAATGGCGTTCTCAAGACGTCGCACTCGAGTAAAACAAAAGCGTGAACTCACATTCAAAGAAAGAGGTGACCGCCCCCAAGTCCTCGGCTGTGTTTTTGTTGTCGTTGGCGCTTCCTGACTTTAACCAACACAAAACATCTGCCGCTTGAAAAGAAAACGTCCCCCTCTTCCTTATTGTCGATCCAAAAGTTTCACATCGAGTCCCCGTTGTACACCCTCCCCACCACCCCCCGCACCCTTCAAGAAACGCCAGTATTTATTTAGCCCGTTCATTATCATCATGTTTTCCGAGAGTGACAAGACCCAATGGAGAGTCCCATTGAGTAGGGGATATGAAAAAGGATTTTTTTTTTCTTCTTTCTATGCCCATTTTTTTCTGTTACAATGATGCTCCAGGTGCCATGGGGATCCCGGGGCCCGACGGGGGGGTTGCAAAGGCACCGTCAACAAAGAGCACTTCAGCTGCATGCCTGTGGTCCCCTCAGACTACCTCCAGAGCCGGACAAAGACCAATATAAATGTGGGTTTCTTATTGCAAGAATAAAACTAAACACTTATTTAAAAAAAAAAAAAAAAATGGGGTGGGGCTTGGGGGGGGGATAATACAGAAACCCTGCGCAATGTCTGGCTCCCCTGGATCTCCAATTAGGCTTGCATGCCTGCGATTCTCGAGTTGAGAGATTGTCATTCAGGGCCGGTAAATAGGCCCTTCTGGTACAGCGAACACACTGTTATGATCGGGGACGAGTGGCACCTCACTTATAGCCGTGTGAAAGGGGATGCTTGGGTGGCACACTCGCAGAGAAGTGTTGTGGGGGGGGGGGTGGATGGAAACAACTGGAGGGCCCAGAAGGAGTCCCAAAAATATCAACATCTCTATCGCTTGTGTGGAGAACCCAAAAGACATCAGTGGATGTTGAAGCGTACCTTCCTGCCAGCTTCGTTGTTGTGCAGATTCATCGCCGCTCGGGCGTCTTGCCCGGTCTCCAAAGCGTCGACAAACTGCTTGGCGATGACCTCGCCGAAGCCGACATTGTCGCTGCAGCCGCCCCACAGCCAACCGTGACCACCTAGCGGAAGGGGGGGGGGGGGGAGAAAAATGCATTTACAGGCATTTAAGATAAAATACGGCGCGGGCACCCGCAGCGGCTCCTCTTGTTGGATGTTGCCTGTTTAAGAGGGAGGAAATTTCATCTGTGCTGTAAGTTGTACAGTAAAACTCCTCTACAATGAAATCATGTTTGCAGCAAGACATTTTTCACAACAGGGGGGTTTTTCACTGTAGCAAATTTGATCTCAAATGTAAACACACACACACACACACACACACACACAAACCAATGTAAAG
Source organism: Hippocampus abdominalis (assembly GCA_018466805.1). Classification (NCBI taxonomy): domain Eukaryota; kingdom Metazoa; phylum Chordata; class Actinopteri; order Syngnathiformes; family Syngnathidae; genus Hippocampus; species Hippocampus abdominalis. The sequence goes on from CM031702.1 coordinate 5,697,877, forward strand.
AAATGGCAAAATTTACGATCAGCATTCACTTTCACTTACATCCATTTCTTGGATAATGTCTTTTATTTTGCTTCCTCCGTCGTTCATTTTGATCACTTTTACCCTCTCTTTCAGCGTCAGAGCTCTTCTTGTCTTAGCTGCTTGACATCCAAAGGTCTGTTTTGTAGCCATTTTAGCACAGCAACGTTCTTGCTGCGTCTGAAACTAACAATAACAAATACTTCCTGGACTACTACGCATGTGTAAACCAGTGTGGTGGTTGCTGTTGCCGTTTCCGAACAGAGCAGTAGAGGTCGCTGTTGGATTAGACTTCATTGTAGTGAATCTCGTCGCGAGGCAAGAGCAGAGAAAAAGATTTCGTATAACGCAACAGGGTTTTTTTTTCGTTGTATGGGGGGCAGGCGAGTGGGAATGGTGTTCATGCATGAAGATCTTTTCACACTAGGGGGTATTTTTGCCCATGTAGGTTTCGTTGTAGAGGAGCAATCAAGACATACCCCACTGAGTTTCCTTTTTGATATTTTTACAATCTAATCAGAAGTCTCTTACCTCGTTGCCCATTGCGGCTGTCGTCGCAGCCGCAGTTGTCGAAATCGCCCAGACTGCAGTTCCTGGTCAGTGTGTACATGACACCAGCTGAGCTGATGGCATGCACGAACGCTGTCTCCCGATTGGCTGGCAGAGAGAAGCGTTTTATCAACATCATCATCATCGCGTGAATACTACAGCCCGCCATAATGCTGTTTTAAGTTTTTGTTTTTTTTTTCCAGCTAACCTCCATACATTCCAGACTTGCCTACAAGAGGTGAAAATCCACCAAATCATGAAACCGTAGTCCCAAAACGTTTTTGACCCCGCCCCACAGGTTTGAAATAAGTCAAAACATATTGAAACAGACTGCAAATGTATTTGAATACCGTACAGAAACATTTCAAGCATAAAATATAGGAAAATAATGTCGGCCTCGTCGTGCCTTGATGCGGGATATTTGTGTGCCTTTAAGAGGCGGGGCCTGGTCGTGCGGCAACTCTCGGCATAAGGCGTGGTCGACAGCAGCTCTTGCGTGAGCGTTTCTGCATTTTGAAGAGCAAAAATCTGCAAGTAATTGATGTTTTTTATAATTTCCTTGTTTTTTTCTGAATTTTTACACCCCACTTTTTTTCCCCACAGATTAAAAAAAACATGAAAAAGCAGGAGATAAAAATTGGGTGGAAAGTTGGGGTGGTAAAAAACTTTCTGTTGCCCCTGAATCAAGCGTCTGGTGAATTTAATTCCTTGCGCATTGCAGCCGGCCTTCTTCCCGATGCTAATTGGCTTTGTGTGTCGCATTCACGACCAGCAGTGATCCAGCGAGACCGTTGGATTAGTCTGTTTGTTTTGGCACGTGCAACAAAAGGCAACGCAACAGTCCCATACTGGGAATGGCGGCGCTGAAAAACTCCTTCAGTCCAATTCAGCGCGCTATTTTGTCTTACTAGTCAGCTTTGGTATACCGAGTCGAGTACCTCTACTTACGAACGTCTCTTCAGACGAAATTTTCAAGCTATGAAACGCCTCAACAGGAAAATACAGTATTGTCTCTAGTTATGAAAAAAATTTCACGATACGAAACGTAAAAATACAGTATGGGTTGCTACTCGGAGCTCCGAGTACTTATAGCTGCTCTGCCATTGGCTATAACCGAGCACCTTCCTGGCCTCCCATTGGCTACGAGTGTGTTTATGGGTGTGGATAGATATGTGTCATTGCAGCGTCCTCGTCATTCGCCCCTCGGGCCATGAGGTGTTCCGATAGTTTTACGTAAATGTGACTCACCCAGAAAAAGTGATCGCTCACTATGCCGATGTTTGCCTTGGACAATTCCGAAGGATTGTTAAAAGCCGACAAAAGCAAACGTCCTTGGATCAGTTCTTTACAAAACGCCAGGCAAAAACCACTTCTGACAGAGAGCATGAACTGAAGAGGGCAAAAAAAGTTTAAAACCATTATTTTAATTATTTGTTCTTGATTTTTTTTACATTATGCACAGCTCTCATTTATTGTGCAATAATCTAATTGTAACATGTATTTGTTACATATTTTGTTGCATTTTTATGATTCATAAAACACAATTTTAGAACGGATTAGGGCATTTACATGGAAAGCGCGTCCCTACTTACAAACTTTCTTGTTAAGAAATTTCTTCTTGAATCAATTCATTTCATAAGTAGAGGTACTACTAAGGGACATCCAAAAAATACCAACAGTTGCTCTACTAGTATATTAAAATTGCTCTTCTACCGGGCAAAAATGTCACAAAGCAATGGAAAAAAAGAACATTACTAGTGAAACAGTTGTTTTACTTGTGCTCCCCAGTTGCTCTACTAGTGCACCGAATTGCCTTACTAGTTGAATCAACCGGTGAGGGGAAAACTGTACACGTCGTTCAAATATTGAGCGCATTTACCGCTGCGCAGGCTGCTGTGTGTGGACAACTGCAGGGCTCTCTCAGGGCAGTTCCAGCGGTCCCATCCAAACTGGTACTTGCACTCTTCGATGCCGCTCTGGGCCCCCGCCGCCACGCTGCTGGAATAGATCAGGTACGCCTGCACAGGAGGCACAACCCGATCAGTCCATGAATGTTGACAGAGATCCAACACAAGAGATTTGTAAGGGGGTTAACAGTACTGTACGCTTATTTGTTATCATGTGGGAAAGGAGAGCCATAGTTGTTACTTTTTGGCCATTTATTGGACGCCGGGAGCAACATAGTGAGCACATTTGAGCAGAAACTGCTGTCAGCCACGGCTCACGCCCAGACACTCACACATACTAGGCATGAAGCACCTCAGCAAGCCCCGCCTCTTAAATGCACATGAACCTGGGCAGACACAGCAATTTGTCCACGATATGAAAATTATTTTATGCTGGCAATTTTTATTTTACTTTTTTTTTTAATGTGTGCGTTGGAATACATTCCCAATCTGTGTATTAATGAGTGTATAAAGTAAGTAGAAGTGTGATAAGTACTGTATGTATTTAATAAATGTGAGTTTATTTCTATTCCATTTTTTTTGTCACTATAAATCCTGATATTAAATTTTATGTTTATATTAACTTTAATGTGTTAATCTCACTCCTATTTCGATTTTGTTTCCCGTTTTCAAAATAAAAATCCAAAATACTAATTTGGGGGATTTTTGCTCTGATTTGCACATTCTTTTGACCGTTTCAAACCATTCCAACTTTAAACTGTTCAGATCGTGGCTATTGCAAAATTTCAAAATAAAAGCTCTCACTTAAGATTTTAGTGTAATATTTCCTGCTAATTTCCACATTTCTTGGCAGATTCAAACCATTCCAACTTTAAACTGTTCAAATCATGGCTATTCCAAATTTTCAAAATAAAAGCTCTCACTTAAGATTTTATTCTAATATTTCCTGCTAATTTCCACATTTCAAGGCAGATTCAAACCATTCCAACTTTGAAGTGTTCAGCTTATTTATATTTATTTTCCCCCCCAAAATGTCTAAATAATAGCTTACAATTAACATTTGTGGATTTTTACCTCTAATTTAGAAAAAGAAATGTCACCGATTCAAACCTTTCCATTCATTCATATTCCCAAAGTGTTCTAAATTGGAAAAAAAATATGGCCCATTCAGAAGTTCCGTTTTTTTTTTGGCTCAATTTCTATAATTGTGATGTGATCCCTGCCCACCACGATGAGCGTGTGAATGATCATACGGCTAATATGTCTCAAGTGGCTTTTTTTTTTTTTTTTTTGCTTAGGTGGAGAGTAGCACCACACACACACACACACACACACACACACACACACACACACACACACACACACACACACACACGGAGGCCCAGGGTCTCACTAATGATGACCACCCACTAAAGCAATAGCCGCCCTTGCCTCTTAACACATTCACCCGTTGCTGCACACACACACACACACACACTCACACACACACACACACACACACACATACAGCCTCCCCAATAAGGTCAAGTGTACGCATGCAGGAGGGGAAAGAATGAGAAAGAATATGGCTGCATTAATCCTGCATGGATGCCACACAAAAACATGTGAAGGAGGGAGAAACACACACACACACACACACACACACACACACAGAGCAAGGAAAAAGCAAAAGCGGGAGCATGTTTTTTTTTTTTTTCCTGGGGATGGGAAGGAGAGATCAAAAGGAAGTTGGCTTACCTTGGGTCCAGTCATCAAGAAATTATTCACTGACCTGGAAACGGAGACAGCTTATTCAACTCCGGGAAGCTCAGTGTCCATAACACATTCCGCTCATTAGCGCATGGGAAACTGTCACACACAACCGATAAGGACGGAAATATCCCATAATAGTCACTTTGCTGATGCGATTTCTATACGTGAGTGACAGCTCAGTTACATCCATCAGGAAACGAACGGGAGGCTGCGGGAAATCATTTCAAGTGATTTGGAGTGAGGAAAGGCGACGTTGGCTAACTGCGAACGACAAACAACGAGCAGACTGCGATAGTAACTACAATTTCTCTGGCGGTATCGTCGATATCAATACGGCAGTGCCCTGAGATACAAGCTAAATTTACTCCGTGACCATGTCAGTAATTGAAGCACTTATATCTCAAGTCATCTTCCCCCACTGAAATGAATGGAAATGTTCTTAATTCGTTCCAACCCAGCACTGAAAACTTTTTTTTTTAATCAGGAAAATAACACTATAATATTCTACTTCAGTAAAACCAGCATCATGATTTATTACTTCAATTCGATGAACATATGGTACACACATGCATACACACAGAACAAATATTCTATTCATATATGGACACAACCTGCTATGTCAAAATCTTTTTTTTTTTAATTCACGCATTTATACGATGGCTCAGTCCATACATGTGAGTTATTTCAACCATTATTGTTTATTATTATGAATAAATAAATCCCAATTGTTATTTATTGAAAAATCTAAAGTGTTGAAAACAGTGACACGTGATTGAACAAATAGTACAAAGTTTCTTTTGTATTTATTTTTTTTTTGTTGCTGTTCTGTTTTGTTTGGGGTCTCCTGACAACAGCAAATGATGTTTTACCATACAGGATATGTAGTTTGGACCAATTTTTGAATACATTTTTTAATTTTTGTTTTATTTGTTTTATTCTTTTTTTATTTATAATTGTTTTAATTTTTTCTCTCTTTCATCTATAACTGCTTCAAACAACAAACAGAAAAAGTGGTTAAGATTGCACAACTGTCTGTGTTTTATGTGTTGTGTTGTATTATTTTGTCATTTTAAGTTCACTGTTCTGTTGATGGCGGCGCGGGCACCCTCAGCGGCTCCTCTCATCTCCTAGTTGAGAGGAAAGAAATTTCATCTGTGCTGTATGTTGCACATCGAGCACATTTGACAAACAAAGTTGACTTGACTTGATGTTATTTCTGGTTTTCGTTCATATTATTTTAAATATAATCTGGTTGTGCTCCTCTATTTTGTATCTTTTGTAAATTTACTTACCGTACTTATTTACTCGATTACCTTCTGACTTACTTGCATCTTACTCACTTCCTTCCTGATGAATGTACTTATTGTACATCCTTATTTGCTAACTTATTTGCTTACTGACTTTCTCTTATTTATGATTTTGTTCCTTTTTTTACGTATAGTTATTGTTACCTAATTCCTTGGTAACTTTTTGCTTGCTTACCTACTTACCTATGATTTGCTTCTATACTTATTAGGTTTCTTATACTCATTTGCATACTGATTTCTTTACTTAACATACTTTTTTAATGTAATTATTTTATATAATTATCTTCCCTATCTTACTCGTTTATAGACGTATTTGCTTACTTGATCATCTGCGTACTCACCTACTCACAAAATTTGAAAAAAAAACCCAAAACAAGTACTTGTGCTCTTCACTTTTTACAATTGATCATGTGACCCTTGTGAGGATAAGCGGTTTGGATAACGGGTGAGTGGAGGGATGGATGGATGGCTATATTTCATGTATTCTAAGTTTGAAATGATACTTTTCCAAAAAATGTCATTGGAATGTGTATTAAAAAATCGAGAATATTTCATTTCATGCAATGCTCTTATTAACACAATTTTCTTTGGGATTTTATCAATTATGTTGTCAGTTCGTTTGACCCAAAAATTATAAACAACAAAACCAGATCATTTTGCAGTTGGATGCTCTCTATCAACACTCTTACAACATGATTCTCTGCTCATTTTTAACAACCCCCCACCCCCACCCCCACCTACTTTCGACCACTCGCTCCAAAATAAAATGCACGCACTCTGATGCCAAAACGTCCATGCATCAAAAGAAGTGAGGCGGACTGCACTCACCAGCAGCAGTAGGACCTCATGTGCGCCAGCAGGATGAAAATGTAGAAGCGAACCTCCCAATGCACGAACATGCTGACAGGTGACGAAGGAGATGGAGACTGGAAGAGCTTCTCCTGCAAAACTGGACGAGGAAGAGGAAGAGGAGGATGAGGAGGGGGCGCTCTGAAATGGAGCCGCTCTCTTCCTCAACAAGAGATTATCTGCTTAATTAAAGATTGCCCCCCCCCCCCCCCCCACCCCCACCCCCGACCTCCTTCCCCCCTTCTTCTTACCCTCGCGGCGGCCAATCCCAAGAGTCGCGGCGGTGGTGGTGGTGAGAGGAGACCCGAGATGATAAAAAAAAAGGGGCAGCCCAGGCCTACTTCGTCTGCGACTAAAGTGGAAAAGTGCAACAATTAAAAATACAAACAAAAAAAACAACAAAAACTTCGAAGCGGTTGTCAGGGTGGGGGGGGTTTAGGGACGTACATGTTGGGTTGAGAAAACACGAAATGTGTTTGTGATTCAATTAGTAATGGCGTCGTTGCGTCAAAGTATCACAGTTGTCAAGCTGTTTGTTTTTTTTCGTTTTCGTCTAATATTTACACGCTGTTCAGAGGGTCGTCGTGCATGTGATGAATTGGAAAATAGAAGAAAAAAAATCATACAGCCGATCATCGGTTTACGACGGAGCTCCGATACTGGAACATTATTTCTTGATGTAAAAAGCGTTCGGGTTTTTTTTTTCTCGGTATGTTATTTTTACGTTTTTAAAACGGTCAATAATTTTTTGTTTTTTAAATGTTAAATGTCATTATCAAAATAAAGATATTTATTATTCTGCTGGTAAAATGAATTAATCACTTCCATTGCGTCCTCGGTTTAGATCAATTTAGCTAAACTTGATTGATTGATTGATTTTAAAAACATGATGATCATTAAAACCGTATACAATAGTTTTTGATATTTGGGGGTAAAAAATACATTTCCAGAATTAAAATATTTTATATTCTTGTATGCATTATTACCCACGGTGTCTCCGTTGTTAGGCTTTCAGGCGATTTAAATTTGATACTTTAAACAAATCTTGTTTGATTTTTTTTTTCTCGTTCATGTCGTTTATTTATTTATTTATTAACATCTGTCCATCCGCAGAATTCTTTTTATGTTTTATATTTAGGTTGCCATTTAGCCGGCCGTCCTCGATTTACGACAGAAATCAGTTCATACGGCGGCAAATTCAACCGCGTTTGTGTGCAAATCGGAGCGCGTACCACAGACAACGAAGTCAAGCAAGAATAACAGAAGGAAGATAATCACTTTTAGGCCATATAATTATTTTAAGAGATCAAATGGGGGGCCGTGGGGGCGTGTTCAAAAAGAAAAATCAGTGTATTCGTAACCTCGAATCGACGTACGACGCGACCGTCGTGGTCTGTCAATCAGTATCGACATTTGACATTTGCATCCCAAAGAGGGGCCAATTCATGCGCCCAAATAAATCCCGCCATGCATGCAGGTCTCTCTCTCCGTGGAAATACAACCTTCTTGTGTGCAAATTAGGATTAGGACAAAATACTTTCAAAGGATGTTTTTGGATTAAGATACAAAGACGACTGCTTAAAAGAAGGGATTCATCCTAATCTCTGTGTGTGTGTGTGTGTGTGTGTGTGTGTGTGTGTGTGTGTGTGTGTGTGTGTGTGTGTGTGTGTGTGTGCGTGTGTGTGCGTGTGTGTGTGTGTGTGTGTGTGTGTGTGTGTGTGTGTGTGTAAAATGTATTGGAAAAGAAGACGTCAGAAGATGGCCACTTCATTAGGTACACCCGAGTGAATGGACATATTAGAAATATCTTTCTTGGAATCTTATTACAGAATTACATTACTTACGATAGATTTATCACTACAGTGAAACTCCTCTACAATGAAATCCTGTTTGCATCAAGAAAATTTTCACAACAGAGGGGTTTTTCACTGTAGCAAATTTGAAACAGGAAAGTGGGAATGGTGTGAATGCATGAAGACTTTTTCACACTAGGGGGTATTCTCGCCCATGTAGATTTCGTTGTAGAGGAGTTTCACGGTACTTGAGTTTGGTTTTGGTTTTTTTACCCTGGGTTAATTCCAAAATCGGGGGACAAATTGGAGGCACCAAGGTTCGTTTTTTTTTTGTGACAGTTTTATTTGGTATTTTGTGTCCAAGAAAGGCATTTAGTAAATCATCACATAATTTGATTGGTCCATTTTAACCATTAAACTTTTTCATTTGATATTTTATTTGACACGTGATATTTTTGGCCGAACCCTGCAGGCACCTATTCCGTAATATACCTTTGACAATTAAATAAGTACACATTTTACGGCAACAAATTACTATTTTGTGCTGCATTCTTTCTTTCTTTTCTCTATGTATCCACTGAGGACCGCATTACAGTAATTGGCCCAATACATTGTTTTTTTCCCCCGATAAATAGCGCAATTTGTCCAGCAGAGGGCACTGTAGCTCACAGTTCCATTGGCCTCCTATACATTTCCCCGCCTCCTTTTTGTCCCTCCCTATCTCATTCCACCGTTGAAAAAAACGCCTCGTTAGAGTTGGCAGCTGCTTTGACGACCAATGGTGACACACTGGCTGCACCGCGGCCAACTGTCAAACGAGGAATGTCCAACAACCGAGACGGCGTGCGACGCTATCTGAAAAATGCCCAGTGAGATCGTGACGCAGTTGTGCACAATTCTTTTTTTGCGTGTGCGTGCGATAAACAGGAGTTGGCCCGATGACAATCGCAAGGTTGAGGACGGGACACTCAATTAACGTACAAGATGTCCCACAAAAAAAGCACTGCACGCGTGTGCGAGTGTTAGTACGACTGTGTTATGTTTAATAAAACGCGTGGAGTCGGACTTTGTGCTCACTGCCGTTTGTTGTCAGTAGCCACCTTTTATATCAACACTTTACGGCCATGACGTCACGCCGTCGTAACATGACCCTGTGGCTTAATACTGTAGTCATGTTTTTCTCACTACTAACCACTAATACTAATAATTTAGCTGACTTGTATGCAATTAAAACTCGAGAGTAACACTAACAACCTACGGCAAATAAGTAGTATTTGCCGTATAAGTAGTATTTGCCGTAGGTTTGGGTCTCTGTGCCTACTCGTAAGGCAAAACCGTCCAATCGTTGACAAACGTGTGCTTTTATACTACGTACCAAAGTTCACCCACATTTTTGATATATGATAAGGTGTAATATGATAAGGTGATTATACTTTTTTTTTTTTTTAATGAATTTCATCTAAGGGTAATCCTAGCATTCCAAATGTAAGGTAATCAAATTTCTTAGGTCTGAAATTATGTTTATTACAACAGACATTCATTGAAAATTTCTGCCATTTTTTTTTTTGTATCAGTTAACCCTGTAAAAAAAAAAATGTCTATCACTTACAAGTCACGTCCAAATCGATGTAAGAAAGCAAAAATGATACAACACCATTCTATTTGGATGATTTCTGCTTTTGGTTATATTAGTACATCACCTTTGTAAAACGTGACCCCCTAACCCCGCCACACGCGGCTCCGAGATGTTTTGCCGCAGTGCATTTCTGACTGACAGTCTTATCTGAGGGCAAACAATTATCTCCAACATCAAAAATAACAGCATAAACATATAAGGGAGAGGTTCCCGTGCGTCAGTGTGCAAAAAAACCCATTGACTCCAACCACAAAGCGCACATTGCGTTTCATTCTCCCAAAAGACGACAAACGTGAAGCGAGTTGGTTCAGATGACTTTTTTTTTTTTTTTTTTTTTTTACAATAGACAAGCATGTCGGAATTAAGAGGCGTGCGACTTCAATGTTGTGGTACCACAACAATGCACTGAAGGACCAGATACTCGAAACGCTAGCTGTTAGAAAAGTGATCAGAGTAAGTCAGTACCGCGCGGTGTCTCCTAATCATCATCATCATCATCATCATCATCGTACTCGACGTTGCGGCTCAGCCACTTTTAACGCTGCCGTCGCCCGTCCGCTGCACGCGGGCCGCGATCATCTCCTTGGACGCCGACCGGCGCTCGCAGGCCAGGCGCAGGAAGCACATGAGGTCGATGAAGGCGGTGGTGAGGTTGAGCCTGCAGCCGAATTCGCTGGTGGCGTAGTCGAAGGGGAACGTGTGGTGGTAGTTGTGGAAGCCTTCGCCTGGCAAAGGAGACAGAGAGAGAGAGAGTCAAGAACGCCGACTCGGCGTGGAGACGTGCACAACGAGCAGTAGAGTACAGGCTTTCACTGTGATGTAGATGTAGGAATACAAACGGTGGAGCAACACGTGTAGACAGACAATAAAACAGTACATATGTCTACATAAAACAGAAAAATGACATGAAAAACAGCGGAGGGAATAATAAATCTTGTTTTTTGCCCCTTTGCACAAAAAGAAAAAAATTTGAAATTATTTTTACTTATTCTGTAGATCACCGTCGAATCGTAATTAAATATTTCATACTTATTTAATACCGTCGGTGTAATAACCTGTTAATAATATATTAGTAAAGATTGATTATTTTGTTTCTGTTTAAGACGATATTTTCACCGCCACCACGAAACAGGTGTTCAGCCTTGGTAGCGCTTGCTAGCAAGTGTCAGTCGAGTTTGCTTGGCAGCCAGAACAAAAATGAAACAGTGTATAAAGAATGTGATTATTGGAAATTTGACTTCCATTTGCTACTTAATAGCATTAGAAAAAGTAGATTGTGTAAAGCCTAAAAAAATCCAAAAAAAACGTTGATATTATTGTAAAAAAGGTTTGTATGTGACAGTCAAATCCCATTTTTAGTCATTCTTCACAGAGGATAAAGAATCTACTGTATGTGTTGCTCCATTGTTTGCTATTCGTTAGCTTGTCGACGGCGTTTTGCATCGTTCGTTAGCATGAAACTAAAAAAACTTATCTCAAAATTACGTGGTTGGGTTGAATACATAACGTGTTATTCTCTTTGTTTGATGTTTACTTTGACAGTGGGGGTGGCAATAAAGACCTTGAAGCCTCTTTTTGTTTGTCCAAATGTTCACAATCTGCCAGCTGAAGCAAAAATAAATAAATGGCTAATCGACACCTTGTATCTTTGAAAGACTCGTATCTCGAGCTTCGGCTGGATGCAGAATGTCGCCAAAAAGAGTTTTCCCACCTATGGCGCTGAAGGCGACCATCCTGTTCTCCCTGGGGTTGATGGTGTGGTCGTACGGCCTGTTGCCCCACATGTGCGCGGCGCTGTTGACCAGCCAGGTGGCGTTGAGCGCAACGGTGTACCTCAGCAACACGGGCAGGAAGTAGCCCACCAGGAGGGACTCGCCCCACAAGTACCAGGGCACCAACATGGGTACCAGGAAGCACAGGATCAACACGGAGAGCTTGTAGTGCCTGAAAGCAATCAATCAATCAATCAATCAATCGATGTCACGCAGCAAATCTGACGTTCATATCCGAACACAAGAGTGTGGGAGTGATAACACCAAATTGAACACTCTCTCCACTGCTCTCCGAGAATGAACAATGGCTAATTGTGTCCAAGTTTGATGTTTTCACATCGGGGTGGAGTCGCTTTTGTTGCCTGTGGATTAGATGTTAATGGCCTTGCGCATACGATATTTACGGCACAAGTGAATGATGATGAATATTTTTTTATAGCTGCTTTTGCTACTAATACGTTCTGATTTATATATATATATATATATATATATATATATATATATATATATATATATATATAAAATAAATTGTATATATATATATATATATATATATATATAATAAAAATAAATATATATATATATAATAAAATAAAATAAATAACAATATGTATATAATACAAATATATATATATATGATAACATAAAAATAAATAACAATATATATATATATATATATATTATTTATTTTTAGACGACTGGACAAAGTTCTCCTTACCGTTTTTGGAACATGACCACTTTATCGGCTTTCAGGTCAGACAGCTCCAGTTTTCGGCCCTTCTCCATGACGTCGGGGTGCTTGCGAACCAGCAGCCAGCCGACGTGGGCGAAGAAGAAGCCCCGCTTTGCGTTGTGCGGGTCAGCGTCCGTCTCAGAGTATTTGTGATGGACGCGGTGGTCCCTCGCCCACTCGTAAATGTCGTTCTGCGTGCGAGAACGGAAAGCCGGAGCAACAGATCGGTTTCATGATTTAGAATGAGCGGAACATCGATTCAAATTGACGTTCGGACAAAATTGCAAATTTCTCCAGTGTGCGACAAATAAAGGTTATCTTATCTTATCTTATCTTGTCTTGTCTTATTTGGCTCTTGGCATAATATGGTAGCGTTAAACTCATGAACACTCGAAATTAAATGATTGGCTTGAATGCAAGGGAATTTAAAAAATAGTGTATAAAATAATGTCATAAAAAATAAAATAAAGTAAAATAAAAAATAAAGTAATAAAAAAAATGCACACTTCACGGGTACAGAAAAAGGAAATTTACTCAACAGTTACAACTCGTTCAAGAAACGTAAAAAAACAATGACCAAGAGAGGGCGACTGAACGGGAAACGGATTTTCTGGAATGATTCATAAAAATAAGGAAAGCAGAGGCGAAAAAAAACACAAAACAACACGAGTTCCAAGTTATGCTCCTAAAAAAAAAGGGGGGGGGGGCACAGTATGGGTTTGGAAAAAAAACACATTTGAATGTTTAAATATACAATGTTTGATTTTTGTTGTTGTTTTTTTTGTTTTATGGGTCATATTTAGGTAGATTAAGTCCAGTAAGTCCTCACTGAGGGTCCAGGTACCAAAGGCTCCACCCATCATTCCCGTTTATTGTGCTCACTAGCATGATATGTTAAATTCAGACATATTTCATGAACACGCATGTGTTTAGGACATTAACGCCGTTTCTTCGCCACCATCTCCTTACCGTGGCGCCTTTACTGTGGTCAGCGAGTTTTGTACCTGGAAGGCCATTGAGTTTGCGAGAGCCAGGAAGACCCTGAGGGCCGGCGAAGCCTTGTAGGATCTGTGGCTCCATAACCTGTGCGCCCCCGCCGTCACGCCCAGGGCGCTGAAGAAGAAGCACACGGCAGCTGGCGGAAAGAAAAAAAATGACAAAAGTCTCACTGTTGGGACACACCGAGATTGGGACTGGCTATGAGGTCAGGTGTGCAGTTTGTTGTTGTCTGGGCGCAAGCATGCGGGGGCCCCATCTGGCAAGCCAAAGACGAATTGTGCTGCGGTGTCACGCGCTCCACAATGGAATGTCTATGGGAGTGCTGATTGTGCTTTGTCTTCCGCTGTGAAATGATGTGCAGCCCGGCATTGCAAAGACAAGGGGGAGGAAGGGGGTGTGGAGGAGGTGGGAGGGGGGGGGAGCAGACTGGCGACAAAGTGAGGACTGTTCTGGAATTTGCGAAATGCACCGATTTGTCTGTTGTTGTTGTTGAGGCCGCAAATTCCAATGGTGGCATCTTAAAAAACGGATTCGGAAAAATGGGAACAGTTTTCGGCAGTGAATCCATTCCGCCCCCCCACACCCCCAAGAAAAAAAATCTCATATTTTGAAAAACGGTGCTGTACTGTATAAAATATAATAAAACATAACAAAAATGTCAATATGTAAGCTAGGTTCGGAAAGTTGTGTGTACTGTAGTATTGGTGTGTTGGTTGTATGCTTTTAAATCGCGTTTTTTTTTTTTGTGAGTGTCATCAAAGAACTGGAGTCACAAAGTGTCTGAGGATGAGTCGTGGCCCACAGAAACTCCTTGCGGGTTTTGTCATTTTCTTCTTCAACGCATTGTAAACGTGTTTGAACGCACGCACAAAAATTGCAAGCAAAAAAAGTATTCAAAAACAGTGCAAACCGCAGTATCTGTGTGTTAGATGCGTGCCTTTAAGAGGTGGGATCTGGTGGGAGTATGTGTGTGTGAGCGTCTGGGCGTGAGCTGTGGCTGACAGCAGCACCTGTAAATATATTTACAATGCGTTTGAAGAAGTTTAAAGTGTGTTTTAAGATGTACGCTGTCGTTACCAAATGACCCTATGATTGGTGCCCTTGCACCCCAGTCCTGTAGGTGGCGGTAATGTGCTTGATAAATTGGTTTCCATTGACCAAATAAATGAAGCAGAAGAAGGGCTGCCTTCAAACTTCTTCCATTATAAGAAATATCTTCTTTTTTTTATTTTTAAATAATAAATCCTGGATACTGCCCCAAAAAACTGCTGGGATAGGCTCCAGAACGCCCGCGACAGTTGTGAAGGTAAGCAGCTCGGATAATGGGTGAGAACACAATCAAATACAGTCAAATCTCGGTTTTCGAACGTCTTGGTTCTCGACCAATTCGGTTTTCGACCAAAAATTTCGAGTTTTTTATGCCTCGGATGACGAACAAATTTCGCTTCGTGAACAAACTGAGCGCACTTGAATGCACCATTTGACTCCTCTCGCCTTCCTTACACGAGGAAGTGACGCTTCATTGTGTCGCTTTCCATTACTGAGCAGAGGTGTTCAATAAAGATTTTTATTTTAAAAAGAGCGTGGTTTCAGTTTTTCGAACAATTTTGTTTTTCGAACAGCCTTCTGGAACGGATTATGGACGAAAACCCAGGTTTGACTGTACATAGTTGCATCCTTGGCAGATGTCGGGAATTTTTTTTTTAATTAACTAGACTTGGGAAGGGGACGTTATGGTTGGGAAGGGGAGGACATTTCCCATGAATGGATACTTTTTGGAAAGATTACATTGAAAGTTTTGCCGTGGTAATCTGCTCATTGGAATAAATCAGAATGAAATTCTCATTGTATCAAACACGAACAGCACAATGAACACTTTATGTTTTGCAAACTAATATAAAGCTTTAAAATGGCATTTTTGTTCTTTGATAACATCAAAGTTGCATCGAGCAAAGAGTTAGTTGTGCACAATAAGGACACGGGAGGCTACAAATCAATCAAGTTAATGAATTGCTTGAAAACAGACTTTTAAAAAAAAATACGTCATCAATAATTTAGAAGCATCACTTTTTTCCTGCTCATAACTATGTGTGTGTCCGCGTTGACGTTCGGGCAATATAATCACATTTTTGAATATTGTAACTGATGGCATATTTCTTATCACGCAATGTCGTCATTTTACTTACTCCAAGCGAGCGTGAGTGCACGAGCGGTCGGGATGAGGCAGACTCCGTATAAAGCGCCGGCATGCAGCAGAACCATGAGCCAGATGTTGCTCCACACCAGCGTCCTGACGGGGCCGGGACCTCCTTTCCCCGCGTAGGTGTCAGCAAACACATGCTCCGTGGAACTGCCAGTGCTCTTGCCATGAGGGCTGCTCTCGGGCATTTCCGCAAACGACGGTTGAGGAAAAGCACCCGCACCTACAGAGAGAGAGAGATCAAAAGAACGTTTTGATTTACATTCGCTTGCAGGAAGAGTTGGGCTGAGTGCGCGCACGCACGCTCGCGCGCGTTTGTTGCTTACCGTGCAGAGACGCAGTTGAGTTCGAGTGGAAATGACGCGTGTCAATGAATGAAGTCCTCCTTGTTATGCGGTTTGTGTGTGCGCGCGTGCGCGTGCTGCGAATGCCTATTGGCTTATTGCTTAACTGATGTTAACTGCGTGTGCGACTCTGCATTTAAATTTAGTCCTATTAAGAAGATTTTGCGTGTTGGTTTTAAACGCCAAAACTGTGTGGCGTTTTTTTTGGGGGGGTAAATGTCGAAAGTCCAAATAAAAATACATTTAAAAAATAAAAAAATGACTGAAGTCCGGCTCCCCCTGCTGGCTGGCAGCGAGTCGAGGTTTGCATTTACAGTATTTGACTTCTGTCGTCTTTTATTATTTTTTGTTGTTGCACAATTTAGTGTTCTCTAACAAGAAGCTGAAAGATAAAAAGCATTTTATCCATCATTATTTTTTTGGTTTTCAATTTTCCAAAGTCGTCCACTTTTGCACCTTTCTGTGACTCTTCCAGTCTCTCTATTGCAACCCTCTTGATGACACTCAAAGCTGATATTTGGAACAGAATGCCCAAAAGCGGCATCCTTCGTTCTTTAGAACTTTACTACAGTTCGGGGGGTGAGTAGCAGAAGTTTCAATTGGTTTGAGAAGGAGATGTGACGTCATTGTTTCCTCGGCAACCACCAGGCGTCACCACCCTGGACTCCACGAGTGCGCAGCAATTCTTCCCCGCCCTCGCTGGGGGAAAAAACCCCCCCAAAAAGCCCCCATTCACTGCGAATGCATACGTGTGCAATGGGGAGCTGTTTATGGAGCACAACAATCAACATAAATGTGTGCATCTGCCGGCTCCGTGCGTCGGTACCGTAGCGGAGTTTGGACGCGTACAAGCCCGCTGCAGCGCCGCTCGTCTTCGGCCAGCAGCTGCCGCAGCCATCGCTGATTTCTGGACCCAACATGGCCGAGGACGACAGCGAGTGGGTCGTGGAGAGCATCGTGGGCTACCTGGGAAGTCCCGAGTGGGTCATCCCAGTCACGGATTTCATGGAGCACAAATGCACAGGTGACATTTTCCACGCACAGACACGTCAGGTCATATTCTGAGCTTTGTTTATGTTAGCACGGAAGCTCCGTCAGCCTCCATTGTGGCTCCGGTGGGTAAAGCTCATATTGCGCCTGAAGTGATTTATCTCTATTACTGTTGTCATTTTGCCGCCAATCAGCATTGTAATGCAATATATAAAAAAACATATGATATTTTCTCCAAACCAATAACGTCATGAGAGTCATTAAAG
Source organism: Hippocampus abdominalis (assembly GCA_018466805.1). Taxonomy (NCBI): domain Eukaryota; kingdom Metazoa; phylum Chordata; class Actinopteri; order Syngnathiformes; family Syngnathidae; genus Hippocampus; species Hippocampus abdominalis. Next base: position 5,714,992 of record CM031702.1, read on the forward strand.
GTAGTAGTTAATAAATAAAATTCGAATGTAAGAACTCAAGCGTCATTAGCCACTACGTCCTGTAGCCTCCATTTTGGCTCCGCAGCTCAAGCTAATGCTAACGTGGGTTGTCTGTATGGCAAGAGACATGTTGGCACATTTTATCTGTATTAGTACTGACGTGTGTGCATACTGCATTGTCATTGAAAATATTAGTTTTAAAAAACATTATTTTCCCAAAGCCATGTAACAAACCTGAGTGAATAAATGGCAATTACTGGATAAATGCTCAACTACTATAATCCATCCATCCATTTTCCGAACCGCTTGACAATTATATTATTATAAGCCCCAATTTTGGCTTCGTATGTTAACAATGCCTGTTTTTCGACCTGTCACAGTTAACAAATTTTCTCCAGAAAATATCACGATAAACGAGACCATGTCACTGATATCTCGTCAACAACGTAAATAAAATGTGAATTTGGACCCCCTTTCTTTGACTAATCTACATGTCGTTACGTTTCAGTGTTTGATGATGAAGATGAAAATAAGTTAGCGTACACGGAAATCCATCAGCAGTATAAAAAGTTGGTGAGTACAGCTGTTTTTCCACATGCTAACAACTAGAGAAATACACATCAAAATATTTAAAATAACAAAACTACCTTATGTAAATAAATATATTGATGACAATATACATGAATGAAATAATGTTTCATAATTATATAAATAAGACTTTCCCTAAACCGGTTAACAAATCCCTTGTTTATTTTTTGTTTTAATTTTTTAAGGTTGATCAAAATGATAAAAAGCCAATCAATAAACACTGTGTGAATCAATATAGGTTTTACGTTTTGAGTCAAACTACTCAATAAAATACACTTTCCACAATATCTAAAGTATTGAGCTACAGCTGTATATTAGACTTTTTTTTTTTTTCTCCACAGGTTGAGAAGCTACTGGAGAATTATATGCAGGATGTGGGCATCAATGAGCAGCAGTTTTTGGATGCGTGCACCTCCCCTTTTGCCAAGTCCAAAACGGTGCAGGTACACCAAATTCCACCTCGCCGCAAAAGCTATAAATGTCACAATAACCGGTGAAAATAATAATAATTTTTTTTTTTTTTCTATTCGGCTTCAGTCTGTGTTCCAGCCAGTCCTGGCCACAGATGACTTCCAAATTTTTCGCTCGCTGATGGTCCAGAAGAACATGGAGCTGCAGCTTCAGGCTCTGCGGGTCATTAAAGAGAGGAACGGTAAGTTAGGTGTTTGTTGGGTGTTTCTTTTCGAACCAATGACAGTTCGTTGAAACCTAAACGATGCTAAAAAATGAATTTGCTGACAAGAGGATGATAAATTAGCGTGAGGCTAGTAAGAGACATGCAAATAAACATTTACGTGGGTTTATCGACAATTTTAAGTTGCCCCTCCCCACCTTCCATTTGAATAATAATGCACATGAACATACAGAAAGAGAGCGAATGCGGCTGGCAAACGAACGCGCGTCTCCATCTCCCCCCAGGAGCGCTCCCCGATTGCTTGACTGATGGCGACGACGTGATGACAGAGCTGCAGCAGCAAGAGATGAAGATCCTGCAGGAGGTCCTCAAGTAAGCTTCAATTCAGTAATCGGAACTCCACAAGTGTGTTTTTCGAGCATGGAAGAGAAATATCAATAATGACACAAATCAGTCCCCCCCCCACCAAAGCAGATGTGCTAAGTGAGTTTATTATATGTAATTTATGCATGTGTACTGATCGCATCTAAATCGGCCAGAGTGCTGTCCTGCTCTCGAGATGGGACTTAGCGAGCGGCATCCTGACCCAGAAAAAACGTCCGCTTTAAGCTACTTAGGCTCAGGCTAATTTCAGGAGGAGCCATTGACACCAGTAGCAAGACGCTACTGAGGAAGAATAACTATTTTTATCCACTTTGTCCTACCTGGATGCAAATAAACACCCCCGGTGCGACAAAATCCCCACCTGGAGTCTCCCCAAATCCAAAATGCCACCATCGATAATTAGGAAAAATTAGGTGGGGAGCGCCCTCTTCTGGAGTGGTTTGGGATGGCAACACTTCACGTGCCCATTTCAATACAGGAGAAAATACGAAGAATGTCCAGCAAACGCCAACCCTACTTTGAAACCCTGTCTCGAGTTTGAACCCTAACTCTAGTTTAAAGCCCTAATTTCAAACCCGAACCCTAATTTGACACCCTATCCCTAGTCTCAAACCCTATTTCGAAAATGTAACCGTTTTTCAAAACCCAAATTGAAAGCATAATCCGAGTTTAAAACACTACTTTGAAATCCTAACCCTAGCTTGAAACCCTAATTCAGAAACGTCAACCCTAGTTTAATTAAAACCCTAACCCCAGTTTGAAACCCTACTTTAAAATTGTAACCATAGTTTTTAATCCTACTTTAAATCTTCAACCCTTGGTTAAAGTCCTAATTTGAAACCCGAACCCAAATTTGAAACTCTACTTTGAAACCCTAATCCAAATTTAATACCCTTCTTTAAAACCCTAACTCCAATGTAAAACCCCCATTTGGATCCTTAACCCTTGTTTAAAATCCTAATTTGCGCCCCCTAACCCTAGTTTAAAACCATGATTTGAAACCGTAACCCCGCTTTATAACACCAATTTGAAACTTTAAACCTACTTTAAAACCCTAATCTTCACCTTAACAAATTGAAACCATAACCGCAACTTAAGTTTTGAAGACATAGCCCTACTTTGACCCCCCCAAAAAACAAAAAAAAAACCCAGTAATGGTAAAAAAAAAGTATTTTTTTAACTAAATGAAAAACCCATTTAAAGCTCAAGTTATCTCGGTCCTTTCTAAAGTGAGAAACAAGATTCTCCCCCCCGCCCCCCCGCAATGATGTTGCATGTGAACGACCTCCTTCTTTCTTCATTAGAAAGTCCAAAGAGGAGTACGAGGAGGAAATGTCGTGGCGGTTGCTGCTGGACGAGGAGCGTGCGTGTTCGACGTCCGCCGGCGAAACACAAGATGGCGTCTCTGCCCAGGTCAAACGCCAACCTCAAAACAGAATATGAAAATGAAATTGAGCCTTATTAGTCGACAGAGTTGCTGGATTGGATTTTTTCCGCCCCCTCCCAGGCTGACAAGAGTGACACAAATGCCCACCGAGCACAAACGATGAATGGGAAGAGTGCAGCCGCACAGTCCAATCAGGTTTGCAACCCCACAAAAAAAATTTAAAAAAAAGGTCTCTTAAGAACCACAATAATCATATTTTATATTTATAAACATTTTTACGACAATACTTGATGTTTGTGGTCATTTTCCAGGTCAACGGTAAAGCATCCGAAAAAGCCGAGATCAAGTTGGCCGTCGCGTCCGATGTGAAGCGTTTAGAAAAAAGCAGCTCGTCGTCGTCTTCGACGCAAACCTCTGGTAAAAAAAAAAAAAAAAATCTGCAGCATTTCAGGCGTACGTTGATGAGACGTGTATTAATATGAGGGGAACGCGTGCGCAGGCGCCGTCAATCTGAGCGTGGAGCCTCGAGTCCCGCCACCCGTGAAAGCGCCCGTCGGCTCCGAGCAAGCCTGGCTGGAGGAGGCACACAGGGAGGCCGGCTTTGCTCAGCCTTATAATGTGAGTCCCGTTTTGTGGTATTGGTGCTAACCTGACTTTACTCATTTGAATGTATCACTTTAAAATGGACTCATTTTGCAATTGGCAAAAAATACAATTTTTTTGAAGGTTCCTAATATTTTTGGTGACATTTAACCACATGAAAAAAAAATGTTTGGCAATTAACAAAAAAAGGTCAGAATCAGACTTTTTTTTTTTTTTTTGAAGGTTCCTAATATTTTTGGTGACACTGAGCCACATTTCCAAAAGAATTGGAACTTTTTAAATTGAAAAAAAAAAATATTTGGCAATTAACAAAAAAGGGTGAGAATCATACTTTGAATTGTTCCATCTGAATAAGAGAATTTTAGTAGCATTTAGTCACTTAAAAAGGGACAAAATATTACCACCCACAACTTTAATCATTTAAAAAGAAATGGCGTTTTTTAAAAATGGGGGAAAAGAAACACCATTTTTTTTTTTAAACTATTTTTCTGTCACATCAAATTTTGGAGAGGGGGATTTAAAAAAAAGAAAAAGTCATTTTCGGCAGCCGTTAGTCACATAAAAATATCACTTACAGCTCTCCATAATTATGATTGCAATTACAATAACAGTAAAATTACCTTTACGAAGCCGGACCATTTAAAACATCTCTTGGATAAGTGTACCCGATACTGTATTCTGAAAAGTACAGTCAAACCTTGGTTTTCGAACGTCTCGGTTTTCGACCAAAAATTTCGATTTTTTTATGCCTCGGACGATGAACAAATTTCGGTTCTCGAAAAAACTGAGCGCACTTGAATGCACCATTTGACTCCTCTCGCCTTCCTTACACGAGGAAGTGACGCTTCCTCGTGTTGCTTTCCATTGTGAGCAGACGTGTTCCGTAAACATTATTTTAAAAAGAGCGTGGTTTCGGTTTTCGAACGGATTATGGATGAAAACCGAGGTTTGACTGTATTCCCAAACATCTTTGTCCTCGACAGGAGCTCTCGGCGTCTCAGCAGGAGCGTCTCCAGCAGAGGGCGTCCTACTTACGCGAGCAGCGGGACAAGCTGCACGCTCTCAAGAAAGACCGGTCCTCCAAGCAAACCGCCGCCCCAGACCGGGAGACACCTTGCTCTCCTTCCTTGCCCGCGCCTCCTCCTCCTCCTCCTCCTCCTGCCACCGTGAGTCCTATCAGACACTATGCCGGACGCCATTGATTTTGACACGAGCTTTTTCCCCCATCTCCCAGGAGATTTCGACGGAGGAGCGCAAGAAGCTGCAGAAGAGAAAACACCTGGCCGACAAGCTGAAGGAGGAAGTCATCAAGAAATGAGCTCCGTGTGCAATACGAATGCAGTCGCATGTATTTATTTTTCACACAAGTGGTAAATGCTCACCTTTGTGCTCCCGTTAGACGCAGTAGCCTCACAAGAGATCTTCCTGGACGAGAGACGAGCCGCTTTCACACTTTGGGCGGTAGAACTGGGATTGAGTCACTTGGCCCTTCCGGAGTGCGTATTGACAAGGCCGTTGCAGCTTAGCGCATGCGGATAATTATTTGCCCACGCGGAGACAAGTCGATTTGGGGGCAGGACAACAAGCTAGCTTGGACGCTAATTCGATCCGGCTCCACATAACCATTTTCTATGCTGTATATTTTGCATTGAACCAGAAAAGCATGGCGCGATTGTCGGGTGGGAAGCGGTTGCTTGTAAATATTCTAAAAGGCGGTGTGAAATTCTAAATTATAGTTGAGTATTATTGTTGCAAAACGGATATACAGCGGTACTGTATAGCGTAGTGCTGCACGATATTGGAAAAACATATCTTGTGATAGATTGTGCTCTTATTGCAAATGATATTTAGCGCCGCCCTTTTTTCGACCATTTGCGAGTACGCAGACGGGCAACAAGCCAAGACCGAGGCAGTACTTAAAACTCATTCGCTCCCAAAGACGTTTTTAGACGTCTTTTCAGACTTGGCTGGTAGTGTAATGAGTTAAGAGGGGCCAGTGTGAAAGCGGCTACAGACTGTTGTACAAAAAGATGAGCCGCATGCTTGCCAGCCCTTGCTCAAGAAACTTCTTGGACCTCAACTATGTTCGTTGCAATCGTGTCGCAAGAACTACATTGTGTAAACTGCATGTAGAGCTGTAGATGCAACAGTAGATGCTTGGCCGCCCCGACGTTACGTTGTACCAGTATTACGCTCGTGCTTTGACGTGTACGTTTTTTTTGTGTGCAGAATGGGAATCAATGGCGTAAGAATATACAATACTTTTAAGCACTTGATGAAGTACTCACGCAATACTCGACATACTATGCTCTTGAATATATATCACCTTTTGTAAAGTGGACACGGTCATGTTATGCTTTTTTTTTTCTCCGGTTCCACGACAGAAGTGGTACCAGGGATAGGGTACCGACCGGTCTGCAATGTACCCCCGTTTTCACTTTGTGAAATTGTTCCCCACCCCCACCGCCTTTCACCTGCTTCCCAGGCATGCAGAGCAAGCATAAAGATACAACCTTTGGGTCACGTAAATAAGAGTCCATTCAGTGGTGACATTTGTATCAAAATGTGTATCAAATGAGATTGAAATTCACGTCGAGCTACAAAGTGGTCAAAACGAAATCAACAGTCGCTTTGAAATGAATTCCCCCCCCCCCCCCCATTCGGACAATGAAATGCAGATTTAGCCGCGTTGGCTTCCTAAAAATACACAACTCAAACGCATTCCCAAAAGTTGGCTGCAAAAAACAACTTTACTGCAGTTTCAATGCGATTACCTCTCTCTCTTTTTTCCTTTTCTTTTTTTAAATCAGCATTTGCAGATTTACATTGAATCAAATGAACAGGACCAAAAGGGAGAACAGCGACACCACCACCACCACCCCAAAAAAAAAGCAGGGTGGGTGTGGCTGTCGTCCCTTTTTTTTTCTCTTTTCTTTTTTAAATTGGGGAGTGGGGTGGGGGTGGGGGGGGGGGGCAATGTTAAAACGGAAGGGTGGAGAGAAAAAAGAAACCCTGTACAACAGTACTTTTTGAAAGTCATCTGGGCTCCCTGGTCGTACGTGTCCCGTCCTTTTTCCGCGAACGGCCAGTCAAGCGTCCTAACGACTACAAGGGGAGGAGGGTGTTGTGACGGGGGAGGGGGGGGGGGGAGATCTGGGGGGGCTAGTCCTGCTAGCCTGACTGGCCCGTGGCGCAGTTCATTCACCGGCGGCCTCCATTTTGTGAATCAGTGAGGCGCTTCCCTTCGGGCTTCTGTACCTATCACAATAAAGCCCAAACAGGGAAGGCGGGCCTTGGCACTTTGATGATGAGGAGGAGGAGGAGGAAGAGAGAGTTAATGGTTAGTGAGGTGGGTCCATCAAATTCCGAGCAGGCCAAGAGCGCGAAGGAAAAGGGAGACGGCGCCAGACGTGCGGCGATGTTAAGAACTGAGACGCGGACGCTTCCTGGGGGATTGCGCCTCTTCCTCCTCTTCGTCTTCCTCGTCTTCGTCCTCGTCATCGGGATAGTCCACCAAACCGACCAGAGGGGCCTGACAGACAAGACATTGGCTCACACCCGGCGCAACGTGCATTTCGTCCCGTAACTGGTGCAATCGAGTGCTTTGATTCGGAGACAAAATGGCTGTTGCAGTGTCTCAAAAAATAGTTTTTGTGTCCCTTGCTTTATGTTATGTGTTCTGTTGTACTATTGTTATTTTATATGAAATGTTCTTGGGAGGGCTTTTTTTTTTTTTTTTACGGCTGCAGCTGTGGTGAAAATATAAATACACCACCTTGTATTAAATGGCAACAAAGAACAACGGTGCAAATTTTAGCGGCGTCCATATTGTGCCAATTTAAATTTGCGCTGCAGCTAAGAAGCTAACGATTGTCAAATTTCTGTTTGACTGTTCCAAGCTAATATCGAGAATTAAATTTGGGGAAATACACACTTGCTGCCTCGACCGAGCACTGTCGACAAATCGTTTTTCAAGTGTGTGTTCATTACCTTGACTACAGGCGAGGCAGGAAGTGCGACCGTCTTGACCGAGGATGCGGAGCTGTTGTTGGGCGTGGCGGGGGGCGAGGTGGGAGGCAGCGGCGCGGCTTTGCCGTTGTTGGTGCCGTGAGCCGCGCCGGCTGAAGACGAAGGGGGCAGCGTGAGCTCAACGTGTACTGCCGAGCGCCGATGATTACGATCCAAAGAAGCCAGAATGGTGCGCTTACCTTTTTTGGCCTCCATGTACTTGCCGTAGCCGTCCGAGTAGTCGTCTTCCATGCGGCTCTTGTCCACCGCCTCCGCCTCGTCGTCGTCTTCGTCCTCGTTGAACCACAGCTCTTCATCCTCGTCCAATGAGCGAGCCTCTCGCCGGTATCTGGAAAAAGCGCATCGATATTAGGGCTGCGGCTAATACTTGAAATATTTTAATTGAGGTTTCCACCAATGAGGATAGAGAGAGTAATCGGATAAAAGTTGATTTTGCATTGATTTTGTTCACTTGGGGTTGGCTTCCTCACAAAAAAAACCCACATTGTTTAGTTGGTTTTGCGATACTGATCGTGCGACGCTACCACAAGAGCTAATCTGCAAATTACTTTTTGAAGAATGTGAATTCACTCTGAGATTTGAGAATATTTACTTTAGTAAAATTCACAAGGTGGGGAAAAAAAATATGATGACGACATTTGAATGATTGAAGATAGTCAGTGCCAATTAAGCTGGTCCTGAATGAGTTAACGCATTCAGTGAGTTAACTCGTTCAGTGAGTTAACTCATTCAGTACCAGCCAATTCTGGACCAAGTCTGAAAAGACGTTTAAAAACGTCTTTGGGAGTGAATGAGTTAAGGCGTTTACTAAATCATGGATTCAATGCCTTTTCGGACTTTTAAGGATCCACGAGAACCCGGAAACAGAACAGCCCATAAAATGGGATTGAAACTCCCTCTTTGAGCTTTGATAAGAGGACCATCGACAACATTGAAATAGGTAAAAGGAAGAATGACAGAAAAACTACAATCACGGCAAATACGTTAAAAAACAAACACTTGGTTTCTAATTTTTTGAGAAAGGCGTTTTGAAACGAACAGGACAGGAAAATTTAGAGGTCAAATCAGGTTCGCCGATAAAGGTTACCATTCATTTGAGGTTCGTCCTGAAATTTCACCCAATACAGCGCCCGGTTCAAAACTCCTCCTGAACATGCAAGACAGTTTGCCGCAAAATGGACTTGTGTGCCAACCTGGTGAGCTTCTGACTCTGTCGGTCTTTCTCCTGCTCGTATCGTCCCTTCAGGCCCTTGAAGGTCTGCACGTACTCGATGGGCTCAAGTGCTTTGTAGAAGTTATCCACAATGTGCGCGATGAGGGACTTGACGTCCTCCTGCCAAAAGAGAAGACGCGGCAAAAGTCAGACACGCACGCTCCCGACACGCGCGCCTATTTCACGCGCGACGCACCACTTTGATGAACTCAAAGAGCTCGATGATGGCCGAGTTGAGGAGGTTGTATCGTGTGCCGTTGTCCAGCAGCGCGTTGATGACCGGCTCAAACAGGTTCCCTTTGATGATGTAGCGGTTGTAGTACTCGTCCTTCAGCCCGATGATCCGCCGCATGAAACGCAGCGCGCCTTGGGACGCAAAACACCAAAACGGGTCGGTAAGGAGGACCCTGCGGCGGGGCCGTTCGTCGGCGTTGGGCGCGCGTGCTTACAGAGGGCCAGGAAGGTGTGCTTGGAGTTCATGAGCACCAGCACTCTCCGCAGCAGGTCTTTGTTCATGATGTAGGTCTTGATGTGGTATGTGTGGTGCTCCACGCAGAAGGTAAGCAGCTCCAGGATCAGAGCCAGCAGTTGGGCCGTCTGAAAGTTATCTACGGGGGAGGAGGGGGGACGACCAAAAAAAATTAATAAAATGGCAACAGATGTCACACAATCGTTAAAACTTCTTCAAAAATGGAGGCTCACCTGTACCTTCACATACAAAAAATATGTATAATCATCCAGTTGATAGATGCTAATGTTGGCATTGATCAGTAGACCTGAACATTGTTGTCATCAATACTGCAATTTACTCTGCACAATAGTTAATGACATTTTTTAAACTTGACAAATACTGCATAATTTAAAAATAAATAAATAAATATAAAAAAGAATAAAAAACGAAGCATTTTTGAAAGAAAAAAAAACTAACACACTTGCTCGAAAACCAAATTTTTATAAAAAGTCAAAATTAAATTTAAACTACAGTCAAACCTCAGTTTTTGTCCATAATTCCGTTCCAGAAGGCTGTTCGAAAACCGAAATTGTTCGAAAACCGAAACCACGCTCTTTTTAAAATAAAAATGTTTATTGAACACGTCTGCTCACAATGGAAAGCAGGAGGAACACTTCCTCGTCTCCCAGAGGAAGCGTCACTTCCTCATGTAAGGGAAGGCGAGACGAGTCAAATGGTGCATTCAAGTGCGCTCAGTTTGTTCAAGAACCGAAATTTGTTCGTCATCCGAGGCATAAAAAATCTCAAAATTTTTGGTCGAAAACCGAATTGGCCGAGAACCGAGACGCCCGAAAACCGAGGTTTGACTGTACTGCATATGAAAAACGAAGCATTTTCAAAAAATAAAAAACTAACACACTTGTTTGAAAAACAGATTTTTTTTAAAAGTCAACATTAAATTTAACCATATCCTGAAACAACCCAAAGTACTACAATCCTGGTCTATATGCGATCTGATGGCGACCAGTCAATTTGAACCAGCTCTGGTTAAACCCGCAAGCCCAATAAGGACAACGGCAAGAAATATTTTGGTGTGGTTCTCAGATCAGCACCAGAGAGATTTTTTTCCCCCACCATCGACCTTTCATGGATGAACTAAAGATTTACAGCACATCTGGGCAAAAGTCGAGCCCGCAGGACCACAACCGGCCTGCCCACAGACTCCGCAGCCTTTAGCAAGTCAAACTAAAACACCAGGTCAAAAATGTAATTTTATTCAAACAGTTCTCACCTGGACACACGGGGTTGATCTTGGTCGATGCCTCTTGTAAATCTTTTGAAGAGAACAGCAAGTCAGAACCTCCTTTTATCATACGTGTTCTGAAGACTCCCAGACGCCCGTCGCCAACTCACCTTTCGAGTTTTTGTCGTGTGCCGTGTTGGCCAGCAGAGGCGCCGTTAAAACTTGCATGCAGTACTTGTAGAAAAAACTCAGGAACTCTGTCTTCTCCGTTTTCTGTGCGGAAGGGAAACAGAACGTTTGACTTTAACGGTGTTACGCACATCAGACTCACAAACGGGTCCCAAAAAAAAAAAAAAAATCACTTGAAATGTTTAAAAATCTGCAATTTGCGCTTACATTGGTGGAGGCCAGCATGTTCTCGGGGTCGATGAGCGTCCTGAGCAGACCCATCAGCTGGACGGCGCCGCCCAACTCGGGGTCTGAGTCGCAGATCATCTGCTTGATCACCACATTGATGAGCAGAACGTCCTGCCACACACACACACACTAAGTCAGAAGACTGACATACATGAATATTTAAAAAAAACTGAAGTGCATCTCGAACTAGAATCGAGGACAAGATCGATTTTATTTCAGGAGTCCATTCTTGACTGAAAAAAACCCCGCAAGAATGCCGCAAAAGTTACCAACGAAGCGCATTGCTCATAGGAAAGTAGTACGTGAGTGACAAGGAACTAGGTTGAGATGATTTTCTAAAGCTCTGAGATGCATTTCTCAATTTTTACAAACTGTTTGTTGTCAAGACGCTTACGTCGTCGGCCTGTTGTAGTTCCTGCATGACAAACTCCCGGACCATCGAGGGGCTGAATTCCACCAGGTAGGAGAAGATATCCGTAGCTGCCGCCCTCACCTGCAGGTCGTCCATTCCCTGTGGCGGGAAAAGAAAATGGGCGGGGGCGGGGGGGGGATGTTATATCAGCATCCATTTGCACACTTCTCCTCCCATCAGCACCTGGACCTTGCTCACCATGACTATTTCCAGCGCGGGCAAGATGCCGAGATTGGCCAGCGTCTTGAAGAAAGCATCCCTGTTTTGGGGCTGCAACGTCTGCGAGAAAGCGCAGAACTCCTTGACGAAGTTCACCTGAGGAGAAATTGAAGATGTGACCACCTTTGCGCTTGGGAGTTTGATCACAGCCGCGTCGCACCACCGATGCTAGTTTTGTTAGCCAACTATGGCGTTTCTCATGACGTGTTAGCATGAAGCTAGCCCACTCTCATGAGACAGTTATGCAGTTTGGTTAAATATACAATGTTTGACTTTTTGTTTGAGGTTTAGTTTGACAGTAACAGAGTGGAAATAAGGATTGTTTACTTTCTGCTGAACTGAATAAAAAAAACAACTTTGTTGGACTCACAAGTTCTCGCCTTTTGCTCTCGTCTGTGCCTTCGTCCGTGAGCTGTGCAAAAACTTCAGTGAGGAACTTCTCGTCCTCCTGCGGCGGGCAGAAAAGAAAACGCCGTTAAGGCCTCGCCATCTTACGATACATCGAAGTCGCTGCATCCTGCTTTTGGCAGCAGAAAAAGCGGGAATGGGAATGATTTTAGCACGGCTATCCATGACGGCGCATAACCTCACATGTCGTGAGCGCCGTAATCGGGTTGCGCAATATCCAACGGGCACTGTTCAGAAGCTACAGTGCAAAAAAAAAAAAAGTACTTCCACAGAGTGTATCAAATGATGCTTAAAATTCACCAATTTTCCATATTTAATTCATGCAACAAATGGGAAATACATTATTTCCATGAGATGATTACCGTTTTCTGCGCTTGACTGGGGGGTGAAAGGCGAGGGAGTTTTTCTTGGACAAAAAGTCAATATGGTGGGTCCTCAGTTCATGAGGGTCCCAAGTAATCTTGCTATTATCTACGTTAGCATGTCATTTTCAGCATGGGGGGGGGGGGGGGAATTATGGCAAAAAAGGTTTCTTCAAAACAAAAGGGGGGAAAAAAAGTACGACAATATTTTTGTCATAGAAATGTAAAAACAATGTGGTGTTCTACGACCCACCGAATCTAAACTGCTAAATTCTATTTAAGTCTTGTGGAAGGAGGAGAGAAACGTCATTTGTTTGCAGTCACCGCTCCCAAAAGGGCCGTGCAACAAAATGTTAAGTTCGGGTACATGTTTGCCTACACTTGTTACAGGAGGTTTTTTTTTTTTTTTTTAAATAATTCAGTTGTGAACGACAATTCAAAAGCAACATCTGACTTTGACTGGCTAAAATTCATGACATTTTTATTGACTCATCACATTCAAGTTATTTCTGTGTCCACTGTGGGCTTGAAACAACTGGTTCGTACCTGCAACATACTGACAATCTCCACCTTGTTGAAGAAAATGAAGGAGTTGAGCGTCGAGAGGAAGTTCTCCTCGAAGACGGACGGCGTGGGCAGGATGATGTCCTGGATGTACTGCACGCGGTACGTCTGGTGGATCTTCTGCCTCAGCTCAGAGTCCGTGATGGGGATCACCTCCTTGAACTTGGCCGTCTTGGTCAAGAACTCCCGGTGGCGCTTGGGCTGGACCAGCGCCGGGTCGTACTCCAGGCAGCCCACCACGTCCATGATGCAGTCGTCGGAGAACATCACCTCGAAGAGGGCGGCCTTGTTGAGGAAGAGGACGCCGCGGACGATCTCGTACAGGTGGTGCAGGCCCTCCCGGTTGTCCAGGTCCTCGCACACTCGGAAGAGGCCCAGCAGTTTCTTGAGGTAGTCCTCGCCCATGAGGGCCAAGGCCAGTTTTTCCCGCCGAATGGGCGACGACAGCACCGACGTCACCAGGTCGGCGATCTCCTCCAGGTGGCTGAGCTCGCAGGGCGGCAGCTCCACCAGGTGGCTGGTCTCGGGGATCTCCTCAAAGCGCTCCTCCTCCGACTCGTCGATGGGGTCTTGGGTGATGTCCAGGGCAGGGTCTTTCCCTTGCACCTACATGAGGACGGATGGATTTTGAAACAAATACATGGAATAAATTAATATGCGTGTTGGTAAACGACCGGGTATGTGACACGTAAATGTTTTAGTCAAATCGTTTATGCTCATGCCAAAATAAAGGCAAATGAACCAGTATGAGCGACTGGTTCTTTGTTTTTCAATTAGAGCACACTAAACACTTTGACTTGCAGTCTTTTTTTTATGCATTCGTGCCCACAACTTCACAAAATTCTACCGGTGAGGAAAACATAAATCCGATTCCAACAAAAATGAAAACAAATCTGCGGCTTGATCACGTCAACTTTTCATGGTTCATGAAACACCGATGTCGACCATAACCACTCAATTTACAGAGACACCATAGAAATTGCATTTCTATATGCGTAAAGGATTAAAGCCTCCTGACCAACAAAGTGAAACGAAGCAGCAAAAACAGCTGCCTTTGCGATTTGACAATTACATTCTACTACGTTGCAATGTCGATTTCAATTGGACTATTTGTTACATCCCTACTGCGGAGCAAAACTGCCTGCCACATTCAGGGTTTGAGACTCCAACAGCGGAGTGACCAAACCGAATGAAATATGACTTTTCTTTCATCCCAAAGAATATTCCCGCCCGACTCCAGTTTACCTGACAAATCTTTTCCCAGATCTCATCGCAGCCCGCCTTCTCCTGGAAACTCAAAGCCAGGTCATAATTATCCGCCTCGGACCAGACGATCAGTGTGTCCTGCACAAATATGGAGGAAAGGGTTCAATTAGATGACAGGAAAAAGCGCAGTTCTCAGATTCAATTAGCCTTGCGTTAATAAAGATCACAAGATGTCTTTTTTTTTTTTTTTTAAATAGTGTTTCAGAAGTTACAGGCCATATCAGTGGTACCAAAGTTTAGGAATTACCAATTTACTGTAATCATTTATTTTGGGGTTTGATTTGATGTCATAGCTGGGAGTATATTTAGGTTTTGAATTATTCCTATAGTGAATCATAAATATTTTTACTGGGTTGGGGAGGGGGCATTTAACTATTCTCGACAGGTCTTGCTCTTATTTATGTGAGTTTACTGTAATTAGTAATGAATTGCTTGTGGCTCAACCTTGACTTGCAATACAGAGTTGAGCACAGCCAAATGAGGTTAATAATAGATCAACGCAGACATAAAACACAACAAATGTGTGTGTGTTTTTTTTTTATTGCCTTTGTGGCACGGCCAAGCTACAACTACTCTTACCTGTTGTTTCTGATAGGCAGTATTGGGGCTAATCTTCGACTCCAACAGCAGTGACCCTAAAATAAGATGCACAGAACAATGTTATCAATGTGACTTGTGATTAAAATCACAACTACGGCACTTTGACGGTAGTTGAGCCACTTTTGCGTCTGAGAGAGAGAACACAAATGATACTTAGCATAGGACAAAAGGCGAGTGGACGTGTTAGTCACCACTAGCATAATTCGATTTAAACCAGATTAAATATAGGTAATTGTATGAAACAGCGTGTGAAAAACCCAAGTGTGATTAAATTTTTTTTAAATAATAATAATATTAGATAAAGGTGACTCGAGGATCCCCACGCGACTGATCACGTCGAATGCTAGCGGGGCTATGCTACTACCACCAGGCGGTGGTGGTGTAGTGGGGAACTCACCGTCGGATTCAGCCCGAACTAGTAAAGATATTCCCTTGAGTCGTTCCACAAACGTCGACGAAACGTGCCCGGTGCCCCGGTCGTCCCACTGGCGGTCTTCGTTGAGCGTATAAACTTTCACCCGCCGCCGAGTGTCCGACATTGTGAACAGGGAAGGGGGGTGAGCTAGCAGGCTAGGCTAGCTGGATGCTAACAAGCGAAGCGAGGCGCCTCGGTGTATTCCGCCCTAGCCTGACAACTTTGTTGACGCCCGCATGTTAGACGGCACGGACGAGCCAAGCTGGGGGGCGCGAAAAGTATCAGCGGCGGAGACTACTACTTAATCGACATGCTCACGGCGGCGGCGCACAAGTTGAAAGGTAACCCCCCCCCCCTCGTTCGAAGGAGGAGAGATGGAGGTGGAGAGGGGAAACACAACACAACTCCGGCGGCCTCCTTCCTCGCTAACGTCCACGGGGCGCCATCTTGTAATCCGATCTAGTGAGTTTTTTTTCCGCTCGACGTCAGTCACACAACTACTACAGGCTGCTGAAGGAACGAAGTCCACTAACACCACATGATAGTTTTTTTTGTTTTTTTTTTACACTTACACAATACAGTGGCGAATAGAATATTAAAAACTTTTAAAGCAACACATTCATAATGACTTTCCTGGTTGAAATGAATCGAAATGCCATCAATGACCGCCCTCCCCCTTAAAAACACGCACATTTTTTTCCACGAGGAAAAATTGCACTTTATAATACAGTACTCCACTTTATACAAAGAGCGAAATAACAATTAAAATATATACGTTATCATAGTTAAAACAAACTGACGTGATAACTAAAATAGAAATGGAAAACCCTTTTCGTTAATGAAATAAAAATGATTTTCCAAAAACGAGCTGAAACTACAGAGATCACGGATACAGTACTATTATTTAAGCGAAAATGTCATTTGTTCTCATCTTTGTCAATTAATATTTAATTGTAGTTTACGTTACTTCATTACACGTACTTTGTGACTTTAAAAAAAATCTCGCACCTGATAAATACTGTACTCCATAAATTAAAAAAACCTAAAGCTAATACTAAAACTAACCAAAAACAAAACCAAATTCACAAACTTGCTCTCAAAAAAATTAACGGATTTTTAAAAAAGTCAAAACAATTTTAAAACTAAAATGAAAAATCTGAAACTATTATAACCCTGAATATAAACATTTAAAAATGTGCATATGTGCTGGCCTTGGCCACAGCGAGGCAGAAATAAAGAAATTTACTTCTGCTAATGTGACACAAAAGATGTTGCACTATGAGTCACTTTTTATTGCAGATAAAGAATATATGCTTGTGAGTTGTTATATGATCTGTAAACATGTGTTGCTCCACCGGTTATGTTCAAATGTCAGTTGTCCGAACCGCTTGATCCTCACTAGGGTGTTGGAGCCTATCCCATCATTGGTTGCCAGCCATCGCAGGGCACACAGAGACGAACAACCATCCACGCCCACACTCACACTCACACCTAGGGACTCCCAGCCTGCCATGCATGTTTTGGAATGTAGAACATGCAAACTCCACACAGGGAGGCCGGAGCTGGGATCGAACCCGGTACCTCTGCACTGTGAAGCCGACGTGCTAACCACTGGACTACCGGGCCGCCCGCTTCTAAAATTGCAACTATCAAACCTAATCATGAGGACGTCAACGGCATTTTGCATTGTTTGTCAGCATTAAGTGGACTTTGCCTAAGCAGAACTATGCGGTTGTATTAAATACCCATCGGTTAATTCTTTTTTGATGTTTAGTTTGACATTAAATTGCGAGATTAAGGTTCACTTTTTACGATGTCACTGCATCACAAATGTTTATTTTTTTGTGTGTTTCTACAAAATACAATGTTATCAAGTACAATTTTCCTCAACAAACATTTTGGGGGAAGCTGAAGGAATGAATGGCATTGCCATCCAGATTAAGCTTCTTGAGAGTGAGCCGGATAATTACTGTTTAACATGTTCACTGTACAGAGCCATTCTAAACCTTTATTTACAAAGACCTCCCTCACATATATTGCGATTGAGACACATTTTACTTGTCATATTACAATAAAGTAGTGATGTTTTACACCGCTGTTGTTTTCTTCACCACGTTCCTTCTTTGCCACAGCAAAGACAGAGCGTGTCCAACTTTCCACGGTGGTGCATTCAAGTGTCGCATCCAGCGATTGTGTTTTCTCTTGGCGTGTTTCGCCTTGTTCACGGTTCGACGTTGCCTGCGCTGTTTGCGGCCGTCGCCATGGAGATGCTCTGCTTCTCGCTCAGCGTCTTGACCACGGTTGCGGCTGGCGACTGGAGCACTTTGCGTGAGAGGCGCATCCTGCCGTCCGTGGGATCCCGTCCGAAATACTTCACCTGGCGGAAGAAGAAGTTCCATTTTGTGAAAATTGCGACAGCATGGCGTGAAAATCCAGCTCTGGGTGAACACAAACCTGAATCTGCTGGCCCACTTCTAACCCCAAAGCACTTGGATGTTTGATCTAATTCGAAGGAACAACAGGAGAAACATCTTAATCGTGGCTTGACTCTCACGCACTTTTTTCCCCCACACGCGCTTTTGCACCTCCCTCACACACAATCGGCCTCTCAAATTCACTGGCAGACACACAAACTTTCTTTCGCACCCTCTCTCTCTCGGAAACACACAAACGCCGTCAAACTGAGGCCACACATGCACACACACACAGAGTCGGTCTCACTCAGACATGCACGCACTCGTTTGTGGTCCAACTGGGAGTTGTGCAGCAGGACGGCGCTCATGTTGGGATACAGCTTCACCAGGACGCCAATGTCCCTGTGGCACAAACAAAAATTAAATAAATCAACATTCTCAATTTAAAATACAAAACAAGTACGAAGTCTCTGTATTTCCTGCATTTTTTATTTTCCAGCTGACCTTATTTCAGTGATGGTGGCAGTGTAAATGGCGCCAAACTCCAGCTGCTGCTCTTGCTGCAAAATAAAGCACAATAAACACACTTAGGGTGTATTCACACCAGAAAATGTCCTTTGGTCCGCTTTTGGTTCGGACCAACCAGTAATTTGCGCTGTTATTAAACCTGCAAAATTATTTTGAGTGTCAAGAGCAGCTCACTCAATGCACGTTTGGTAAGGCCATTTTTTTCCCCAAAAATTTTTTCGAACAGTCTCGGCGAATTTGTTTGTGTATTTTCACACCTGCATGGGAAACGCACCCCGGTCCATTAAAAGTGGATCCATCGGGGGCGGTGTGGATAAACCCTTAGTTACGTTTACGAGTGAGCCCTTTCCCCCCCCACAATTTTGTTGGATTGTGATGTCATAAAAGGTTATTGATGGACAGCGGCGCCTTACGAATTGCATACAAATTCAGGTTCATCCATATGTAGAGTAAATACAAAACTATGAGTCACTCACATCATCTCTGCAGACCTCACTGATGAAGTCCTGCGCCTCGTTCAGCGCTCCCGGCGTGGGAGCAAACACGGAGAAGGTCTCCTCGTCCACCTGACTGATGGTCACGCCTTGAAAAGACAGCAAATGCAACTTCCTGAAGTTTCCGTATCATTTTCTTGTCGGAGGCTTTGCACGTGGGCGAAGAAAACCACCAGCGTTACCCGTCTGAGCTTGTAACCGGCGGAGGTTGTATCCCCCCGGGCCCACGAAGCGAGCCCTTCTGGACACGGGCACGCGCACGTTCTCTGGGGGGAAAAAAACCCAACGAAAAAACAACAACAATTAATTACCCTATTGGCCCGAATGTAAGACGGTGTTTTTTGCATTGAAATAAGACTGAAAAATTGGGGGTCGTCTTATATTCGGGGTCTAGACATTATACCCATTCACGACGCTAGATGGCGCCAGATATCATTGACGCGAATGCTGAACTTGACTCCCCAGGCCAAAGTGAACCCCTGTCACGAAGAATAAAAATAAAAATCGCGGTAGGACGAAGAAGAAAAATACAAAATAGCGGTAAGAAAGAAAAGAGAAGAAAATAATCGAAGAGGTAACATAAAATGGAGAAACGTAGCGACAATCTGGAGAAAAGAGGGTCGAAGATCGGCCAGGTTAACCGGCAGCTTAGGAGAAGTTATGACGTCATTTACATTTCAAAAACCAGAAGCCATTCATTGACGAATGTGATTGCACTTTAGTTTACATATTTAAATGTTCAGATATTAAGATTTGAATGAGGCAAAATCACATGCTTTTTCCCTCAAATATGTTGTTATAATCATTTGTTTCAGATGTACTGTAATTATTTTCTGTATAAAAAATTATTTGGTGTTCAAAAAGTATTTTTTCAAACTTGAGTCTTGAAAAAGAGGGGGGTCGTCTTATAATCAGGGACGTCTTATAATCGGGCCAATACGGTAATCATTGCTGAAACAAATTAAGTTCTATCCCAAACTTACCCACAACCGGCCCGTTCTCCTTCCTGCTCGTCCTGGGTTTTGCCAGAGTGGTGTTCATGATGCCCAAGATCGCACGCTTTGCGACTAAAAAGTGATTTTCGCCACATCAAACCAGAAGGAAAAAATGTCCTTGAGGTGATGATTTCTTGGGCGTTGGGACGTTGAAATGACGGTGGTACCTGTGGCCTGCTGGATGGCCTCCATGACCAGCTTGAGCGGCAGACCGGGAATCTTCACATCCGCCTGGAAGGTAAACAAAACAAAGAAAAAAAGAAAGGAGGTTTTCTTTGGGGGGCAAATAACCTAATATTATCCACAAATGTTATAGAGTTCAAATAATGGATTTGATATTTTCTCAATATTGCAATTCCACCATGCTCAAGAAATCTGCAGTTGGACTCTGTTACCTGTAACGCAGTGATGCCTTTGTTTGTTCCTGCCAATTTGAAGTCCATGTCTCCGAGGTAATCCTCAATTCCCTGTACGTCAACAATATTGATGAAAAAAAAAATCGCACCTAGTCAAGCTCACTCACTCGCTGTCACTTGACCAGCTCGGCCTAGATAGAGAGCTCTTCGTTTGCAGCAAATGACAAAGGGGCACGTTACAAGGATGTCAGTGAGCAGTCTGTAGTCTTGGATCTCGGAGGGCTTGTCGGGGTTGGGTTTGGAGATGAGGCCCACGGCCACGCCGGCCACAGCCGCCGAGATGGGAACCCCTGAGACAACAAACAAACGTTGCAACGCCAGTCAGAAACACAATGATCAATCTATCTATCTCCTGTAAAGATCATTTCATTTCCCATGCCATCATTATTTCATGGGATTACAGTCATAACGATTCAGATATCTGGGGCTTTTTCGAATAATACTCAAAGATGTTTAATTAATGTCTTAAAAATAACAAAGAAGGCCTGCGCCCAGTACCTGCGTCCATGAGCGCCAGGCTGCCTCCACATGCCGAAGCCATGGATGAAGACCCTAACGAGCGAAAACAAAAACTGACAGTCAGACAGCCAGTCAGTCAGTTTCGACCCACCTCCCCCCCGTCATTGCCTTCTCACCGTTTGACTCCAACACCTCAGCCGTGACCCTGATGGTGAAAGGGAAGTCTTTGGGGATGACAGGTCGCAGCGCTTTCTCCGCCAGGGCCCCTATCAAAACAAAAACACCATCCAGACACAATTTTTTTTGGGCGACAGCAAATGACATCCTGAATCAACGTCGCTTGTCTGCCTGCCTTGTATTTGACCGGCGACCAATCCGGGGTACAGCCCGCCACTCACAGCAGCCCGAATGTGCACCGGCACCATTAAAAAAAAAAGGGGAACGCTAGACACGTTCATCCAAACTAACCGTGTCCGAGCTCTCTCCTGTTGAGACCGCCCATCTTGCCGATCTCGTTGGTGGCGTAGGGCGGGAACTGAAATGAAAACCACTGCGTTGATGACTCGGCTGCATTACAAAAAAATTAATAAATAATAATCATAATAATATATTTTTTTAAAGTGCTTAAAAAAAAAAAAAAACATCACCTCGTAATGGAGCATGAAATTTTTGTCCTTGATGCCACTGCAGACCAAAAAAAAAATAGAGTGTCATAATTTAACATGAGGAATAATAACTACTGTATATTAAAAGAAGAGGCAGAGAAGGTCCCCAACTACACGCTTCAGTAAGAGTCATCACTCCGACTTCGTTTTTATGTGTTGCTGCGCCGCGCGTGTTAATACCAGTTGGTTCAAGGTTTAGAATTACAGTAAAATCGACTGTTTGCTCATTTCTGCTAGCCCGTCTGTGGCTTTTCATATTATATGTTAGCATGAAGCTAGTGGGCTAACTTTGTATGGTCTGATCGAACATCTTTGTCGTTCAACTCAATCACTGCCGTGTATGGTTTCTATTTGTCTCTGTTTTAAGCGATCACAAGGGTTCACCGTACTTGTGTTCTCACCTTAAAGCCGTGGTGATGATGTCTGCTTTGATGCTGGATTCCAGTGAATCAAACGTGACGCTAGAGAGCACCTATAAAAGATGAGTTTTTTTAAGGACTTTTTTTTTTCCTTTCTGCAATATACGAATTCATCTTATAACCTTTTGGACGGCATACCTGCGTTTGTCCTCTCTGGAACAACGCGGAGCCATGAAGCGGTTTAAAGAGGTCCACGTCGCAGGAGATGTCTCTCAAAGCCGTTAAGTCCCTGCCGTCACACCTAAACGCGCGCAAATTATCGTCCTTAACATGCGTTAGATCATAAAAATATCATCAATTGTAAATGCGGACCTCCTGTATTCGTTGAGCACTAAATTCCGAAAGATGTCCCTGCTCACTGTGTTGAAGGACTCAATGAGTTCAAAAGGTTCGGCTTGAGGAAATTTCTCTGAAAAAAAAAAAGACAAAACTGTTGAATTACAATTTTTATTCTTTCATCGTGACCGCGAGCGTCCAAAACAGAGAGCAAACGTCTACCTTTGAGGTGCTCCTCGGTTTCCAGGCGAATCTTGTTGATGGCGTCGTCTCTTGAAATCTGCGATCGAAAGGATTACTGTGATCATGAAAGAGGGCAGGAAAGGTTGAAATGGGGCAACCCTGGGCGGGGTTTGGCGCTTACCTTATCATGTGCGTAATCAGTGAAAACAGCGTAGATCTTATCGGTGGCGGATCTGCACGCACATCAAATAATTTAAGATGCAATCATACTTTTGCATCTTTTTCTTTTTCGCCTATTCACCAACAGCCCAGTAAAAAAAATATTTTTGACGTCATTACCCGTCAATGGCAGTGAATGAGTTTTTTAAAAAAATGTGGAAATTTTCATGGAGCTAGAATGGAATTTCTATTAATTTCAATGGGAGGGAAAAATATAAACAATATTAAACTCACTAGCCAAGGCACCACTGTTTCATCATCTCTTTTTGAACTGAGCTGAGTTGACCTTCCATATCCATCATGATGGGACCACACGGTGTTTCCATGGCCACCACACGACCTATCAACATGGGAGTGGTGAGTGTGGGTCTTACTGTTGCACGTGCGCCACCATCTCCGCGGGTGCCGAGAACATCTTGGGCGGCGTGCGCTTGGTGACTTTAAGCTCCCGCGCCAGTTGCTGGATGGCCAGGATGATCTGCTGCGCGTGCTTGACGCCCACCTTGACGGCGTGACAGAAATCCTGCTGCAGAACGTTCTCGGCCGACGCCTCGATCATCACTGCCCACCACACACCAGAAAGGGCACCCGGACATTACATTATTATGAATATCATCATCAACAACAACATTAAAAAAATTTTAGCTGACATTTTTCCACCTTTTTGCTACCCGACCTCACTATCAAACATCAGGAACGATTGGATGGAAGCACAATTAAGAGTGTAGTAGCGCCATCTTGTGGAGGAGTTTCTATCAGCTCTCAGCGAACATCCTGGTTGTACTTAATGTCACGCATGTGGATACTTTTTTTTTTTTTTTTTAAGTGTAAATGCTTGACTGACCCACTTGACTGCTGGGGGCTCCTGCCACGATCATGTTGAGCGTGCTGGTTGCCATCTGCGCTCTGGTGGGGTTGACCAGTAGTTCGCCCTCCACCAATCCCATACGCACAGCACCTGCAGTCAATTCATACAAACTGGTATCGGTATAAATTCAGATTGAGGTGCATATACAGGCATTGTTACAGTTCCCAGAAATTTCCCCTCACTGTTCCAAAATGTTTAAATATGTGTAAGTTGCTCACCTATGGGTCCGTTCCAAGGGATGTCCGAGAGAGCGAGAGCAGCTGAGGCTTGAATGGAAAAAGACAACAAAACAATGACCTTCAACGCTAATTACAAGAGGAACATGATATGAAATATTCCATTGTCACCTGCGTTAATAGCAAGCACTTCCGGATCATTGACGCCATCCACGGCCAGCAAGTTACATAGAATCTATAAAAATACATCACCATAATGTTAATTCCTAAATATTAAAGAGAGTACTATATATAAAAAAACAGTGTTTCATAATATAAAACATACCAGCTTCACTTTCATCGAAATACACAAAAATGCAACAGGTTGAAAATAAGTAGAACCAACCTGAGTGTCGTAAAAGTAACCGCTTGGGAAAAGAGGTCGAATGGACCTGTCTAAACACAAGGGAGAAAAAAACCAGACAAATATACAGTGGTGATTTGACTTACAGATTTCATTAATTCCATCAACAAGCTTGGAACAACATGTTCTTATCTCAAATCATCTTACCCCATTGATATGAATTAAAATGCCATTAATCGGTGACAAAAAAAAATTGTCAAGTGTTTTTCAATGAGAAACGTAAGTTGGGTCCCACGTATAAGCGCGGTACCATTGTAATATATGAATAGTTTTTTTTCAGGTTACCTATGAGTCTGCTGGTGAGAATCTCGTGGTCGGTGGTGCCCAACTCTCGCCTCAAATAGTTGGTAGGGATCCTGCCAGCGGCCGCCGCTTTCTGTCTGTAGTCTACCTGTCAACCAATTAATCAAAGAATACATTTTACGCACCGGAAAAGCAGAATATACTGACTTTGTGCTTAAATGACATACCACCAGAGGCATGAACTGAGAAGGAGATGGTTTGGTTTTGCTCACAGCCGTCACCATCACAGAGGTGTCACCCAGCTTCAGAAAGGCAGTTAGAAGTGTTATTGAAATAAAATGTGCAAATCGCAAGCAAAGACTGTGTGCATCCAACAACACTGCAGCTTTGCTTTTTAACAGATGTGGTGTGGGTATCTACCTGGACTACAGCAGAGCCATCAGCAAACTTGGCCAGCCTCCCAGAGGAAATCTCCAGTTTTCTGCCAGTCACAAGCATACAAAAACTTACATACAAAAATCGAAAAGGATTCAAGTCATATTTTTTTGGATGAAAAGTCGTACCGGTATATTGGCGGGACAAAAATTTCCCTCTTTCTAATCTTACAAGGATCGTCATATATTTTTGATAAAATTGTATGTTTTTACGAGAAGTCAATGATGTTCAAGAATATTTCCAGTTATTAAAAAAAGTCAGAATACGATAGAATACGACTTGAAATCTCGAAAATATACTTTTAAACGTCGAGTATTTGCGACTTTTAGTACTATATCAATTTCAAAACTAAATCTCGCAGTGTCGTGTCTGCCATTTTTTTTTTTCAGAGTGGCCCTTAGTAGCCACCACGAGATGATCTTAATGTGACTTATTACAGAGTTTTGTGATGCTCCATCTTCTGAGCACTTCCACGGAAATCGAAACTCGGCTCCAATCAACTCACTTGTCTCCAAGGTCCACTCCCACACTTCGTACATTGACGTGACTTTTGTACACGCTCTGGTGGCACAGACGCGCGCGGCAGTGAGAAAAGGACCGTCCAAGCTGTAGTAAACGCCTCATGGCTCAATTGATATGAAAGAGGAAATAAGATAAAGTAAGACAGAAAGGAAAAGGCGACTGATTTTAAGCCGCAGATGTGCGCACGGGGGCTTCCATGACAGTGGGTCACGTGTGCGGAAGTACGTCGATAAAGTGGTTTCTGATTGGACGTGGTGGTTAATGTGCGGCAGGAAAAGTATCCGACTTGCAACAGCTGCAAAAGAAATAAAGTCGTGGACAGTAATTAGATTTTTTTTCAATACAGTACTGTACTTGGTCTTTTCATTTAATGCGACGAGCAAACACAAATCTTAAAATATATTTAAAATATTTTGCATTAATATGCCTTCTTTGTTGTATCGTAGTCTACGGCGTAAAAACGCCAACTTTAACAGCTGGTAAATTAGCCGCAATGTAACGGACACATTAAATCCGCAAACAAAACATTGTTTCGTCACATTACTTCCAGTTTCTGTTTGTAAACAAAACATTTAACGTATTTTTGTTTGTTTGTTGATGGTTGGTTAGCTTGTACCACTCCGAATATATGAACTGAATGGATAAATAAAAACATGTATTACGGTGACGTACACATATTTAAAATAACCATGATACAACCTATTAACCAAAATAATTTCGGTTTGCCTTCGTATTCTCATCACATAGCATGGTGTCGTGTATAATTTTCACTCATTCAAAATTGGGGCATAAACGCAGACATGACATTTTGACAGACTCTAGTATTGATCTCATGATATTGTGCATGCTACCAAATGAAGTGTCCAGTCTCTTGTATATTGGACCACTAACTACACTAGAATTAGCCAGCTGGTTAAAGCAGCGGGGATGCAGCCGTTGCCATAGCAACAGACGTCTCTACACATCCCGAAATACTTTCACACATCTGCACACTCCAGTTAATTGCAGGATTTCAAAGAGAGTCACAAGCACACACTTTTACAGTACGCCGATATGTTTGGCGTGACGGAAATACTTTCGACATACGAAATGAGTGCACTACTGTAATACTATTTATCGCCATTTGAAAATAGACCTGTGAATAATTTATATTCATAGAAAATATAAAACAAAAGTATCCTTTGGATCGATATTATAAAATGGTTAAACAAAAGACGTAAAATTTAAAGTGAAAAAAAAAGTACAATAGAGGGCTAAACACTTATCACTGATTATCAAATCAGTATACACTAGTCTGCTGTGATGTTACGGTAAGTACAATTATTGGAGGATGAATACAAAATGGTCAAATTCAATAACATTAAACATAAAATCTATGCATATTTTTGATGAAAACCTGTTGAATTAAAAAAATGACACAAAACGCATAAAAAGCCTACCATGATCAAGTCACTTATACATGTATGATGACATTAATGGATAGTAATGTATATTCAAAATTTAAAGAAAAAAATACACACACACATTTCTCTTAATTTGTGAATTTTAATTACATCAAATGGGTTTGTGTAAAAATGGAAACTGAGGAAAACGCATCGCCATAGCAACAAGAATGCACTTTGTTCACAGAATGTGCGCGCATGTACTGTATGTGTGTGTGCTTTTGGTAAGATCTTCCAGAGTGCAAGATGACAAAAAAACAAAACTATGGAATTAAGTGATAGCTAAGGTGTTACATTATTGTCGAAGCATCCCTCACACAGTCCATAGAAAATCTTACACACCACTGTTCAAAGACATGTTTATTTTGATTAAGATAAATCATTAATAAAATGGATCGCTCGTGCTGTCGGAACGGACCACAAAATGTCGGAAAGAGCCGGCTAGAACATCCAAAGTTTATTTGGGGTTCATCAGAGGCACTTTAAATGGTGGCTGGTGTGTGCTGACTCCCAGTTAACACGAGTTTGAATGTTAATTTGGAACACAGCCGCATCCCAGTGATGAGGGTGTGCGCACTTGTGCAACCACATTTTTTCAGTTGCAGGCTACATTAATGGGGGAAAACATTTAGAAATGATTTATCTTGGTGTCTTTTTTGTATATTTGACCAAAAAAAACTGTCTTTTGAACAGGGGGTGTGCAAACTTTTCACATCACACACTCATGGCTTGTCTCCCAAAATCCCAACAGTACAGGAAGCGTTCCATTTGGTCCGCTGTTTGCGCCGTCATGCCCGTTTTGGAGGTCCACAATGCTGAATGTGTGTAACACACATGTACATGCTGTCATCCTTGATTAAAGTTCACAGAAGATCCAAAAAGAACCATCCAGTTTTTTTTTGTGGGGGGGGGTAGAGGGAAGACTGTGGAGGAGGCTGTGATTTGGCACTTGAATTATTGTCTTTACAAAGAGTAGTGCACATCACAGCAGAGGGCACACGGGTGGGGGGGGAAAAAATAATACGAAAAACAGAGGGGTAGAAAAAACAATGACAAAATGGATACATCTTCGTCAGTTTCCTTGATTCAAGGAAGAAAAACAAAACAGAAAGAAGCCATTTTCTCGACTGAAGGGCTGGGAGGCAACTGAACAAAATGGTGGGAGTTTACAATCGTTTTCCTCGCGGTATACACGCCGTCTGTCTACCAGGCTTCGGACCTCCAAGACCACCTTTGTGAGTCCCCGGCAAGCCAAGAAAGAGAAAAGAAGGAAGAGCAGGAAGATGAAGAGAGCAGATTAGAAACAACATGGGAGGAGATATGGAGAATAGGACACTCCAGAAAAAGGCCAAGCAAAACAAATCCGTTGGAAGAAAAAGTTAAAAGAATAATTTGGTATATTAAAAAAAAAAAAAAAAGTTAACGCTTCTGTTGCGTGTTTCTCAGGACGAGCAATAATGGTCCATTTGAATTGGGTAGGTTTCCTGGGTCAATTTGACCCAAGCACGTTTCTTAGGTCAAAATAAACTGGGTGGGGTTTTTTTTCTGGTAAATTTGACTCCGGTCTGTTTTTAATGGGTCAATTTGACCCGTTTAGTTATCCAAAAAATATCATTCACTCAATCAAATTTTATTTCTATAAAATGTGTTAAGTTTTTATGGCTTCAGGGTTAAAAAAAAAGTTCAATTGATCATAAATGTGCCAATTCTTTATGTGGGGTCATTCCCCCCCACAAAAGGGACACCCGCAGCGGCTCCTCTTGTTTTATGTTGAGGGGGAGGAAATTTCATCTGTGCTGTATGTTATACATACGTACAGCACATTTGACAATAAAGTTGTATTCAATTCAATATGTAAAAAAAAAAAAAAACTATTTAAAAAAAGAATGAAAATGCAAATACTGTTCTTGTGAGGTTTATCAGTGTCCAAAAAGAAACTGTCGCAAAAAAAAAGTAGTGACAGCTGCCAAAACGGTTTCTTGATTTCACTTTTAATACTTTAATGCAAAAGCAACAATGGTCTTGGGTCAACATGACGCATGCGTGGTTCCAGGGTCAATTTGACCCAGGCATGTTTAGCGAGCCAAATTGTTTAAATCAATGTTCCGTTCATTACTTCTTACTAATTGTTTCAATTGGAGCCGCAACTGAATGTAAAAGGCTCAAGAAGTTTTGGGAAACCCTGTACTGGAGAGACACACAGGAAGTGGTAAAGGCGAGAAATTGATGATGAGAGCGGAAAAAAAGGCAAGAAGCAGGAGCCGGCCGGGAACTACATGCGTTGTCATGGCAACAAGGAGGAGGAGGAGGCAGGGCAGCGATGGGCAAAACAACAACAATCTGCGTCTGATTATTTGGGGAGGTGTGAGGGGGGGCGGGGGGTTGCATGAATGACGGTTACAACACGTGTGGGGTTCCCATGGCAACAAGCACCCCAACCGTCCCTTCCAATCCCGCACGCGCTCACTCACCACGTGTGGCGCTTAGCACTCGCCACTTCTGCTTTTTGACTTTCTGCCCTCCACATCTGTGGAATAAAGCAACGTCGTTACACACGCGCGCACGCACGCGCGCACACGTTAAAATCCGACAAAACAAGCGAGTGAGTACAAGAGGGAATAAATAAGCATATGCAAGTCGCACAACAAAATCTGCTCGTATACGTTCATAACTTAATATGTACAAGAGCGCCAGCTTGGCACTCCTTTTATTTAATAACCCTCCTTTTACAAGTTTATTGCGTGTTCAATCGACCAGTTTTGAAATGTCAAATGATTTTTTGGGGGGGGTGCAAATTGTTTGGCTAGACTCATTTTTTTGTTTTTCTTAGACAGTACACTGTCAGATATGAGTGCTAAGTGGTGGCAGAAAAAGTCACAAAATACATTTAAAAAAGTATTGATTAATACGGATGTGGCGGGTCAAATTGACCCGTGCCTACCAAAGAGACCAAATGTAACAGGAGGGTTAGCGACTCTTAGCTTTTCGTTCATTGTTACTTTCACTCAAGCCACGCATGAAACCGTCCATCACTTAGTCGTGCAAGGGTGGGCAAACGAAGCCCTCCCCAAATGCTCATTATGTATAACAAAACAATTCATTTCATCTTTTTTTTTTTATGTCAGAATGGTTGCGCACCCCCCCTGCATGAGTCCATCCTGAAAAAAGCAGCCCGCTTCCCAGGGGAAATCATGTGGCATCGTCCCTGCACTCACTTTCATTGGTAACCTCACCCTGATATGATCCGGACTGATTAAAATTTCTCGGATTTGGAATTGTGTTGTACACGTTATGTTATTTGCATGTATTGATTTGATTCGACATGACTATGCATGTCGCAGGTCACACTGACTCATGGCCATTTTTGGGGCCCTCAAGGAAAGGATTAATAACTTGAATCAATAGCCTATTAGACCTATTTAACTACTAACTTCCACTGCCCCCACCATCATAATTTAATTTGTCCATTGGACAATTTGAAGCGAGTCCGACCGAAGAAGCCTGCTTTCCAGGGGAAATCTTAAAACACAAAGGAACATAACATACAGGAAAGGGTAGTGTACCCAAAAATTTAAAATGAAAATAAAAATAAAAACAGCATTTTGATCCCAGCAATCAAGGTGAAACATGCAGACAAAAAAACAGCAGGTGGAGTGTCAATACAGTGGTTCCTTGACTTAGTGTTTTATATAAAAATCTAAAAAAAATAAACAATACTGTATAAAGGAAACAGCTTTCATAAACTAATTACTGTCCATACTGTAGAAGTGGTGTGTTATGTGTATGCCTTCAAGGGGTGTGGCCTAGTGAGACTGTGCCTTCATGTCTCCATTTTTTTTTCCCATGTCACTTGACCAAGAATACAGAATTTGAAAAATGTCTAAAATGGGGCACTCGTAAGTCAAGGCACCACTGTACTATGAATATCAATGCAACATTAATTTGCTTTTTGAACTTATTTTTAGGATACCACAATCGGAGTGTCATATTTACTGGTGGGGTGCAGGCTATGAACTGGGGGGGGGGATCCAGTTCATAGTCAAGTGATTTCAGGTGAAATCAGAGATGGACGGTGCATAAAAAAAAACCCAAAACAAAAGAAAAAACAACAACATATAGATACAAATTAAAAAAAAACCAAAAAAAAGACCCCAAAAAACGCCACCGTGGGAGCACCATAAGAGGAAAACATGCGTCCCCCCCCACCCACACACACCAAAACAAATATCGGCGGGCCAGAACCTCTCCCTCCGTCACACACACCCATACTCTAACCACAGGTTCTCCTCCGCGTCCAAATGCTCGGCCCCCGACCGCGGCGGACCTTCCTCTCGGCTCGGCTGGTAAGGCGCGGCAGGGGGTCCGCTGATGTTGCTGACGAGGGTGGGGTTGAGGGAGAGGAAGGGGAGGTTTTTGCCCGCCGACTCGCTAAAGATGGAGTCCATGAAGACCGACTCGGCGGTGAAGGAGGGACCCAGGAAGGACTCGAGGGTGGGGAGCTCGGCTTCGTCCGAGCTCGGGCACGGCAAGCTGAGGGACTTTGGCAAGTTGGCGCTACAGGAGGGTCCCTTCGAGGGGTACTCACTGGGTTCGGGCGGGGCCTGGACCCCGTCGACGGACACTGGCTGCCGGTTGTCCTTGGACAGCATGTCGTGGATACTGGTGCGCCGCGAGCTGCCCTCGGCCGTGGAGATGACGCTACTGGCGCGGGGCAATGTGGACGCCGACGCCCGGTCCAGCCGCTCTGACACCGACGTGGCCCGAGCCTGGGCCGACAGGGTGGGCCGGACCGAGCCCCTCACGCGGGTGCTCTCGGCCTTGCGCAGGCTGGGTCGCCCCGGCTGGCCCGTGGAGCGCGGCGGGCGGTCGGTGGTGACCGGCGCCGCTTTGCCGCTGGAGGAGCGCAGGATGCCGCGGCCCCGGGTGGCGGGGCGCTCCTTCTGCGCGCGGTCAGAAGAAACGGTGAGGCGGGGGGATTCCACGGTGAGGTTTTCCTGACTCCCCGACTACATGAGAGACAGGAAAGGATCAGTGCAGTTTAGTAATGCCAGGAGCCCCTCCAAAGTTAAAATAATAATCATAATAATAAATTAGCCCTTGACACCAGTTTGACTAAATGGTACAAAATTGGGTGTATATGTTTATCATAATGGGACGCACGAAACCGTCTCAAAATTCCATGCTTGATATTGAACAAGAAATCACTATTTTTGGCTCGTACTTGGACAAGATCCTCAACCTGAGTTAGAATTCACCCCTAATGACTGCATATGGATAAAGAACAATTTTTAAAGTAATCATTCAATTATAATGTATTGCAGGTAGACATTAAATACAAATTGTAATGCTTGAAAAACAGTTCAAAAAGACTCCATGAAAATGTGTTAAAGGTTAAACACTACTAAACCCTACTATACAACGTGTACTAAATTAAAACCAAATTTGGAACCACTTTAAGACAACGCAACGTTTTAAAACATTGATTCTGTGATTCTTTCGCAGACCACCAGGGGGTGCCCATGTACCACATTGAGAAGCACTATTTTTTTACCGATGCCATTTCATGTAAATCCAAATTTGTGTATTCTGCTGAAAAAGTACGCATTTGAACGTGACTCCCAGACCGCAAAAAGAGGCTTAACATGCACATTTTGCTTTTTGTGACAATTGTTGCGACACTCATTTCTAGCAGGTTTGAAAAAATGTACAAACACTTTTGAATTTCTTTTGGGGGGGTAGGGATTTTTGCTACTGGTTGCTAAGCAGATTTCACAGGGCTCTATCACTTATTAATTCCATCACAAAACCACGACTCTCTACATATAAAGTACGTCATCATACACGACAGTTAAAACGTCATCTTTATTAAGAGCTCACCTCGGCAGGGTCGATTCCCTCGTCCAGGAACTGCTGCAGAGAAAGCACCTGGCTGCCCGGGGATGCCGTCTTCCTGATCTGACCCGGCGTGGCGGCGGGTTCCAGGGAGTGCCGCGTGGGTCCGGGGCTCTGGCGGGACGAGCGGGACGACGAAGCCTGCTGGACGGGACTGCTGCCGCTGCTGGACCAGGCCTCCTGCTCCAAACTCAAGCTGAACTCGCCGCTGCTCTCGCTGTGAGGACGACTTGTGCTGCCGTTGAACGTGCCTGATGGGGAAGGACCACATACGCGTGTTGTGATTATGGGTTAGGGTTTATAGATTATGACAGGGTTAAGAATAATGAAGACGCTGTTATCATGTGAATTAAGCTAACGCAGATGACGTTAGCATAGATCATGACACGTCACATCATTATAGATTAAGAAATGATCGTGGATTAAACCATTCGGGACAGATCTCTAGGGGACAGACTTGCACGGTGAGTGACGTGTGCAACCATGCGCTGTGACGTATGAAACAGATAACGGAAGAGGAAGAAAGGTGGAAGGGTAGAAGGAGGAGCGTACCTTTTGCCTCCAGGGGAGAGGTGAGCTGGGAGTTATTGTTACTATTACTACTGGTGGTCCTGTTGCTATGGAGACTGGAGGGTCTGGAGGCTGGTGGGAGGGGTGCAAGGACAAAGAGGGAAGACACATGTAGTAACACACACAGGAAGTAACGTGAAGGCTTGTCAGCGCTGGGTGCTTAGCGCAGCCCCCCCCCCCCTCCCCTCCTATCCCCCCTGCTGGGGCGGCAGATGGCACGTGCCGGGCGGACGGACAGAAAGTGTGGCCGGCTGCCAACGTGGCCGCTGGAGCAACCAAGACAGAACCCACGGCGAGGAAGTGGAGGCTGGCCAGAAAGTAGATGCCGCTCTATTTACGGCAACCTCAACGTTGACCATATTTTGCAGCATAGTGGAAGGAAATGTGACGTTGTTCTTATGGACGATGACATCATGGCATTATCGATCAGATTTTATGGCATCGTCCATTAGTCAAAGATATTGTAAATTCAACATCATTAATTAAGACATTACTATCATATTATTACATGATATTAAGTCATTGCAGGTATATACTTTCAAAATAAAGATTCAAGAGAAAAATCAAAGACGCCGCATCTTAATGGTCTGTTCTGCCAATCGAGATTTCTCATTCGTGACTTTGCAGTCAGTAAAATGTCTCGTAATCCAAATGTATGGCGGACTAATTACAGGTTGGGGTGGAGTTTTATTCGAGCATTCTGGGAAGTCATCAGGCAAGCAGCCTCCGTGCTTACCACTAATGCATCCAAGACCTTCGCATAATTAAGGAAGCCCAGTGAGAGTGTTAAAAGAAGCTTAAGAACGCATGTAAATAGTGATAAAACATGTCCCGTACATCTCACTTAATGAAAATGTGCCCTGAATAGCGTCCTGCAGACTGCAACAGAGTCAATCCTGCTTTGGATGGGACTTCGCCGTGCTTCGCGATCAAAATGGCCGCTGCCAGGCTTAAATCAGTGAAACAAGGGGGTGGGGGGGGGGGGCTAAAGATTATCAGACAGGATGGGGGAAGAAACTCCTGACCTGGTTTTGAAAGAGTTCTGATTCTCGACTGAGCTTACCTTGACTCTTTGGATCATCCGAGGAGCCGGCGACATCCTCGCAGGAAGCATCGTCTGTTGATCAAAATGAACGTCATGGATCATTTCCATTCGCATTGTATACAAAGAATGGCCGCTTACCGTATTTTCCACACTAAAAGGCACATTGGATTATGAGGCGCACCTTCGATGAATGGCCTATTTTGTAATTTTTTTCATACATTGGGCGCATCGCATTATAAGACGCAATCTACAATGCATCCACTAGATGGAGCTACGCTAAAGGAAACGCCAACAGAACGATCCGATGTCAGTAAAACCTATTTAATAAAGCAGCGACACAGTTCACTTAACCAACAGCAAGTTATAACATTGACTCGTTCACGTTGCCGCTGCTCTATTTCCGTGTTCAACCGCATAACCGATCGCCTTAAGTTTGAACTCTGCGTTGTCAGCATGTCTCAAGCATGGAGCCTTTTTGGGGTTGAAATATTACCGTAATGACCATACCACAAGGCGCATCGGATTTTAAGGCACGCTGTGAGCTTTTAAGAAAATGGAAGGCTATTAGGTGCGCCTTTTAGCGCGGAAAATACGGTAGGTTTTTTTTCTTTTTTGGATGCTAACGCTGGCAATCGGACCCGCGTCGTAAAAAAAAAAAAAAAGGAGGGTTGCCAACCTTTGATCTGTAGCCTGTGGGCGGCCCTCCTGTGGGCGGAAGAGGGCAGCGTGAGGGTGGCGCAGTCGATGGCGTTGGTGGAGAAGGCCAGCTCCTTCATGCGCTGGCCGCCGCCCCCTTCGCGGCGCCCACCACCGCCCACGTCTCCCGCCTCGCCGCTATCCAGGTTCTCCGTGCTGCCCGCCCAGTCGGCGCCCGGAACGCCGGCCACCGTCATGGTCTGGAGAAGGTCGTTCATGGCTGCAGATGGACGGAGTTGGATTTAAGGGTCTGGTCTAAGATAGTGAAACTTTCATCAACTTTGATTTCATTTAAATTTTTTTATGTGTGGAGAAAATTATGATACGCGCTCAAGTCGACGCACAGCACAACCAAGCAATGGCACATGCAGTTGTTCAGTTTAACGGCAAAAAGAAGATACAAGTTAGCAGCACTCCACGGACACAGCATTAGGTACAGTACGGTCATCTGATGAGATCCAAAACAAAACACGGATTAAACATTCGGCCTTTATCGGGTTAAAATGCCATCTCGATTAATTCATAACGGAATCATGTGTTAAATTCAACGAAAGGGTCAAAATGTAAGATACACATTGGTTTGCAACATTCAGAATTATGCGGCGATCGTTTTGTTTTGATGGTGTGGTTTAATCCGATTTGGGTGACTATGAAGAGAAATGATCAAAATAATTTTAATGTCGTGAAAAAAGTGCTGTAGAGAATGGATGATGGAATAAAAAAAAAATACATTTTTCTAGTTGCAACATTTTTTACACTTAGCCACACCAACTTCATGGGCTATATGGAATTAAACTTAACTCATTCACTCCCAAAGACGTTTTTAAACGTCTTTTCAGACTCAGACTAGAATTGGCTGGTACTGAATGAGTTAAGCTTATCAACATTTCTAAATGTGCTAACTCACATCTCCGAATCCAAGCAACGACATAATATCTAATCCAACCCTGTATGTAAATATTTAAATTTAGAAAAAAATATTTTTAAAAAAACACGTCAAATACACTTTCAATGAAACCCGAGCATTATCTTTGCAAAGCATCTTTGTCTTGGATCTCGCCGATGCACCGAAACCTGTGTGAGGCGAGTGCAACGTGCAATAAAGACGGCCGCTTTTCTCGTCCCGCGGTCTTTCTTGCACTCGAAGGCAGCGTGGCGGCAGCGTGACGGCAGGCAGAAAGCTGCGGTAACGTACACACACACACTCATCAGGCATGTGAACGTGTGCAATGGCCGACCAAGAAAATGAACGCTCCAAATCAATTCAAAGTCAACGGCTTCGTTGCAAGTCATCACGCCGGCGAGTCAAGCGAGACGCACAAAAATACACACGCACTCAAGCACACACACGTACAACTCCCATTCGAAACACTCGCCCACTCAAACACACACTCAAGTACTCTAAACACACACAAACTCTCTCACAGACACAAACACACACACAGACACGCAGACGGACAGACACTGCAAAACACTCAAACTGTCTCACACCAAAATACCCTCTCAAACCCACACACGCCTACCCGCGCGCACACATAAACACACACAGTCAAACACACTCCCCCCCTGACCTCCGCACACAAGGCACCTTTCATTGCACAAAGCTGCTCAGTGATTCCAGCAACACAAAGTCTGACAGGCGACACTCAATCAAACAGCCTTTAAAAAAAATAAAAAATAAAAACTCGACGGGGGGTTAGTCCTGACTACATCTTCTCGGCTACATGAACCACTACACATGAGTGACAAAAAAAAAAAAAAAAAGGTGGACGGGTCACACGGAGCAGGATGAGACACTGATGATAGCGGAGTTGGCGTAAGCAAATTAAAGAGTGCCCTTCGACCGGCAAAAAAAAAACACACACACAAACACACATTCACACACGAGATCAGTGAGGGTGTCCTGGCTGGCGGCGGGAGGAGGAGGAGGAAAAAAATGACGGCTAAGCGCGGCAGGCTTACACATGGAGCGCCGGTAGATGGCCTTGGCCTTGT
This sequence comes from Hippocampus abdominalis, assembly GCA_018466805.1. NCBI lineage: Eukaryota > Metazoa > Chordata > Actinopteri > Syngnathiformes > Syngnathidae > Hippocampus > Hippocampus abdominalis. Next base: position 5,751,542 of record CM031702.1, read on the forward strand.
CTTTGTCCTTGGATCTGTTCCTCATGAAAGGCAACCTTTTTAAAGCTGCCACAGCGCGGCCACACGTGGGGGGGTGACAGAATTAGGCAGAGGGAGGGTAAAAAAAAAAAAAAAAAAAGGGAAGGGGTATGTTGTTAACGTGACAAAAGAGGCAACAGGGAACGAGCGGAGGCACTGCACACTCAAGTCATCATAAAACCATACAGAGGTTTTTTTTTTTTAATACACATAGCGCCACATCTCAAGTCACTTAAGAACGGTGTATCCTCATCTTAGTCTTCAATTAATACCCCCCCCCCCCCCATGCATTATGATCTCCACCAAGGTATGGCAACGATCCATTTTTTTGCACGATAGCTTCTCTTGGAGTTTGTTCGCCTAATTGCACAGTTGCCAAAGTCATACTTAAATGTTTTCAGATCAAAATGAAAATAACATTTTTCACAAGCACGTTTGTATTTTGCCATCAACAATTTAAGTTGAAAATGACTTGGGGGGGAAATTATGTTATCAGGTTAACGATATGAATAGCTGAGAAATGTTGAAAATCAAAAGCACACCATTTGTTTTATTTTTGGGGGGAATGTTTAAAAAAAAAAAAAAATCAACAAAACTGCATAAAAATCATAACTTTTTTTTTTTAAACCAGATTAAATAACATTTTTTCAAAAGCAATTAGAAGTAAAAAAAAAAAGAAAGAACAATCGATCCAACAATGACTTGTGATTAAATCATTCACTCCCAAAGACGTTTTTAACCGTCTTTTCAGATTTGGTCCAGAATTGGCTAGTACTGAATGAGTTAAAAAAGGGGCAAACTAGATGAAATATTTTGTTTAATTTTAGATGTATAAAATTACAATGTTTTAACTATTACAAATTTGGACTTCAAAAAAGAAAATGAACAAAAAAAAAGAAGGCAAACTATCCTTTTTCATTACATATATTGATAAAATTTCTATTTAAACTTTCTAAAAAATGTCTAAACTCAATGGGTGGATTTAACTGCTTCACTCATATTTCACAAATGCAATATTAATCCGAATCAGAATCTACTGTGAATATTAATACTGGTGTTGGCCTGAAAAAAGTGGTTTTCAACATCACTATTTTTTGTAATTACGAAGCATTTTATTTGAAGAGAATTAATAATAGCAATATATGGAATTGGATCAGGTTGTAATTTCGCTGAGGTTTACTTTCTTATTTTTCACAAGTGACACACGTTAAAAAACAAAAAAGCCTTGGCAGAGCTCCGCATTCTCCATGCAAGCGTACATTAATGGTGTGGCCATCCACCTCCACTACAAGCTCATGAAGACCACTTTCATGCACATCTCACACATTTTCCCCAAACACTCACAATGCACATTTTAATCAACCAAAATGTGCTACGATAATCAAACGGCAAGCTCAGAACACTTGCAACTACAACAGCACACCGTACAAAGTGCCAAGTGTCTAACACACTTGCAAACTCTCACACTAGCTCGTTTCTAATTAAAACGTCACAATCTCAACACACTACGGTCCAAGTGGGGTGTCCAAACTCGGTCCTCGAAGGTCGAGTTTGGACACCCCTGCGCCACACAAAGTCCACTGCATTGCCACGGCAACATGACACAAACAGATGATGACGATCCATTAATGGGAGCGATGCGCAAATCTTGCTATCTTAATGCCAAACTTTTCAGTTTATAGAGGTTGGTAGTTGATGAAAATTTGGCTTTAATTTCATCGGGCAAAGTTTGAAGACAGCTACAGAACTTGCGTCCAAAGTCAAATTAATCCAGTTTAGAGTTTGAAAAAAAAATCTATGTATGACAACCAAAAAAAAAAAAAAAAAAAAAGACTTAAAACTATCGAAAAAATATCGAAAACTTCTTTTGCTGGCCTTATTTTTTTTTTTTTTTTCTCTTCATTACATACAGTTGCTGTCGGGCAGAAACCTGGTATGTCCAAATATGGTCAATGTCATATTTTTTTCCACAAATCAATAGCATTGGTCTGACTCCATCTCGCCTGTTATTTTTTAAACATTAACCACTTTAAAGAGTTGAAAATTGTTAAAAAAAAAATTACTCATTTGAACAAAGTATCTGAGACGTTTTGTGAAATTCTCTCTCTGAAAGTGCGCAGCATTTTGTCACCTGAAGATTTAAAGTTGGAATCGTTTTTATTATCGTAATTTTTTTTTTAATTCTATGAAAATTTATCATGCCCAACAGGGACAATACAATACATTTGGTTTCCTGGGTTGCAAAAGACTTTTACCTTATTATGATGCTTAGCGACGGACGTTCGAGGGAAAACTGCGATTATACTTTTGGGTGAGAATCAGGATCAATGACCCGTTTTATTCGGATCCTTCAACCTTGGTGGATTTTTGTCCAAAAATAAATTCCATTCTAGTTCGAGAATCTATTTTTGCTTTGCCCCATTTGATAGTAATAATAACAATAATAATGGAGGCCAATGTCGTAATGGTTTGAATCCACTTTACAGCTGAACTGCACACATCAGCTGGTTGACTGACAGGCAATTGAAAGCTTTCAAATAAAATAGTCTGAGAGTTACTCGGGTGTTAGTTGAGTCAACCTCATGGCCTGGGCGCAGCTCAGCCGTAAGCCGACCGACACACACAATGGAACTCACGAAAACATGCCCTGAGAGAGGTGAGGGGCGGCTCGCAACCCCCGCCCACCCTCCCTGTCCGCAGCATACCATTGCTGGAGCCCTGCCCTTGAACAAGGCACCGTTGGCCTCTCCTCCCTTACGCACAGAGAGATATGAAATTCAGGAATTAGAGCACGGGGGGAGAGGGGGGGTGGGGGGTGGGGGGGGGGGCAAGCGCAGAAATATTGGGAATCATCTCAGAACCTCGGCGTATGCGTGCGCTTGTACTCACTGCTGCTCCTCTTGTGCGCGAGCATGTCATCCAGCGAGTTGGACCCGGAGCCGACCGAAGAGCTGTCCTGGCTGTCGGCGGGGAAGGACAGGAAGCCGTCGCCGCACTCTGAGCGGGACGGCGTCAGCGTGAGGGAGCGCATTCGCTCGCGGCTTTTGGTCTTGAACTTCTTCATTTTAAGCGTAATCCAGTTGCCGCGCCTGGGATGGTAAAAGACGTCGCTGTTGTACGTTAAAGAGCAGAGATACTTTTTGGTCTTTAAGTTGTTTCCAGTACAAAAGCATTTGTTAGTGATTATAGGGGAACATTTCAGCTCAATAATTAAATCAGGATGAAATTATCTTTAAGGGTGATGTTAAACACTTGAAGTTGAAATGAAGTAAAACAGTCATTAAAATACACTTAAATTAAATAGTTAAAAACTATGGTATTTATTGAAATCAAATCAAGTTAAAATACAGTCTGTGTAAAATTCAAATCCATCAAACTAAATATAATTTAATTTTTATGAATTATATTCTTGTTAAAAAAAAGCTACAAGTCAAGGAATAAAATGTAACTTATTAAAATTGAATAAGAAATTTCAATTAAAAAGTTCACAAAATAAAAAAAATATTACTAACATTGTAATAGATACTTCATTAATTTTAAATTATTAGATACAACATTAATTACAACTATATTGTTACTAAAAATGTGAAGTTCAATCAATTAAAAACGATCTCAAGGTGAAATAAATGTTAAAATGAATGATTCATGGGATGATTCATTCTTATTTAAAAAAAAAAAAAACAAATTATCCAATTGGGTAAAATAAAAATTAATTCAAATTAAATTAAATTTCAAAACATTTTATTTAGACAACTGCGGTGAGTTTTAAACTGATGAAAGAAAAAAACGTTTCATGGACTTCTGATGCATATTTTATAGGTCTCCTTTCAAAGCTGCTACTCACCTGCGTGGAGGTGAAGGATCATAGAACTTGTACTGGTCCATGATCTTCTCCTCCAGCTTCTCCTTCTGCCTCCTCAGTTCATTCAACTTGTCACTAAAAAGATGACGACCACAATTTTTCATTCAGGAACCGTCGTCAGCTTTTTTTTTTTTTTTAATTCAAAGAAAAAATGTTCTGATCTTACATGTATTGCCTCTGCTCGACATGGAACAGGTCTTTGCTCTCCATGGTCTGCTCCAGCAGCGTGCGGTTCTGCAGCATCAGCGTCTGGATCTGGTCCAGCAGGTGTCGGTTCTCCTCCTCCAGGTTGCCCTTCAGCTGACTCAACAGCTGAGAAGCACATTCAGAAGGAGAACCGCACACCTTAGTAGCCGTATCGTGGCGTCAAATATCCCTTTGTGTTGTCGTTCCGCCTTCATCGCGTGAGCTCTTTGGACCCTTTGTGGTTGTTGACTCGGCCCTCACCTCGCACTGATTGGTGAGTTTGGTGGAGGTGATGTCCAGCTGTTGGTACTGCTCCTTCAGCTTGGAGAACTCTGCCTCCAGCCTGGTCTGCTCCAGCTTGGCGCCGTTCAGCTGAGTCTTGATGTTCTTGTGGTCCAGCTGGAGGTTCTCGTTGTCCTTCTGCAGTTGGCGGTATGTGGTGTTTAGTCTGTGGGTTAAAAAAACAAAACAATCAAGGGTGTGTTGAGTGTTTTTTGTTCCCCTCCCTCCCTAAACCACTCAGTAAACCGGGCCTGCAATGTACATATTAAACGTGTTCAATATTTAAGGCAGATTACACATTCACAATCGGGCCAGATTGCCCCTTCTGATCAAAGCCGGTTTGATTATCGCATCTGATTATCCCGAGTGATTATCCTGTGGTGTATGCTCTGTAATAACAGATCTTCCTCCTTGATCTGCTTATGCAAAACGGTCACGGCCAAACAATCGTAAATGTTAAATTGAGTCAATATTTACAATGGCAAAGCTTCATTCTGTACGTGTAAGAGCACATTTGCATCCACAATCTGACCTGTCGTTTTCCTCTTTGAGCAATTTGCACTGGTCGGCCGTAGCTCGGTGGCCCTGATTCTCTGCGGACATTTTCTCTTGTTGTTCCTTGAGGTTCTTCTCCAGCTCCTCCAGATCTCCTTTCCTCTGCAGGAGCTGCTTATACCTGAGAGAATAAATCACTCTTATATCCCAATGTCCCTCCTCCAACATAAAACATTGCATTCCGATGGCCCAATTTCCTCACTTGTCCTCCAGGTCGCGATGCTGCTGCTCCAGACTCTTGTGGGAGCTCTTCAGGCCGCCGTGCTTGCCGATGAGCGCCTCGAACTCTGACGCCTGCTTCTCGTGGAGCGCCGCCAGCTTCTCGTGGTCGCGCAGGAGCAGCTCGTACGTGGACCTGAGCTCCTCTTTCTCCCGCAGCGCTCCCTCGCGCTCGCTTTCCGCGCTGCTCTGCTGGCCCTGCAGCTGAGCATGCTGCGCCATCAGGGTGGCGCCCTGCGAGCTCAGCGTGGAGTTTTCCACCTGGAAGGGACAAGCAAGGTCCACGTGTGTTATGACCCTTTGGGTCATTCATTGTTCTGAATGTGTCGTGTTGCAAACTTGTGAAAATAAAAACACAGAAAGTTAGTGTGACAGACAAATGAGATAACATATGCTTCCAAACACAAACAAACCTCTTAACCCCGTAGAGACGTTTGAGCAGGCACACCCCGTGAAAAAAAAACAAAAAAAACAAAAAACAAACAAACTGCGAGACACCCAGTCAGTGTCAGTCCAGTGTCCCATAAGCTGGCTTTGAAAAGCTGCCAAACAAGGAGTTCAGGTCTAAATCCATAGTGGGGGAGCTAAGCAGGCTGGCGGGGTTGGGAGAGAGCCAAAGAGGGGCAGCTCCAGACTGACTAATGTGGGTGAAATGCTTTTAAAAGAGGCCGGCCCTTTTTGGCTCGCAACCAAATGCAAAAGCTTCCTCGGTTTAGATTGCTTTTCAACGCATTGAAATCACTTGGACGGAAGTTCACCTGCCTGCTGATGTTCTAATCGATCTGTTTACATTTGAAATTTTTATATTTTTAGATGTCAAGCCAACAAGACCTTTTTGATCCAAGATCTCATTCACTCATATATTTTAATATGTTATAAATATCTTAACAATAATTAACACATTAAGCATACCAATTCTTAAAATTATTAAAATGTCGTCTGTGGTAGATTTTTCATCAAATATGAGCAGAATGAAATCAACCTTTTAAAGTATTCATGGACACTAATTGGTGCAAGAATCATTTCATTAATCCCCTCCGTTGCAAATACAGTCAAACCTCAGTTTTCGAACGTCTCGGTTCTCGACCAATTTTGTTTTCGACCAAAAATTTCGATTTTTTTTATGCCTCAGATGACGAACAAATTTCGGTTCTCGAACAAACTGAGCGCACTTGAATGCACCATTTGACTCCTCTCGCCTTCCTTACACGAGGAAGTGGCGCTTCCTCGGGTAGACGAGGAAGTGACGCTTCCTCGTGTTGCTTTCCATTGTGAGCAGACGTGTTCAGTTAACATTTTTATTTTAAAAAGAGCCTGGTTTCGGTTTTCAAACAATTTCGGTTTTCAAACGGCCTTCTGGAACGGATTATGGACGAAAACCGAGGTTTGACTGTACAAAAAAAAATCACAATTAAAAATGTTAAACTCATAAATAAATGAAGTGATATCTTATTGTGGCATACTACCATGATCGATTATTAGCGGTTTTGTGTCCTCAATACAAGCCACAGACAGTGAGCTGCAGAGAAGCGTTGATTGCAACGCTGCCCCGCACGCAACCGCAGTTTTCTATCGTTTGTGCACATCACCTGCAGCTTGGCGTTCTGAGTCTGCAGCGTCGTGTTGTTCTCCTGCAGAGAGGCGGTCTGTCTCTGCACGGCCACGATCTGAGCCTGCAGGTTGGAACTCTGCGTCTCCAGTTGTTTGAGCTGGCTCCTCAGCGCCGCCTTCTCCGCCTGCAGCGTGGCATTCTAGGAGGCGGGGTTGAAAAACAAATACAAATGAACAAGAGAGCGTGAATGGAGACGCGCCAGACCTGAATTGGATTTCTGTTTAATGAAGTGAACCCGCAATGCGATGGAGCGTATATGTATGCATTTAGAACGGATTAAGAAATGCGGGAGGATTAGTTACACATGTAAAATCTCGCCATTAATTTGGAAATTCAGTGATGATGATATGAGAATTTTAAAGAATGTAAGAAATCGCTCCCAATGTCCTGAATGAGCTGAACAACTGAGTTGGAATTGTGAGGAATTTTACCGTGAAATAAGACCACTAATGTTTAGCGAGGCATTCAAAGAGCTACGTCGGCTGACTCACATTCCGCTCCACCTCGATGAGTCTGTCCTTGACCTTGAGGAGTTCCCTGGTGGTCTCGTGGCTCTCCTTTTCCCATTTGCTGACCGCCTGGGGGTCCTCCACACCTCTAGGGGGCGAGCTCTGCACCATCCTCTCCTCCTCCTCCCTTTGCCGCAGAGCCTCATAGTTCTTTTTCACCTGAGAGGAAAAACACACGGGGTGAATGAAGAAGCCTTTTTGGAACCTTTTTTTTTTTTTTTGGTGGTGTGCGTGTTGACCCGTACGGTCTTGAGTTCCTGGCGAAGCTGCTGGTTCAAAGTGGACGATTCCTGCAGTCTGGCCTCAAGGGCAGCGATCTTCTCCTCCTTGATCTCCAATGAGGACTTCAGCGCTGACTCCAGTTTGCTTTCTAGGAGCTTAAACCTGGGTAAAGACATTGGATTTATTTTACGAATGTTGCACACGATATTTGTTATTCCTTCCAGATTCTGAACAAGACCATGAGCTACTTTTCGGCTGACACTATCCCACAGTATGAGCTATTGTTGAAATAGACGGCGCCTAAAAACTAAAGTGGGCCACAGACCTGATTTATTTAGACTCCCGGCTGCACTACCCGAGACGACAGACCGAGTTCGAAATAAAACTTGTGGATACCTGTCGTCGGAGTCCTCATCGAGCAGCAGCCTCTCCTTGTTTAGTCCAATCTTTTCCAGCTCGTGCGTCAGTTTTTCCAGGTCGTTGTTGATCTGCTGAGTGCGCAGCTTCTCGCTTACCAATTCCTAATCCCAAAGGGAGGATTTGTTTAATTTCACGCCAACTAAAACAGGCCATTTCTTCATCTTTTCCCACAAACCTCTCTTAGCGTGATGAGGGTCCTCTTATCAATGGTGCCATGTTTGACCAGTTCCTTGTTCTCTCTTTCCAGGTCTTTGACCCGTGTGCACGAGTCCCGGAAAAAGATCATCTCCTTGCCCATGGTACGGTTCTCTTTCTCCAAGATGGCGATTCGCTGGTTGCTGTCGTCCAGCTTGGAGTCGCGGATTTCAGCCTGCTGCCTCAGCCGCTTATTCTCCTTCTCCAGGAGCTTCTTATCCTTTTCCAGTTGGGAACTCTCCTGCTCTAGCGTCTTGTTCTGGAACCATGACAGTAGACGAGTCCAAAAATGTATCTGGTGTGATAATCGGCGCCTCATTTCTCCACCCACCTCCTGCTCCAGTTGCTCCAGGCGCTTACTGGAGATCTTGAGCTCCTCCAGGTTGCGTTGGAGGGTTTGGTTCTCGGACTCCACCTCCTGAAGCTCGGCCTCCAGCTGCTGGATCTTCTTGCTGCTGTTCTCCAGCGCTTTCTGCAAGCGCTGGTTTTCAGTGTCCAGGCCCTGGTAGCTCACCTAGGGGTGATGGGAGCGGTCAGAGTAGGACAGAAAAACAAAGTTGACTGCTTGTGGTGAGTCGGAGGCACCGGTGGACCCGTTTGGCGGGAAAGTCTCACCTCTAATCTCTCCGTTTTCTTGGAGGTGGCTTTGAGGAGCTCCAGGCTGCGCTTAAGCTGGCTCCTCTCGCTCTCCAGCTCCCTGTTCTCGGCCTCGAGCTGCACGGCCTTGACCCCGGCTGAGCGGAAGCTCTCGGCCGAGCGTCGCACCTCAAGGTTCTCCTGCTCCAGCTGCGAGTTCTCCTTCTCCAGCGCCTCCAGCTGGAAGGCCATGTTCTTCAGACTGTCCAGCTTCTTCTTGAGGCGCCGGCTCTCCGCCTCCAGGTCGGTGTTCTCCTTCTCCAACGCCGATACCTTCGGGTGGAATAAACGGAGCAGACCTCAAACACTGGAAGGATTTTAAAAGTTTTGACCTCATTTTGCTGACGATGACTGTGGGATGCCTCAGATAAGTCAGTCTTTAATTCCAATGTCTAACATGAATAATAAAATTATAATTTATTGAAATTCACAGCGCAGAGGCTAAAGTAGGGATGGGAAAAGTATGGCCAGCTTGTTTTTTTTTTTTTTTAATCCAGAGAATTCAATTTTGCAATATTTCTTCTAGGAAACGACAGGAACCAACCTTCTCGCAGGTGATTCCCAAACTGGCCACTCTCTTCTGCAGACTTTCGTTGTCCCGCTCCAACTTCTGTATCAGAATCTCCAACTCCTCCGCTCTCTCGCCCTTCTCTTTCAAGGACTCCAGTTCTTTTCCTGCAGACAAACGGCCGCCGTGCTGATCCGACGGAGGAAAAGAAAACAGACACGCGAGAAAGTGCTGGCGGAGACGTTGGCTCACTCAGCTGTTTCCGCTCAAACTCCATCTTGTTGAGCTTGCCCGTGGTCTCGCAGATGGACTCATGGAGGACGCGGTTCTCCTTCTCCACGTCCTTGACACGAGCCTCGGCGCCTACCTGGCTGCGTTGACGCAGGGATGACACCGTCTGGCTTAGATGCTTGTTCTCCTGCTCCAGACCCTTCAGCTGCGGACACAACACGGCTCAACTCGGCATACTGTGCTTCAGGTATTTGGTGCTCTCAGACGTAAGCAGTGATGTCACGCGGTAGCACTCGGGCCAGCGGAAAACGAGTCTGCCTCTTACGGGATGGCTGGGAGGTCAAAAAGATCCCACTTGGAGTGCATAAGGGGCAGACGAAGAGTTCCACCCACACGTGAATTAAGAACATGACCCGAATGGCAATGTAGCTTATGTAGTCTTTTAACTCATTCAGTACCAGCCAATTCTGGACCAAGTCTGAAACGACGTTTAAAAACGTCTTTGGGAGTGAATGAGTTCAAAGCATCTCTGCGTGACTTCAAAAAGCATTAGAGAGCACTTCAAAAGTATAAATTGACAGTAGGTTATACTTTAATGCAGCATTAGTTGTATGAGAACGGAATCTAGCTACCGTGATTAACACTGGCATAAAAGCTCGTTTTGGTTGAAATGTGTTATTTGACTCATTTTCAGGTATTACTCAGACATTTTCCTGGAAGCAGTAACACAGAAGCACACATTTTTCTCGAACCACAGTAATCTTGGAATCTATCATGTGGCGGCGTCTCCGCTGTGTTTCATCAGTCAAACGCGTGAAGTAATCGAAAGTGTCCTATTTGGGTCGAACCGCTACAGAGTCTCCGTGGACCCCTGACAGTGAATCAGAGCGTCTGCATTTAGGCCAAGCAGTCATAAAAACAGCTCCTCTTACAAAATGCACTGTCATTGCTCGCTTTTGGTAAATGGTAAATGACGCACATTATTTTCCAAAGTAGCTTCCTGGGGGGGAATAAAATGATCAATGAACATTTTGTTTGTGCGTGCTCCACATTCCCAAAGGAGGAATGAAATGCTGTCATGTTTGGTATAATGACTGCCTCGTGTGATCAAGTAAGCAAGCCGCATGATCCATTTAGGGCATTTCTGCACAAAAGGGAGGTCATTCCAGTTAAGACTTAGATTGAGGTTACGTTTAAAGTGTCATGCTGAAACCGATTGCGATCTGGTACCTGTCTCTCGGAAGTTTTCCCGCAGCGTTTCCAGCGTCTTCTCCAGTAAGGCTTTCTCCTTCATCAGATCCGTGCTCAGAGACTCGGCGCTGCGGAGTGACTCCTTCTCGGCCGCGAGTTCACTTTCCAGATGCTCCAGCTGCACAACAAATCAGTCACATCCGCAGTGAGAATAATAATAATAATCAATGTATTCATTTTGTGTCGATTTGATTGTTGATGAATTTTGTCTCGTGTCAACCAGGAGAGGCCCTGTTGGTTCAGTCAACAGTAGTGTGCTGTCCAAAGAAGTCGACACAATGTCAGCAATGGCGCTCCTTTATTATGTCAGTTTTAAAAACATTATTTGCCTGAAAAGACAAATATAAATGCGGTACTCGTGTTATTGAGATGTAACCGGGTAATTTGCCTCTGAGTTGCTTCTATTTTGAGGCCACTTTCAGTGTGGTCCGCATTGTGTCCATGCTTGTGCTAAAAACAGGTCCACATTGTGTTTGTGAACTTGTTTTTAGCACAAAGCATGGACACACCAAATTCGACACGGATTAGTTCCCTTTTAATATTATGTGCTTTCAATTTTTTTTAAGCACTGCTACTAAAGACATCAATGCATCCTGAGATAAAACCCGCGCTTGTGTGGGAAGAAGAACAGAAATGTAATAGAGCAAGCCTGCAGGAGGCGTACCTCCCTGCAAAGAGGCTCCTCTGGGCGAGGGGCATTTAGGGTGTCACAGAGTGGGGAAAAGAAAAGGCAAAGCCAAGAAGGTGCGATTTACGGCTTTGCTTGCATGGTCCTTTTCTTCCACTCTCCAAATACTTTCTGCTCTTTTCTCTCTGGTACTTCTGGTGGTGTGGGAAAAGGTCGAAAGACCAGCCATCGGATGTATTTGTATCAGAGTAAAATGAGCAATTTCGATTTAGCAACGTGAAAATAAGCAAAAATATTTTTCTTAAAAAAGCATTGGACCAATGACGGAGCCCTGTTGTGCACCTCCAAGGAATAACAACAACATTGCTCACTTTCTGGTTCAGTCTCTGATTCTCCTGGCTGACTTTGCCCAGTTTGCCCACCGAGTCCGAACCGGTGCCTCCCCGGAGCTCCTCCACCGTCTTCTGCAGCGTCTGGTTGTCCTTCTCCAATTTTAGCAGCCGACTGGATGTCAGCTCGTTCACCTCTTCGCCGAGGGACTTCTGAGGTGCTGAGGCAGCAACGAGCAGATAATTAAATGCAGCTTTGTCAACAAAATGTAAACTAAGAGGAGACATATGATGCCGTTTCCCCAAAATACAAGCATGTAAAATCGTTTCAATTTGTTTTCCCATAACAGGTCTCCTTTGAGGGCAAAGCCCCATGGTGTAAGGTTCCAGGTGTAAAAGCTATTAAATGTTATTTCAACAAACAACAAGTCGTTATGCAGATCCCTGGCTAGTTAAACCTCTTAACGGCTTTAATAACTGAAAAGAACAGATTATCTTCCGGGAGCCGCTGAATATTAATGACAAGACTTTGGCCAAGAGTTGAGGCCTTAGATAATGGAAGTTTGCCAGAATGGTTCTTCTTACCTTCAGTCAGCTCTGGTGTTTTGGACAGTTGTTCTAGCTCCCAGCCCAGGTGTAAGGACTCATCCATGCTCTGTTTCTGGGCCATTTCCAGCACCAGGTTTTCCTCCAACAGCTCCTCCATTCGCTTGCGATCCAAATCTCGCTCCTGATGGAAACGACTCGATTTTAGAAGTGCTAAAACAGCAACCCGATCTCTTTCCACATGTGTTTCTCTCACCATCTCCAGATCATGGATTTTGGATTTCAGCTGCAGATTTTCCTTCTCCAGGAAGTGCAGTTTGTCAGATCGGCTCCTGCTGGCATCCAACTGCTCCTCCAGCATGGTTTTGGTCTCCAGCAGGACCTGATTGTCCTCCTTCAACTCCTACACAATTCATGACGGAGCAAAAACGCAGAACTACACTCAACTTGCGTTACTTGCACGCCTTTATAGGGCAGAGAACCTTACAGTGTGTGCTACTCTATGGATGCCATGTGATTCACGATAAGGCAGGAAAATACAAGGGCTGCTAAACCCCAAGGCAAAATCTGAAAACCTGTAGTCCTCGCAGTGAAAGGGTTCAAGACTATCTTTTTCCAACTTGTATTCTTTACATTACAGTAAATATAATCCACTTGTATGAGCATTTATTTGTACTAGTTTTCAATCAAATATACAGACTAATAGACAACCAAGTTACGCTCTTTCCTCATCTTGTTTTCAGTGTTGATCTAAATCACTGTACCTCCACTCTGGCCTTGTAGAACTCAATGTCGTGGAGTCTCTCCTTGTAGCGGCACAGCTCACTCTCCAGCTTGTCGACGCGGATGGCTTTCTCTCGGAGGGCGTCCAGCTCGTCGCGGTACGCCCGGGCCGAGCGGGCGTCTGATAGAAGCTGGTAGCTCTTAATGAGTTGAAAGACAAAGTAGATGCATTCATGTAAACGCTCCGCATTTTACGTTCTCAGAGAGACTGCTCGCTGTTGTCACGGTAAGCAATGACCATTTTCAAGGAGGCATTTATTTTTCTTTAGTAGATCCAGACCCCACATCCTGGGCTCAGATGTTTGACACTAATGTCGGTTTATGAACAACAGCTTCAACAAAGGTAATTACAGTTTAAAAAAAATTTTTTTTCTCCTTCTGAGAGTACAAAGGAGGCAGCTATTTGTGGGAGGTATTTTTTTTTTAAGTGGCTAACATCCTTCATCATGAATGACGAAGAATGCGTTTTTCATACACCTAATACGGCAGCGCACTGTGAGTATAATCCGGAAGCTCTCCTGGAGGAGAAATTACTTGACCTTTGGCAAGATTACGCCTGCCTTTAACAATGTCAGGTCCCCAGAATGTAAGGGCAAGCACACACGGACCAAAGTAATGAGGGCCATTGGCTCTCGGGAGCCTCGTGTGCTGGGTTTCAAGTAGCCAGTGGTGTCCTCCGTTGCCTTGACCTCATCCACCTCGATTAGCTGCGGTGTCTACCAAACAGCGTGAGGCTGCTGCTTCAAGCTAAAGACAGTGCCAATTATAGCAACTGCTAAAGCGCGAGAGCCAATTAAGAGCCACAGAGATAACGCATACGAGTAGTAGGAGGTGTACTACTACGGTTTGTGTTCCACTTACCTCCTGTTGGATCCTCTTGAGCTCCACTTCCATGTTCTCCAGCTCCTGCCGTGTGTCAAGAAGCTGCTCGCTCTTCTCTTCCCTGGAAAAGCAACAAAGACGTTTAACTGCGATAAACTAGATGCGTTAAGCTAACAGAACGGACTGGTGACAGTATAGTGGTACCTCTACTTACAAAATTGGTTCTGGAAGAAATTAACTAAAAAAAATTATGTGAGTAGAGTCACGTTTTCCATGTAAATGCCCTAATCTGTTCATTCTCTATATTTCTTAGAAAATTCCACTAAGGTGGCAACATCGTTGCTAATAAAAGTGTACAAGAAAAGCTTTACACGATGGCCTAGATTTCATCGTACCAAATGAAACCTCCCGGAAATACACAGTAGCTCATGTGTATATTTCCCAGTCGCCCTGACCTGAATTTGACTCCGACTACATCCAACAAGCTCCGTCTGCCGAGCGTCACACTCGACACCAAACGACAGTTACAACTCCAAGATAAACAGCAACCGACATGCAAATGCTTCACGACAACATCTCAATAAGGCAATGGTATCCTTCACGGAGATCCCTTGATGGAGTTCTGTTTCCATTTAAGCAGTTATCCCCCTCCTCCAACTCTTTCCCCAAATCACAAACACCTGTCAGATCCTGCCTTGAAGATTAGCTGCAGGCTCACATTTTGCATGCAGCTGGCTGGGCTGCTCACGGTTTAACACGCTTTGCACCTTAGCAAACACTGGCGTGCACTGCTATATTTAACCCCCCCTCCACGCCCCTTTGATACGCTTTATTCGTCATAATAACTATGATATGGTCAGCATTAAGCTCTTGGCAGCTACATGGTACGGGATTGCCATCAGCTAGCGGCTAACAGTTTCTGTTGCCAGCTAAATACTACACTTTGTTTCATCGTGCACACCATATCCACTACTTAGAACCTAATGGTGCCTTTTAGCCGCTAAATTATACTCTACTTGTAGGCCCAGGTCCACCAGACATTCAAACAACTTCTTCCCCCTCGCTATTAACTCCCTAAACAGAAACTCAAATCAATAGTGGCTTTTGGCATTCTTGCACACCCCTAATCATTGTAGCTCCAGCTCTCTACATACTAGAACAATTGTCCTTCATCAACATTCCACAGCACCAGACACTTGAAATCACTCAAGGAGTTTCTGTATATACGCACACTCAAAGTTGTATCACAATTCCTGCTGCTGGTCACTTAAAAATGGTGCAACAATTATCTGCACAACCGTCATAGTACTGTATTGCCCCACTGATCACTTTATCTCTGCTCGATGACTACGCGCATTGTCGCAAAGCTGCCATTGGGTGGGACTACTGCACAATGGTACCCTTACATGAAGGAAAATCTTTCGATACTTATATGTTCATGTCTTTGTTTTTCGTCGTTGCTTGGTATACTAGTGTGGCCTATACTATCGGAGACAAATTCCTTGTGTGTTCTACATACTTGGCCAATAAAGATGATTCTGATTGAATTCACTTTAACTGTCAATAAATATACTATGTCCTCCTTTGAGTCGCTCGCGGTGCCCATCTTCAAGTCACTAGTTGTGCCCGTTAGCGGCTAAATGCGACCCAACCTTTTGTGTTGCAATCTGTGACAATGCCATAGCAACCGCCAAACAACAACAACGACTAATGATCTTGATTTATATTCCCAGCTCCACTTCCAAGCAAAGAGTGGCGCCTGCAGTGATGGAACGCCACAACAAACGAGTCCAATTTCCCTGGAGGAGACTTGTTGTCATCCATTTTGGCATTTAACGGTCCATCTTTGCAAGCGGAACAAAACAATCTCATTAAAAAGTACTATCGACTGTCTGGGCCTCATGACATAGAAACAAGCTAACGTACTGTATGTGCAACACTGAAAGACTTACGCACTGAAAGTGAACTGAAGTTTGATCATTCATTTCAAGACTACATATATATACTTTATGAGAGCACCTTCACTTGTTTGGATGTCCGGGTATACAGTGATGGTCTCCACTGAGATTTGCGCTATATATGAACACTGTATCCTTGCATTATGAATGCTCCTATACGTCTATTCTGTGTAAATCAGGAAGTAGCTAAAACCTAGCTATCTTGCTGGCTGGTTGTTTGTCTGATAGGCCATTTGAGCACAGGAAATAATAAAATACTGTCAGGATAGCTAGGTAGTTAGTCTGTTAACTATCCAGCTTTCAAGTTAGCTTTAAGTAGGTAGGCGGTTTGTTAGTTCATTCATTACTTTCCTATCTATGGCAGGAATGGTACACACCAACACAGAATCAAAATGTCACCTCCCTTCCTCCATAAACTACAGTAAGAAGTACCACAACATTACCTAGCTACTTAGTTGGTTAGCTAGTCATTCACAGTTGGAATGTTAGGAATGCTATAGTTGAACTAAATCAAAACTGCACCATCAGTTCTATCAGGAAGTAGCAAATTATTGAATAACGAGCTAGTCAATTCACAGTCAGTTGGCCATTTGAGTCATCATGGCAGAATGGTACAGTCAGTGAAGCATCAACCGGGACGTAGCAAATCATTAGCTAGTTAGCTAATACAGAAACAAAACAGTCACTCACAACTCTTGCCGCAGACGTCTAATCTTAGCCTTGGCATCAGCCAACTCCACGGAGAGGTGCTGTCGGCTCTCTGTCCTCCTCATGCTGGGGGAGCCGTTGGGCGACTGGGCCGGACCGGTACCCAGCGGAGACAGCTGAATACAGTCCCTCTCTTGGGTCAGCTCCACGATAGTCTGGACCAAAGGAGAGAAGAGTTTGAATTGGCACAAATTCAACTAAACCAGCCTTGGTTAACTGTTCTACGCTGATATGACAATTAAGTATGTGAACTAGAAGGAAAAAAAAGGGCTTTACGACAGCAACATGATCCCCAGACTGTGACAGGAAATGGACTTTTAATTGAGAACTTCTGGATAGCACACTGGTAATCTGGAGGCGATTATACACACACACACACACACATTTGTATCAGTTCTCGGCATCTGCCCCCTATGGCTGGAAACACGTGACGCGTGATTGGTGAGAAAAACATGCACACAGACGCTCCAATCGTTCACCCATGAGACAGTTAAACAATCTGCGGCCTTTTCCTTCCTGAGGCCACTTGCTTGTGGTCAACTTCCCACACAACTGAACACGGTGGCATCCATTCTGTATGAACTACGGATGAACAAGTTCCCCTCGCATCTGCGTCGATTAGCAGCTAAATGCTAACACGTCCACCTTGAAGACAATATTTGTCGCTCCTTTTGGCAGTTAATTAGTGATTTTGAAATTGCTGCAGTTTGAGTTGTTATTCCAGTGACAAAGTTAACACAACAACTATCCATTTTGCATGATTAAGGAAGCAACAAAACCCGATATCGCCTTACCTCCAGCTGCGTGTCCCTGTCATCCACCACGTGTTTGAGATGAAAGGCCAGATTCCTGGATAGGCTTGCCAGGTCCTCGGCGGGCAGCTCCCCACTTTCCAGCCACTGCAGGTCCACGACGTTCTCCGGGTTGTGCGTTACCTTTAAATCACACTCTAACATCAGTGAGAAGACCGTGGGAGATTGAGCGTGAGGGATATTCACCTCTTGGATGTGGGAAGCGATGGCAGCTTTGGTGTTGAAATCCAGAGTCTGGATGCGTTCGATGTAATCTTCCTTTTTCTCACACTGGAGACAGAAGTCATTGTTTTATTTTGTTCACGAGCAATTTTGCTTGCTTTTATGTGCATTATGACATTATTTGAGAAAAAAAATCTAATAAAAATCTACCAGACACCTCCTGTAGAATTAAATTAATTGAGAAAAGACAATCAGCAGGCTTATGCTCCCATTCATTGATGGCTTTGATGTGCGAAAAACACCTCTTTTGAGGGACAGAGACAGTGCCGGCCTGCGAAAAGCAGAACCCATGCATAATTGATGCCCATTGAAATGGATTGGAGGGGGAAAAAAAAAATAAAAAATGGGGGCAAGGCACAAAACTCTCCAAGATATAAAAAAATATATACATTGAAAAAAAATCTGCATGTTCTGAATTGCAGTCGCCTGTGCATAACACTGTGTGGATGAGTGTAATTCTTTCCATGAGGTTTTTGTGGCTTTTTACAGTATGCCGTAAACGTAAGACTGGGTGCTTTATTGTTTTTAGTGGTTAACTATGTCATAATTTCCAAAATCCTACTGTTACCAAATCAATAAAAAAAAAAAAAAAAAAAATCTGACGGCTTCAAAGTTTTTACGTGTTTAACAAAATCATTTCAATATAACTATGCTATTATGTAAGCTAACATCTTGAAGGACATTTCACAACGGCGACAGCTTGTGTGGAACGGATTTCAGGGCATTGGAGTCAAGAGATGGGTCTTTACCTGAACAGCACAGCCCAGAAGCAGGAGCAGCAGTTTCTTCATCTCCTCCAGACCTCGCTCTTAAGAACAGAAACAGGGAAATGTTCTGTGAGGAACAAAGCTGCTAATCCTCATGTGTCACACGTTTGTGTTCCCATGAACCCTCCTATTACTGTTTATATTATTTTTCAGGAAAAGAAATATTGTCTCTGGGTTGATTTGACCCAGGGCACTATTGCTGGATCCAAAAGTGCAAGAAATATATTGAAACATTACTTTGGAATGTCGTAAAATACTTAGTTTTAAATGTAGTTTAATTGGTTCTATCTGAACAGGTCCATTTGGAGTGCCGGTACACCCTTCAAATTGAAATTAAACACTGAAGAGGTTAACTACGACTTCCTTTTAGATGACGTTTTCCTCATTGAAAAGACAAAATTAGGTTTCAAACTCGTCAGCTTGCTGTACAGGCCTCAACTCATCAGCTGGATTTTAACCAGGTGTTGAGAGTCTGTATGTGTGTGTGTGTCACAGTGAATAAGCGCAAGGTATCGTGACTCCACTGCCGTTGTGGGTGTAGAGTTGTGACACTGTGATTTATGTGAACGTGCAACACACAAGGGGCAGACGATGAAGAAGGTTATTAACCTCTGACTTTACCCTTTTGAACATGAGAAAGAAGACGGGAACAAAAGAGGAAATGCGGTGCTTGCTTCGGAAAGCCTCACCAAGTCCAATAAAAGGCGTGTGAAAGGTCACAAATTCATTCGGTAACAGACTCGCTCAGGCCACTACATTTGGTACACTTCACCGAAGCTTGCTCAGTCCAGGGTGGACCTCCACCAAGATAAAAAAAAAATTGGGAGAAAATGCAGTTATTTTTCTGTGGGTGTACCAAATGGATGTAATATCATTACAGGGTGTTTCCATGCTGTGACAATGAGGCGCTCTAAAGTGGCCACTCCTGCCCGAAGCCCTGGTCCACAAATTGGCAGCCAAGCCGGACTCCACTCCCCGAAAAAAAAAACTCTTCCGCCTTCTCTCCATGAAAAGCGCACACTTGTGGCAGGCCACGTGGCGCTCTAACACAGCCATGCCAGTGTGAGGCCCCAGTCCATAAGGTGGCTGTCAAGTCAGATTTATTTCCCCGTGGTCACTATTCTGCCTTCTCTTTGTGACCAGCGCATACTCATGGTTGACAATGAGCCACTCAAAGGGGCAATGTCAGCAATCTCCCAGGAGGAAAGATGCATTTTACGAGATTAGGCATCGCTAGCACTGGATAACCGCTGGTACAAAGTAGCTCAAGTTCGTATTACAGTGGGGGAGAGACGACTAAAGCCTGACTGGTGCAGTTTTAGCCACGTTTAATTTTGATTCAATCAAGATAATCAGTCTGCTATCATGGCGGACAACGGAAATAAGAGAATACTCACTGTTGAGAAAATTGGGATAATTTTTAATTAAAATAATACTATTTTTCATCATCCATTAGTTGTTGATTAATCGTTGCATCTCTACAAGATATTCAAAGAGCATTCACAAAAAGTTTAGGGGTCGAATTGAATGTCATCTGCTTGAGCAAGTGTACCTAATTTAGTGTCCCCGTGAGTGTTAAGTAGAAAATTGAGGCGCGTGGGGGTGGGGGGGGGACTTCGATGAGCTGATGTCTGACAAAAGTCAGTTTAGCGGGAACTTCTATTAGCGCTGCCGCTTCGAGACGGGGGAGCGGATTTAGCGCGGCAACAAGGTAGGTGAAGATAAGCAGCCCCTGCGTGGACAAATAACAGCGAGCGAGAAGCGAAGGAGCAAGCAGGCGCTGCAGGAGGGAGAGATGAAAGGCAGCGAGACAAAGCAAGCAACAAACTGGGATGAGGGGACGGACAGACGGGTGAAAATAAACTGGAAGCACATCCATTCTCCATTCATCCATCATCCCTTCCTATGAATCATCTCTCGCTTCCTCTCCTCTCCACCCTTCACCATCGTCAAGGACACTGACTCACTCGGTCTTTCAATGCGTAGCGATTATGATAACTCGCTCGTGAGCTATCGCTGTAAACGCCTCGTGTGACGAGATGAATACAGTCACTCAGGATTGCATGACTCGCATGTTTGGGCTAATACACACACACACACACACACACACACACACAGATGTTGCTTTGCCAGGAAATCATTCAGTGAGCGTCATTGCAGCAAAGGGCTGAAAACTGTACATGGAAGCTTTGGGAGTATTTTAGCAACTCGTAAATATATTGCCTTGGGATTTCTTGGATGTTTAATGGTCTCGCTGTTCCCTTAAAAGAGACACCGATGCGTTTTTCACAACTGGAACAGTTCCCAGGCATGTTAGTAGCATGTCTGTGACATGCTAACGATCAAGAATTCCCGTGCTTGTTCTTCAAGCCTCCTGAAACTTAGTGGGGGGAGGAGCTAGGCGGTAGAAATAGGCAGCTAACTAAATATTTCACAGCTGATTGAGCAATTCAAATATTTTTTTAAATCATATATCATTTTTAAGTATTCAACTCTACGCAAGAGTCCACACAGGCTTTGGTCCCAGCTTCTGCCTTTTTATTAATACATATTTTTTAAATTTTTATATCTATTTTTATTTTATATAGTTATTTATAAAAAAATGAATTTAATTTTTTTTAATACATATTTACACAAACATCAAATAGTTCTACAACCCCACAGCGGTCCGGTTCATAACACGGATTAGTTTGGAGGTTGGTCCAAAACAGAAACACCATTGACTCCCAAAACATGAGACTGTTGACTTTTAAGAGCACACAAAGGAGGTACTGTGCATGCCGTTGACATTTGCATGCCAGCGCGCTTATCAAAACGACGCGCACAAGCTCAGCGCGGGTTTTCGTGGGAGCTTTTGGGTTGCACAGATAAGTTCCCACTTTTGGGCGAGGCATAGCTCCTCCCTTAAGTCAAGTTGCCCCCCCCCCCCCCACCACCACCCCCACCCTCACCAACGAGAACATAATAAAAGCCACATGTTGAATGAGCCTCAGTTGGCAGTCGCCAGGCCAAAATGTGTGCGTGCTCCCAGAGGCTTGTTGACTGGAAAAAAAAACTAAATGCAGAATTTGGCCTAAATATTTCTGTCTGCTTTGGTCCACGTGCTCCAAGCAACCCCCCCCCAGCTAACTGTCTGTTCTTTTAAAATAATCTGCTCGATAGAATTGTACTCAGTAATTGTGTGTGAAGCAAAAAAAAAAAATACAAATCCAAGCAAAACATTAACTCGGGATTAAAACAGTGGCCATTTCAGATTTATCGCATGAAACGCCATCAATGTCAAACAGAACCATGGGAAGATTTCCAAACAAGGGATAATCTTGTTTCTTGCATCTACTTGGCAAAACATGTGGAATGTCATTGGTGAAGAGAGTGAGGGAAGCAAGAAAACCGCAGACTGCCACATTTAAGAGGAGAGTGCCGAGAACAGCAAAAGGTACGCTAACATTAGCATGTTGGGCACACAGGCAAGCTAACGTTAGCATTGTTGTTATTTCTCAATGTGACTCCTCAACAACGACGCGACGGTGGTTCAGGCCGTATCAGCGAATTAGTCGTAGCGATGGCTACCCGTGAATACTTTTAATTTCCAACGTCAACCACTTTCCATTGCGCAGGACACACTGTATTCAGACAATAAGCCAGTTATCCTTCGGCGCAGACGTTCGCGGCCGCCTATTACTGTTCATTTATTTACCCTTGGCGGCTGCGCGTTGAAATTAAACTGGCGGATGCAGAAAGGCGATGAAAGAGCTGACGTGATAGCAAAGGTAGCGGTGAAAGAGAGATAAATGCAGCCGAGCGAGGAAGCGCAGTCGTTTGCTGTTAGCTTGAAGAGAAAAATGTTAGGGAAAAATGTGTTCATAATTTATAGACGTGCCCATCCAGTGTGACGTTAAGTAATCTACATTAAATGCAAATTCTTTTAGAAGGCGCGGCAATGATTTGCGAATGTTCCTTATTTTGGCGGCGGTCATTCTCTGTCCTCGATGAATATTCAAATTCACGGGGGTACAAAAGCAAATTTGAACCATTTTAAAAAAGTGAGTAGTGGACATATGAGCACAGTTTTGTTTTTGTTTTTTTACGTCCACCACCGCCGCCGCTCGTTATCGTCCCTCTTCAAGGTCACACCCCAATATCAAGTAGCAGATTTGGGTCACCGCGGAGGTCAAACCGATGGCTATCGCGCCAGCGTGAAATTTAAACACGTTAAGACGGCAGAGCGTTGAGACATATCCAATGTCGTTCTCCGGGTTCAGTGGGTCAAAGCTACAAAAATGTTTTACTTTCCGCCGAGCGGTTTCCTTTGTCATCATATATGAAGCAGGCAGCTTAATTGCTGAAGGATTTAAGGGGGAGCACAGCTCCAAAAAAAAAGACATCTCAGAGTCTGAGGGGGAAATTCATTTGAAACATCAAAGCGCCGTAAAAAATGAAAGCTCCTTTATCGGGCGCATTGTACTGATGCGGTGAGCGAGAGAAGCCGCATCGAAATTGCTCGTGACCGCTGAGTGAACTCCCGAGTCTCAGAAAATTCCCTCGCCATCTCCTTGTGCCTTCAGCCGAAATGAAGCGGTGTCATATGTGGAAGGCTTACCGGTGAGAGGGCTTCGGCCCAGGACCAACACATCGGGTAGAGGCATCATCACCAGCTGCTGAAGCGTCTCCTGTTACCGAAGAAAAATATGTTGTCAGCGGTATTGTTCGTAATACGCGGGATTAAAGAAATAGGGGTTGAAAAGCAGATTGGATCAAATATCGGGATAGTTAGACTAACAACTTCCATGGACGTATTAAGACAAACAACACCCTCAACACTACAGGATAATCCATTAGAGATATCCAGCAGTCACACGATTGCGGATTTCGATCAGCAGTGTGTAAAAAAATAAATAAATAAAAAAGGCCTACTTAAGGCAGTTGGTATGTGTACAGTATGAATATCATCACCAATCCAAACCATTGTGAGCTTAAAGCCCGAGGCATGCGAAGCTCATATTATATTATATGGAGTTGATAGACAGCTGAATTAACAGCATCCATCCCCTGCGGTGTGAATAGTGTATTAGTGAAATCCATATGCCTGAAATTGCCAGTGTGGATTTTCTCCCACAGTCGCCCCCCCCCCTCCCCCATTCACATGTCAATCAAGTCAAATCCAAGGAAGCCCATTAGATGACACACACACACACGATGACTATATTGTCCGGTTTACCCGTCACATCCTTCCAAATCAAACATATGGGTCAGAACCTTCCTTTTGTCCATTCAAGGCAGTTGGAAGGGGGGATTAATCCCAGGTCAGGACAATTCAAACAGGAAATGGGTGGGAACATGCGACAAGGAGTAGTGAGGGGACAGGGGGGGGCTACTTCCTGCCGGACACACAACCGCTCGTATCTCAAAAAAGTCATGCCTCCTGGGTATGTCCAAATAACCTCTTCACATGTTGAAATAGTGGGAAAAAAGCAAACATTTTATCTGAATGTATTTTTTTTTCAGTCAAATTATGTCATTTGGAGCAAAGTAGCGGGGCGTTGCAAAGAAATGCTCCAAGTATAAACAACAGTTCAAAAGGTTCTCTGTACAATAGCCTATTAAATTACCTCGGGAAAAAAAAATGAAATGGCATAAAAATGACATTGTTTCCCAGTGATGGTCTTTGGTTCACCTAAGTGGGTTTTGTTTGGGCCACCTATACA
This sequence comes from Hippocampus abdominalis, assembly GCA_018466805.1. NCBI lineage: Eukaryota > Metazoa > Chordata > Actinopteri > Syngnathiformes > Syngnathidae > Hippocampus > Hippocampus abdominalis. Next base: position 5,775,528 of record CM031702.1, read on the forward strand.
GTACGATGAGTGTTCACTTCCTACCATTGAAATACATTGGCGGCATTTGCAAAAAAAATAACCCAAAAAAACCACACTTCACTCTGTTACCACCTAAAACATTTCCTGGCTTTAGGATTTGGACACAGGGAGCGAAATAAAACAAAAACAACAAAAAGCAGTTGATTGCATAAGAAGTGGAACTCTGAGCCCCACTTACATTCAAGCGACAGATGGACGACGACTATCTGGCATGAGAACGCAGCGGTCCTGCACTCTTTTCAGCATCTTGGCAACCTGTGAATTATTCTATGGCCAGAACTGAATCCATGACCACAGAGTGCAAAAAGTGGATGCGTTCATGGGGGGGGGGAAAAAAAAAATTAAAAATCGATGAAATCCATGTACAATATAGTCACATGGGCTGTACTAGTAGTAGTAGAGGCTAAAACTGTAGTTTTACGGTGTTCACAGGGTTTCGTATGTGCGTTGCAGTTTTAGCCTCCGGGCTCAACAAGTCGCCCAGCAACTGCACTTGACATTGGCGCGGCAGTAGAGGGGGCGAGGTGTACAGCGGCTCATTTGCATGAGACAGGATCACCTCCTCAAAACAGATGGATTTCCAGCAGAGTCCTAAGTGCTCTATAATTCTAAGAGCCATGAGTGATGCAATAAATACAACTCAAAGCTGACGAATCTGTGTAACAGACAGAAGTGAATCTGTATTCAAGCCGATACCTTCGTGACTGACCAGATCCTAGCGCACCAAAGCTATCCAATTTTACTTTGACATTTCTTTGAATTAAAAATATAACTGGTAGGAACTTATGGCTGCTTTTCAAAAACTACCTGCATTAATGTTGTCTACACCGCTATGCTAGAGAGAAAACGCTGAGTCGGAGCTCAGAAGAGTTTTTTTTAGGGTTTGCCAACCATCACCTGTCAGCAGTGCCACCTGTCCACTTCATTGGCCGCACGGGCTTGCTGTGAGAGTGGTGAATTTGTAGCCCGTCGGATCCTGAATTCAACACATTCCGCTAGTATTGGCCATGGAATGGATTCCAAATAATCAAATAATTTAATGAGTCTTCTTCACTAATATAACCAACAGTGCTGGAAAGTGTTATTTGCAATTTTACCTCAGCTTGCCCAAAATTTTGTGTGCTTTTTGAACATCTATTTTGGCATTTTAGATTTGACACAGAGCAGTGATGAAGCTTCATGAAGCTTTGTAAGAGCATTTCCTTTTCTGTGACCGCCATTTTTCTTCGATGGGCTTTGTTTTTGCCCCCACAAATTCTGCCAAACAAGAGGAAGACATCATCCCCCGAAAGCCTGAAAGTGAACAGGTAGTCAGCCACTTTGGTTTGAAGCAGCCATTTTGGGCCAATTCCAGGGACTTTTATCCAGGACTCAAATGAGACTCACTCGGAAACATCCAAATATCTTTGACAGAAGGGCGATATTATTACCAAGCTTTGTGATCGACATCATTTAATGTGGGAATAGCACCTTGCCAAAGTTTAAAATCGTTTCGTTTTATCTTACATTCAATCGTCAGAACGCAACACACCGATTTATTTTCCATTACGTAGCCTACCTAAGTGCTAGGTGCACAAAGTGCATTTTCTTTTTCAAATGGATCGCTCCAAGTACTTAAGGAACACAAAAAACTTGTGTGTCGCCGAAACGTCTCGTACATCTCCTGATGCAGCAGCTTCACAACTCGTCCGGTGCACTCGCAACGTGAAAGGCAGGAAGGAATAAAACGCTTGGAGGATTAGCAGCGGGCTAATACGACAGCTAAAACACAGCTGCCTAATATTCCTCTCGGATTATGTGGGGCGCGGGTTTAGCGGATCTCATGCATAAAACATGGCCACTGCGGGCGGGAGGAAGAAAGCGAGAGAGAGAGAGAAGTGAGGGCGTCATGGCGATGCGCTGCTAATACCAAGAAGGCAAGCACGTGTGCACACACACCTTCCTTTTTCATGCCGCAGTGTCACTCTTCCTTCTCGTGGGCTGTGTTTGCAATCATTTACTCATTTCCTCCTCTCTAATCCCGACATAGAAATATTTTCATATCCTGACTGTATTGTTCACGAGTCAAATGAAAAATACTTTTGAAATGTCACCGCTGTGGCATGATTACAATGTGCCAGATCAACGTCACTTGGTGGACCTAAAAATAATTTTGAAAAAAGCAAAAAAATAATACTAAATTAATTAATAAAATCATGTCATGTCAATATGTGTTGTGACGTGTTGCTCAATTTATATTCTGGACATTTTCGCACCACGTTTCTTGCTACCCTAATAGGACTATGCACTGTTGTTCTCTCGTGCCACACAGCCCCCCACCCCCTCTCCCTATCTACATTGTGTAGTGCTCGCTTGTGTTACAGTACTGCATGAGGAGTTGGATTCTCGACCTGCTCAACATGTAAAATGCTTTGAGGCAACTTTTGTTACGAATCAGCAGTATGTAAATATTGACAACTGAAAAAAAAAAAAAAAAATCAAACAATACCCTGGAAATGAATTACAGTCAAACCTCGGTTTTCGAACGTCTCAGTTCTCGACCAATTCGGTTTTCGACCTAAAATTTCGAGTTTTTTATGCCTCGGATGACGAACAAATTTCGGTTCTCGAAAAAACTGAGCGCACTTTAATGCACCATTTGACTCCTCTCGCCTTCCTTACACGAGGAAGTGACGCTTCCTCGTGTTGCTTTCCATTGTGAGCAGACGTGTTCAGTAAACATTTTTATTTTAAAAAGAGCGTGGTTTCGGTTTTCGAACAGCCTTCTGGAACGGATTATGGACGAAAACCGAGGTTTGACTATACTTTCTAGTGGCCATCGCTTGTCGATTACTTTTGAGGAGGCCTTGCGCGAATACATTAAGGGCACTACTGTATATAAATGGGGAATATGCGGTACACAGTTTCACAGCAGTAAAAAAAAAAAAAATGGCTGACCACTTTAAAGGACACAATATACACACACATGTAGTTGATATAAAGTGATGGCATCGATTAAATACAGGGGAGGGAGCCGCAAAGACAAACAGAGGGGAGGGCAGAAGGGGAGGAGGGAAGATGAAGTCTTGATTCCATCACTCTTCCACAACCCATCCTCTTCCCCCTCTTCCACATTTCCTCCCCCCTCCATGCCGACTATATAAATTTCCGTGTTATTGATTCCAGCAAGGCTTCACAGCCCGTCCACTGTGGCTCATCTTCCATCCCTCCGAGACGTTTAGACACATTGACGGTGAGGCGTGTTGGCTCAAGGGGTGGGGGGGGGGGGGGGGGGGACGGGACTGTATCACAACACAATAGAGCTGACTGGCTGTCTTGATTTACGGTTGGTGTAATAGCCAAGAATAAATAACGCTGCGAGCCAATCAAATATATGGCCAGGCATCATCTTGTCCGACAGCCTGTCGAGCGGGGAATCTATTTATGTGTGAGGATGCAGGGAGACTCTTTTGTCTCTGCAGACAAAAAATACTGTAAATAAAAAATACAGTCCCGAGCAGTCGCAAAGGGAATCCCCTTGGTGCGTGTGGTATCATCATGTGTCAACGTTTTTCGGAAAAATATAAACATTCGACATGGCTCATTTACCGTATTGGCCCGAATATAAGACGGTGTTTTTTTGCATTGAAATAAGACTGAAAAAGTGGGGGTCGTCTTATATTTGGGGTCTAGACATTATACCCATTCACGACGCTAGATGGCGCCAGATATCATTGAAGCGAATGCTGAACTTGACTCCCCGGGCCAAAGTGAACCCCTGTCACGAAGAAGAAAAATAAAAATTAGCGGTAGCACGAAGAAGAAAAATAAAAATTAGCGGTAAGAAAGAAAAGAAGAAAATAATCGAAGAGATAACAGAAAATGGAGAAACGTAGCGACAATCTGGAGAAAAGTGGGTCGAAGATGGGCCAGGTTAACCGGCAGCTGAGGAGAAGTTATGATGTCATTTACATTTCCAAAACCAGAAGTTATTCATTTACGAATGTGATAGCACTTTAGTTTACATATTTAAATGTTCATATATTAAGATTTGAATGAGGCAAAATAACATGCTTTTTCTCTCAAATATATTGTTATAATCATTTGCTTCAGATGTACTGTCATTATTTTCTGTATAAAATTTAATTTGGTGTTCAAAAGGTCTCTTTTCAAACTTGAGTCTTAAAAAAGAGGGGGTCGTCTTATAATCAGGGCCGTCTTATATTCGGGCCAACACGGCATTATAAGTCACGACAATAGCTTCATAAAACCACCAAAACCTCAAAGGACTGTCAAAATAATGAAGAAATGTGCCATGACACGAAGACGTTAGCTGGCATAGGCAACTATGAGCAAGCAATTTAGAATCTTCAGATTGAGGCTCATATTGGCAAATTCCCCTGCAGACATTTGTCCGAGTACAAGCCTTTGAATTCATCTGTAACGACCCACTTCAAGATGTCTTCCAACTTTCACGGCACGCTTAGCAATTTAGCCTCTATGGAGGATACCGGCTTCTGATCGGGGCTCATCTGGGTGAATTCCCTCGACTGGGTACTTCAAGCTAAAATGGCTGACTTCCTGGTTATTTCCAGGCATGGGTCCTTTACACTTTTTCATGTGCCCCGACACAAGAGACCCAATTTATCTCAATTTGGAAAACTAAGTTTTCGGCGTGTCTTATTTGGAACTCCTAAAAAAAAAAATACAATCCTGTGTGTTTCAATTGAATATGCGCCTGTGCTATCAAATGCGTGTCGATGGACAGGTTCTCCACTGTTTCCGTCTGACAGAGAGCCCCTGTCTGGCCTTACGCAAACACTGAGCCCACCCGCCCTCCCACCTTTCCGCCCACTTCCGCTAACGGCGTATAGCTTTAACAGGGGGGCTAATTGTGCCGCTATACGTGTGTGCGTGTGAGTAAGGATGCGTATGTGTGCCCCAACCCTTAAGAGCATGAATCACACCCATTCTGCAGCCCCACGGAGCTCCGTTGCCATAGAAACGGGGGGGGTGAAAAGACAGATAAGCTCTATGTGCTAATACATAGAGTACAGTACAATACATGCGCAAACACACACGCGCATCCGCGAACACACATCTCTCTGGGGGTACTTCTCTCTGCAAAGTCCATCATCACCACCAACAAAAGGGAAGAAAGGCACTTCCTCTTTTGGTCCAAATGAACACAAACACACACTTCCACGGAGAAGCCACTTGACACCTGATCTAACAACAACTACACGCAGTGTTGCGGTTTGACGCGCAGCAGAGATCCAAGATGGGCCTGGGGCATATTATGAAAGAAAAAAATGTTTTTAATTGTGTGCATACAAATAATCGGATCTCTGGAGTGCCTGCCCACCCAGCAAATGGAAATTAAACAACCAAGACAATTTTTATATCAACTGTATCTGTGAAATCTGAATGAGGTAAAATGATGTCATCACAATTTGACTTATTGACAACATAACGAGATTAGGGGAAGATTTGCCACTTTCAAGCAACTACACCAGAGGTGTCAAATTCATTTTTGTCACAGGCCACATTGTAGTGACCGTTTCCCTTAGAAGGCCGTCATGACTGTGAAAAAATATAAATAAGAAGAAATTATTTTTAAATAATTTGATGAGGGGTTTGGTAACAAGAAAATGCATACAATATCTCGCTTATTACATATGAGAAGTTAAAATTTTGATACGGATTTTAGCAAACATCGTAAAAGTTGACATGTTCGATTTGCTTTCGCCGGCCACATGAAATGATGTCATGGGCCAGATTTGGCCCCCGGGCCTTGGCTTTGACACCTGTGAACTACACCATGTCATACACTAGCAAAGCTGCAATCTAATCAGACATGCGCCGAGTTAGTGATAGCTTGTGATAAGCGGCGCATGCTTTACTGCTCGGCGAAAATAGAAATATAATAGATGAAGTGCTGCCTCCCTGAGTGAAAATGCTTTTCCCATCTCAACAGGCGCTTTTTTTTTTTCTTTCCCCAAATTACAGGCTTCACTTGTATCCTTCGGGATTGAAAGTGCTGTTGCAGTTTTTACGGGCGCTTGATTTTGGGGCTCCACAGTAGAAGCCGCTCGTATTGTCGCAACGCCCTTGCTCTGCCTGACACGGTAGCGTTGCCATAATCACATTTCTTTTCACCATTTTTTTCCCCCCCTCCACCTTGAGACGACATCCGACTCCTCGTTACGTTTGCGTGCACGACTGATTGAGGTCGACAGTTGTGGTGGGCGTGTCCACTGAAAAGAGCGGCAGACGGGGAAGTCCTGAGTGGTCCAGCTGGAGCCGAGATGTTCTCCGTCAGGAGGCAGCGGAAAACAAGCCGTTAGCAGGGAGTTTCTTTTGTTCTCTGGCGATATCCATCAGCCAGAGAGCTTTTTATTACGCTCTCCTTCCACACCCCCTCAAGGCTTGAACAAGCTGCTGCTCACCAAGGTGGAGGGGGGATGTGGGGGGGGGGGGGCAGGTGGACCTGGTGAATCCTGATACCACCCGCCCACTCTTCGACCAACGTTATCATTAACCCCTCTGGCCTCTCCTTTTTCACTGTAAAGTTTCACTAGTGTTTCCCGTCATCTCCTCCCAACAAATCGTAATTATGCAAATCGAGAGTCTTATCGAGATGCATTTGGCTATAGGCACGAAGCGGAACAAAATTACTGCAGTCTATCGCTAGCCGAAGCTAATACAGTCGTAAAGTCAATTATGGGACCATATGTGTTCGGAAATCAATCGAAAACAACACCCCTACGTTCCAAAACACGTCCAGAGTCTCGTTTTCATGGCGAGCTCAATCGGATTCACCCAGCATGGAGCAAAGCCCCCATCCGCTGCCCCCCCCCCCCGGCCCCAAACGTCAAGTGAGCGTCTGAGGAGCCGCACCGCTTGCCGCATCATCACTGGGCAACATTGGCGTGGAGCATGCGAGCGTGCATGACAGACAACACGCACATTTGCCCCGCGGCGGGCAAACACATGCCCTAATAAACCGATTTACTCGTGACTTGCCGAAAGAAGCGAGTCAGCGTGTGTGGGGAGGGGGGGGGGGATTCCAGGCTTGATTGGAATTATGTATTCATGTGACCGAGTTCATGTAAAAATAACTACCGGCGGACTAAAAGCAGCAGTAACAAAGCTCTAATTTAGTCTCAACCATGCATGCGGTGCTGAACTACAGTACGGCGCATCAAGGGAATGTGAAGGAGCCTTGTTTTCTTTTTGGTCTCCCCTCCCCAAACATGAACAGAGCATCTTTGTGAGGTCAGTCAGCTACATAAGACCTTGTTACTGCATGCGTCAGCTAGCTCTTAAGTCGCTTCACACACCTGCAGGGAAACATTTTTTTTTGGGGGGGGGGGGGGGGGGGATGAGCAGGATGAATGTTGTGTTTCAGAGACGAGCAACAGCATAGGAACTGTGCTGCTATAAAGTAGCGGGTGAGTTGCAGTCGACACGAATGTTCCCGATTGGTTTTATGCAACTGGAACTTGTAGTTCCTCATATTTCATTTAAGGAATGAATAAGTTCCTGTGGTTTATTCTCGCCCAAGAGGCCAGAGGTCATGCAAATCAGACTGATAGCACGAAAGCAACTGCGCTACTCCTCCCATCCAGCAGGGGGTGGGGGGGAAAAAAGATCACTCAAGCAAAACCACAAAAGGACAATTCGGATATTTTGGTACACTAATGCGACACACGGAGTTGTGCATTCACCTCATGGCCCGAACCACGAATGACGAGACGCTGCATAGACACATATCTGTCTATCTACAGGCAGACACATACGGTAGAGGTCCCTATTAGCCAATGGGATTTCAGGAAGATGCTAGGTAATAGCCAATGGCAGAGCAGCTATAAGTATGTTACGTTCAGGAAACTCGGAGGTGTGGCGAGCAGCCAATACTGTATTTTTACCTTTCGCAACAAGAGGATATATTCTCCGGCTGAGGCGTTTCGTAACGTGAAAGTTTCATATGAAGTGGCGTTCCTAAGTCTCTACAACAAAACAAATCACCCTCGGGGCAAGAGAATGTCCACCTCCCCTTAAAAAAGAAATCTTAATCCGTTAAAAACTTCCCAACACTCTTTTTTCCACCACCTCCAAGCAAAGAGGTGGTCACAAAAATAAAAGGCCCATCTTATTTCCCAAAAGCAACATCTGCAAAGGCTTCTAGGCAATGCAAAAAAAAAAATATATATATATAAAGAATATTAAAACCACATATCCAAACAACTCGCAACACAGCAAGAGAGAAAATAGCGACATGTGTCATCGGAACCTGATTTTTGAAGACATGCAGGGATTAGAAGAAGCCACAAAAAAAAAAAGCAGACAAGAATGTAGTTCAGCCGGTCACAGCTGCAAAATCGCACGCCCCCGGAGGAAGCCAAAACCGAGGCCGCTAAATTAAAAACGTGGCCCCATCTTATATTTGGCCCCGACAGCGAAAAAGAAATGAAAGCTTCGCCCGGCAGCTCAAACACAGCCATGTATGGTGACAGGGAGGCGGAAACTTTCTTGGTCATGTGAGCACGTCTGCGAACATGATCTGTTCACTATCCTCTTCAATCAAAGTCCGTCTAGCCCAGGGGTCAGCAACCCAAAATGTTGAAAGAGCCATATAGGACAACAAAAAACAAATATGTCTGGAGCCGCCAAAAATTAAAAGCCTTCGATAAAACTTACGATGAAGGAAACACATGCTGTATGTATGTAGGAGATTGGACTGTCTCAGAATTGTTTATGTTATTCATTCCTTTGTTGTGTGTTCACAAACGCCCCCATAGAATTTATTTTGTAATTTCCTCGCTTGATTTTTTTGGTTTTGGTGCATTATTTACACTTTTCTTAGTGTCAGTGAAGTGATCATGAATTTCCGTTTGTCGGAGGCTGTCTTTGAACGCCTCTCGAGTTGAAGAGAAGAGAGAGGCACAGAGTCGGAAGTAATTGTGTCTGTGTTTGTCGAGACTGTTAAAAGCATAAATAAAGTGTACGTTTTTAAAAAAAACAACACCACAGCTCTCCTTTTTCGGAGCTCCAACATGTATCCATATCTATTTGAGCTACATTAGCCTACTTTCAAAATCTTTTTCAATTCCATTTCAAACATGTTTTATAAAGCTCCAGGGAGCCACTAGATGCCGCTAAAGAGCCGCATGCAGCTCTGGAGCCGCGTGTTGCCGACCCTCGGTCTAGACGTTGATGCCCTCCAACGCAATCTGCACAAACAGAACCTAAGAACTTTGAACCCACACATCCTCATCAAGACGTACATATCTGCTTGGCCAATGACTAGCTGCTTCCTTTCATTTTATTATTTTTTTAAACCACAGGACCAGATTGACTGACCCGGTACTAGAAACATTACCGTATGCATTTGTTGATCGTAAAGTACCGTAATTTCCGGACTATAAGCCGCGGCTTTTGTCACACGCTTTCAACTCTGCGGCTTATTTAATGAAGCGGCCTATATAAAGACTTTTTTAACGGCCGCCTGTGTACCGTCTTTCTTTGTAAATATCTCATGTAACAATATGGGCGCCTGCGGCTTATAGACAGGTGCGGCTTATGTGTGTACAAAATGTTTTTTTCCTTTAAAAATGTAGTGGTGCGGCTTATAATCAGGTGCGGTCTATAGTCCAGAAATTACGGTATTCTAAATTAAATTCAATTAGGTACCAAGCAGTGTAAAAAGGGGCCTAAGAGACCCCTTGTATGTGAATTTAAGACCAAAAATTAAAAAAAAATCAGACAGCCAAAATATTTGGATTTCTGTTTGTATTGCCCCTGGAATCTGACAAGGGCATAAATATGCAGTAGGGTAGGCTTGGCGTTTATGGGAGCGAAGGGGGCAGAGCAGAGGCATGCAGGAAATGGGGGAGGGTCACGACAAAGCGGGTCTCGGGAAGGTCTACAAGTGTCTGCCTTGGGTGGTTCCAACGACATTAATGAATTAGGTTTGCTCCCGACACCAGTCGAAAGAGTCGGATTCAATAAAGCCTTGAAGAGAGAGAGCACACGTTTTGCCCGTGTGCGCGCATTACTGGACATTGGCTTGAACGACGAGGCGCTCGCCATCAAAGCGCAACAGGTAAATTGAAAAACAAGATCATGAAGTGGAGACGGCAGTCGAGCATATGGAGTAAGCAGCCGATACGAGTGGGCTCAGATTGCCGGGCGGTACGCTACACTATGAACCTGTTAAGCCCATTAGCTCGGGGAGCAGAAGGGGTCTGTCTGTCTGCAGCCGTGCGGCTCGGGAAATGGGGGGGGGGGGACGGGAAGGGACCAAAAATCACCACAGGAAAGCAGAACTTGGCTTATTCATCCAGATAACCGGAGACATGGAAAAATGATGTGGGAAAGTATCTTGAGCTCTTAACTTGCCGTGGGATTTGGGGAACGATGTACATTTCTTTACGTTTTCCCATCATGCTCCCCAACCAGGGGTCCAAGACCCCGTATTGTTTGCACCTTAACAATCTATATCATTCAGGACGGAAAATTGAGGAGGAGATCAACCAAAAGCGGTGCGGACTTTTCGGAAACAAAGAGGTTGATAAACCCGCTGGAGTGGTATTGTGCGGGTGGTGGTATGTCTGGTGAGCAGAGCACACTGCTAAGAAGGCATTGCAGTATGAAAATGGCGATGATGACCCTAAAGTGCTGTGTTGTTGGGTTTTTTTTGGGGGGTGGGGGGGAGTGGGAGGGGCAGAATTTTAACCTGTCGGTGGTCCCTGTGCAAGTTGAGCTTGCAGACACAAGTAAGTGGTTAAAACCCAGTGAGCCGCGAGATGAGCAGAGAGGATTAAAGCAAGCGGTGCAGACAGACAGACAAGGACTTTTTTTGTTTGCTTGTGCCTCGTCAAGCAACAAGCACTCAAGGAGATTAACCAAGCAGAGGTGTTAAAAAGAAACAATCTTTTGGCATTCCTTGAGCTCCACCCCAGTGAAATTTTTTTAAAAAACCCATCGCTTTTTGATTCACCACACAGACAGACTAAAAGGCAGGAGTAAGGCTTTAACTTCAATCTTAACCTTGAGCAGAGGTTGATTCAACCGTGGTGAGCTAGTCTAAGTTGACTATTTAATTAAACAGATCTGATTCGGGTGACACACGTCAAGTCACCCCGATCTGTTGTGGGTAAAATTGACCCATTCTAATTTAGATGGTTAGAATATTTTTGAAAAAATAAAATAAAAAAAATTGGGATGTCAAAATAATTTGGAGAAAACATGCCTGTGTGTGTTCCTGATGGCTGCACGTTACAAAGTAATTTTGGGAAGATGACACTTAAATCCTTGCAGTGTCTTTTTTTTTTTTTTTGCCCCAATTTAAAAATGGAATCTTTTGAACAAATATTTTACTCATGTTAAAAACAAAAATGTTTGTAAGAGGGCATTGTCATTTTTTTTAATGATTTCCATGACATTTTTTTTTAACTAGAAATAGCAACTCAAGTGGCTAAAAGATGACACAAATGTCTAATTTATCCAATGTTTTTTTTTGTCCATCTTCACCACTAATTCCTGCTATTTTTCATCTTCATCATGAATACACACACACACACACACACACCACTTATTACACCCCAATTTACGACACCCAAAAAATGCGTAGGCTACAAAATGCAACAAAACAGGAAGCGTGTTGTGCCTGCATGCTCTTCTTTATCTGAAAGCATGAATTCTGCTCTACGAGTAAGTGACCTTTCCGCAGCCTCGGCACGGCCCCCCCACCCCCGAGGATATGGGTCACGCTCTCCAGTGTGGGAAAGATGCGACTGCCTGCCTGGCCGTCATTTCATCGTTCAAACATTAAACTTTCAACAAAGCTTGGGGGGGGGGGGGGGGAATGGTGGCGTTTTTGGCCATTGCTTTCTATTGTGGTGGCTGAAAAGACTTTTTTTCCCTCCCCATTTTCCTACCTGATAGTAGGCCTTGATCTGCCTGATGAGAATGGAAAGGTTTTGGATTCGCAGCACGGGATCGTTGTTCACCTTCTTGTTGGTCCTCTGCACCGTGGCCTTGGGATTTCTGGTGAGAAAAAAATATATACAATGATGTCAGTCAAATCACAGTCCATGTTAAAATCGGGACTTGATATTGTACAGAGCAGGGCTGCAGCTTGTCATCCAATCGTGTATTCAGCCAAATAGACTCTCGACTAATCGGATACAGACGCATTTTGCATTATTAACCCTCATGCAGTATTTTTAAGCGGCTGCATGAAGGGTATTACGTCCCAAAAATGTCCCTCTTCCAATGTGCAACAACTTTTTTCACTTTTAATTTTTTTTCACTTCCAACCCCTCAAAATGTTCAGTGGGAATTGGCCAAGACATAGATATACATCCTATGCAAAATTTCAGCTTCGTGGAGTTATTTTTCACTGTTTTGTCTGTGGTGTCCATTTGTCCAACAGTCCAAAATCGTCCAAGGTGTCCGAAATGTCCAATTTTGGGATAATTACTGCATGGGGGTTAAACGAAACAACATGCATGTGAGGCGCAGTTTTTTTTTTTTTCTTTTTACACACACCTCTTCAACCCTCATCTTATGTTGCTGGTCAAACGAACCTCTTTTGAAGTGTGGATGGATTTTAAAAGGTGGTGCCTGGCCTGGCGAGTGATGTGGGTGTCAGCGAATGATTATCGTAAAGTTAGCTCTCTGTTAAATGGCGAACCCATTAGCCAGTCTGTCTATTGAGTGACTCAGCATGAGCTGTGGCCATCGGCAGCTAGCGTATGAATGTGGCTTTTTTTTTTTTTTTTTAAATCATCTCATCGCATTATTACTTGAACACAACAAATTTAAAGGATTACTAGTTTTCGAAATCAATGACATCAACGACAATAATTTGTTCAATTATCGTTCACGTAAACAGGCTAACAGATTATTTTCAAAATCTCAACGCTATTTATGACACAGGACAATTTGACATTGCGGTACGGATTTTAGCAAGGATCATGCAACATGACGTGATGGGCCGGACTTGAGTTTGACACCGGTGTTTTAAGTACTCCCCTCGTGTCCCAAAACGTAACGTAGCTCAGCCGGACTTTGATTTAAATATGCGTCGCCCAAGGTGGCGTGCGTGACAACTGACATTATCGCGGGACGCACATTCACGCATTCCCTCTCAAAGTGCATTCATTTGCATATCTGCGGGAAATTAGCCGAAAAACAACAGCCTCCACTTCAGGTCAAAGCTCTTCCTAAAACACAGTCTTTGTTTTGGGGGTTTCTCGCCCCCCCCCATTATGGGTCATGACTGACCCATAATGTGAAGAGTGTTGACTATCGTTTCAATTTCACTCGTTTTTGGTTCAAAAGTGGCTTTCCACAGGTGCCTCCTGTTAGGATGTGCACCACACATGGCGGAAAAACACAGATGTGGGCATGCGCACGCACACGGCACGCATGACAACACGCGTGCACTAGCCACCACGTGCATGCATGCATTCAGGGGCGGCCGTCTCCTCCCCCCACACACACTTGCAGCAAGTTGACCCTCATATATAGGTCACCAGTGTCGACTGAGGCACATTTCCACAAACAAGAGGATGGTCTCTAATATCGAGACGGATCCACAAGTGAACGCTCGTGCCACCATGCTGTCAGTTCAACTCCAAACTGCATTTGCAGCGCTTTCGGTTTAATTATTCATTTTACATTCAAATGAGGAGGTCTTGACTGAAGGTGGCGCACAACTTGCGGTCATTCGCGATTAGCAACATGGTGCCGGACGACTGCGTAGACAGGAGAGAATTTCAATTTTAAATTAAAAATAAATAAAATTAATGTGTTGCCTTAGTCTGGCGGCGGCTCCAGATGCGTTAATTACCCTTTTTGAACCCCATGCCCGATGCTATGAATGCTATGAATGCTAATCAGCGACAGAGGGCTCTTTTTAAATGGGTGAATTGGCAGTCACATGACCTGCCACACACACACACACACACACACACACACACACACACACACACACACACACACACACACACACACACACGCGCGGGCTCTTCAGGAGTACATAGTGGGGGGTCGATTTAAACACTTAATTAAAAAGTGGAGGCTGTAATCCTGTCAGAGCGAGGAGGGCGACGGGCTGAGTGGGCGTCGGCGCGGGGGGGACAAAAAGCGCAATGGGATGGTGGCCCTTGCACATTCCATGACAGCTAAAGCTCGTATGGAAAGCAAAAAAAGTGACTCAAGTGAATCAAATTGTTCCCCAAATACATTTTAAGATTTGTAATACGGGCAACTTGGGTGGAGGGAGGATTACCCCTCCTGTAACGTTCGTTTGTCAGGTCGAGCGATAAAGCTCTTGGTGTCAATTTCACCAATGATGAATGTTGTTTTTCCTCTTCTTGTTTGTCGAGGGGGCGCATGAGGCAGAAACATTCCCCCATAACGGAGCAAGCAGGATGCAAAATATGCTGTCATTCTCTATCCTTTGGGTATTTTGTAAAAATGTAAAAAAATAAATAAAGGACACCTGGGAATGGTTTCACATCACACACACAAAAAAAATGCTTATGTCTCTTTGTGAGGACATGACAGCAGGACGAGCAAATGCCATCCAAGTTGCTGATGCTTCACGAATTGAACCCCCTGGGGAGCACCAGGCGACAAAATAGGGATTTAGTTCTTTGGGAGGCGGTGGAAGAATCCCAGATATTACCCCCCCCCCCCCTTCCCCCCCCCCTCCCCACAACCCTACACTTGCTGTTCCTGCTGATAAAGTAAACTTAAGGCTTTGGGCAGACAAATAGATTAAGGAAAGACTGCTCAAGACAGACAGACCGTCAATAAGCCACGCCATCCATCGCTCGTGTGTAGATGGCCGCCGAGACCAAACGCAGCAGCCATTGGGGCTTTTTTTTTTTCCCCCCCGCTCTCTGATTGGCTGTGCGCGTTGCACAGTCGTGTTAACCTATATATGACAGGCTGCATTACAGTCAGCACGGGCAGCCACGCACACACGCACAAAAAGGGAAAAGACAAGCTCCGTTTGGCCACGTGTCGGGCGAGAGTCAGTCCAAACATAGCAAGAGTGTGTGTGTCATTATTTCCACGCGCGCACACACACACACACACACACACATGCACAGCTTGAAGGAAAGCTAAACAACCAAGAGGAATCAGGGGGATGAGCGTTTGCTTATTAGCAGCAGTGCCAAGGCTAACAAAAAAAAAAAAAAAACTGCAGGATTGTTGTAGTTGGGCCTTCTTAAATCCGGGACTTTTGGCTAAGCCCAAAAAGTTGTTACATCGTAAAAAAATAATAAATAAATCATTTTGAAATATGGTGCAAAACAAACGAAATGACGATACTTGGTGATATAATAGATTCTCAAATTTTAACAATGTGTGATAAGGATAATACTGGTTAATTTGTGCTACTACTCTTTCCATTAAAGGTGAAAAAAATATATATATATATATATATACACACACAGTATATATTAGTCAAACCTCGGTTTTCGAACGTCTCTGTTCTCAACCAAATCGGTTTTCGACCAAAAATTGAGTTTTTTATGCCTCGGATGACGAACAAATTTTGGTTCTCGAACAAACTGAGCGCACTTGAATGCACCATTTGACTCCTCTCGCCTTCCTTACACGAGGAAGTGATGCTTCCTCGTTGTACCATTCCATTGTGAAAACGTGTTCAATAAAGATTTTTTTTTTTTTTTTAAAGAGCGTGGTTTCGGTTTTCGAACAAATCGGTTTTCAAACAGCCTTCTGGAACGGATTATGGACGAAAACCGAGGTTTGACTGTATTTAAAAATAATGTCACGATATCCATATTGCTACCTGTGAAGTACGATGAAGTACTTAGACATATTTGAGGAGCAAGGAGGTCCTCTCTGGTGACAGTCGCGCCACAAACAAACAGACCATGTGACACTTGGTATGTTGAGAATTTCCTTGTCGTTTGCCTTTTCATGGATACCCCCCCCCCCCCCAGCCCCCCTTTGTGTTCCATTTCCATTCCACTCTTCTACCACGGGCATCCGTGGGCAACCCGTTCTTTACATTCCAAAGAGAGTTAAACCATGAAAGCTGACTCCAGACAAGACAGTCAGCATCAACCATAATTGCCTCATCTTGCCGACAGAGCAAATGGGAGGGTTGCGCCATTGACATAAAGCGAGCTCTTATTTCCCCCATCGTAAAAGAAAACAAGGACCTAATTGAATCTGATTTGCACTTCATTTCCGAAACTAATGCGTCTTAAATGCAACTCCTGCTGCAGTCATTAGCCGGCACAAAAACGTCTTCCGGATTATGCCTCGTGGAAGACTCTCTTCTCTCCCATGAAACGGGCGGAGGAAGTGTCGAGTTTGCATGAACGCGGCACGTCCTCGCATGAAGACGGCCATAACTGCCCAGTGAGCTACAGTCAGTTGGGTCGTTCTTCCACAGAGGATAAAGAATATATGCACGTGAGTATTGTTATATTGTCTTACGACACCTTCTGTATTAAAATATCTGCTGCCGAAAGCGTCGTAACAGCATAAAATTGATGCGTTGGACAGTCTAAGGCATTTTGTATTGTGTGTTAGCATTAAGCTAGCGGGCTTTCGTCTCAGGCGAAGTTATGCAGCGGTTTTAAACCGCAAATGTGTCATTCTCTTTGTTTTACGTTTCATTTGACAGAAAACCTCAACCACAAGTGGCAAAAATCAGCGTCTGAAATCTGACCATTTCTCTGAGGTTTAACATCCTTGGTTGTGGCATTTTTCAAGGCTCACATCAACACTTTATTGCTCAACGCCAGACACAAAGACGGCTGCCAGATATGTTCGATAAAAGTCAGTCTGCGCTTCCTTACAGAATTCCAAGATTAGCCCACTACTGTGTGTTTTTGCCAGCGGGGGCTGGGGAAGGGGAAGGGGGGGGGGGGGGTCAAACATCTTAGCAGCAGCATCTCTGCATCCCTGCTTCCCTCCTGCAGCTGGAATTTCAACTATGTCAGCCGGAGCTCACCAAACAGAAGCTCAAAGAAAATAAGGGTCGAAGACAGCGAGCGGGAAACGGCAGGAAGAGATGAGGCGCGAAGGAAGGAAAGTGGGAAAGAACGAACAAGTGCTAACAGCAGGTAAAAATAAGCCGAGTGTGAAGCGAGTCAGGAAAACGACCGTGTATTACGGTGTTAGCTTTAGCACAACGTAGCCTTTGTTATTATGGAGTCAAGCGTCAATTATATTTGCGACGATTTTGAGCAGGAGTGTTCATAATAATTTTTTTTAAAACTACAAATACAAAATAAAAGAAAACATTCAATACGTTTTTTTTTTTAAAAACATTTTCCGTTTTTGGGTGGCGGGGGCAGTATGTTTGACATGGGGCATAGCAGGCAAGTTTAAGAGCGAAATCCGCCTGAAAATTCCCCATTGTATCCAAATAAAAGCCACCGGGGTCTCAACGGGGCTCTTGTCATTCGGTCAACGTTTTTAATTGGCTCCACCTCACAGAGTGGGCGAGCTAATTGGTCTGACAGCAGTGAGGAGGTCATCTAATTGGCTGGGTAATGACGGTCATGAGAGGACAGAGGAGGAGGAAGGGTGGCAGGGTTGCCATCTGGGCGTTGGGGGGGTGGGGGGTGGGGGGGCAAACCGTTAGATAATCCCGACGTCCCGCCGTTGCCCTCTGGACATCACCCTCGGGGGCATGACAGCTGAACTACACTACCACACCGTGTTACACCAGTTTTTGGGGTTTTATCTCAATGTTGTAAAAACAGTGATCAATACAATGTTGAAAACGAAAGAATTGGTTTCACGCTTTTTGATTCAATTCAATGGATGTTGTCGGGCAGTATAATACAGACTTACGAATATCTAGCGCAGACATTCATGACTCGGTATGCTGCGCCAATATCAGTTCTTCGCAGAGGATAAAAAATATATGCCGGCGGGCGTTATACTGTCTATCTACATGTGTTGCTTTCTTGTTTGTGGTCTAGTATTTGTTACAGGGTTAAAAAGACTGCCTCATAGATGTCTAGTATGGCCTGTCACCATTTTGTGTTAGCATTAAGCTAGCGGAGGCTTTGTGGTTGACTGTCCACTTCTACTGGGAGTGGCAATAAACACTGCGATCGTACATCATTTCACGCCAGAGTCAACCAGCAAAACGAAGCTCTATAAATATAATCGCTCGTGAAGCATTGCTGGCGTTATCACGCTAATAAAGAGCGAGCAGACAAAGAGCCGACACGTAAACGCTACAATCTGACCATCACAGTGGGCCGTGTGTTTGTGTGTGTGTGTCTGCGTTTGTATATATGCGTGAGAAAGTGTGAGGATGGCTTGCCAAGACGACCACGGACAGCTGCCCGACTGCAAAAACAAATGCGCACACAAACAGACACACACATTGTGTCTGTACTGCGCTGACATCGAAGCCTTGGAAAAACACACACACACACACACACACACACACACACACACAAAAACACAAAGCTGGCTGTGACTGGCCACTTCCTGTCAGGCGGCACACAGCTGCCAAGCTCTGAACACATGCCCAGTGCGTTTTTTTTTTTCTTTTTTCCATCCCAACATCTTAATGTGAGAGGGTTAAAGTTATAAAAAGGCAAATTGGAGGAGCAAAGAAGCAGTAGGTGGAGGAAGCCTTTGGATGAAGAAGCCAACCAGATACAGGAAAAACGAGTAATTAAAGCCGCGAGGAAGAGATTCATGTGCCCCCGAGCCCACCTTGATTGCGGCCATTCTTGGGAATAATCAAACTTGGACGACGTGCTCCATTCACGTTAGATAGCATAGATACATAAAATTACCCTCTGTCCAGATTACCTGCTTCTAATCGGGGCTCATTTTAGTCCAATTCTGAGTCAATTTCTCATGCTGGAGTTTTCTGGAAATGGCGACTTTGAACCAAACTGGCAAAAACCCTGTTTGGTTTCAGGAATAGGGGCTTGAGACATTTTTCTGTATATTATGTAATGATTTTAAAAAAATTTAATGGGCCATTTAATTTTAAGAAATGCACCCCCTCCCCTTGATGGAAGGCGACCATTTAATTAGGGTTTTTTTTTTTTATGACCAACTGTGACCTCGCCGAGGCCGAACTTTGAAGCTCTAATGCTTGTTTCTAAGCATAATTGTCTGCAGAGATGTCTGACTGCGTGACCCATCAGTGGCCCACATATGAGGCCCCATTGTGCGCGGCCGACATTTGCTCCCAGCAGATAGCTTCGACAAGATTTCTTGAAGAATTAGCTCATGTGTGCCTTGGGGGTGGGGGGGAGGGGGGCGAGGTAAGGGTGAAAGGGCGAGACTGCGTATTATGCACTCACTCGCTGGACAGTTGATTGGGTCGACTATTGTTGAAGACAAGGGCTCTTTGCCTTTCCTAAGGGTGTTTCAGCAGTTTATTTTTTTTTAGAATCGCTTATTCTACCGATTGGCCCATTTCATAATACAAATTAATTTGGCATCATGAAACAACAAAATGTGCCTGTGATGAAGAGGTATTGTTGTTGTCCACTTGGGGTGGCCATTTTTAAATTCCTCACTGTATCTGTGACCTCGAATAAAATAAGTGTTTGGCTTTAAAATGTATTCACAGCTTGTTCACACCTGTAACTGTCGCAGCCGGTGTATGAATGAGTGTTTTTTATTTTTTTTTAATCTCAGATTTTGGACATTCCCTTTTACGCACTGTTTTCAAATTAAGTTACTAATTATTTCAGCCCGATAAGAGAGCCTGTTCATAACCAGTTAAATGCTTCATGTTTATTAGCATGATCCAATTGAGCCATGCACCACCTTCAATATATCAACAGAGCTAACGCACCCCCCGCCCCCTCTACCCAAAGTATACTCTCCCCAAAAAGTCAAAACAAAGCCTCTGTTCATGGCCAATATAAAATCACTCCAACCCTTGTGACACTTCTTAATCACATGCACCCCCAGAGGCGACCCCCCCCCCCCTCCCCACACACGCACACACACAGACTCATGGAGATGTCGCATTCAGGGTACTCACATCTCCAGCATGACCTCATTGAGGTAAACGCCATCCACCAATTGAACATATTCGGACAGTTTGCTGCCATCTGTCACTGTGGGCTGCCCCAGTGTCTTCACCTGAGAAAAGAAGGGGGGGGGGGGGGCGGTAGACACCACACCTCAAATAAATCACCAATTTAAATAGATAAATGTGATTGGAGAATGGACTTACCCAGCAGACAAGGGGTGACAGCATGAAATGCTCCAGCAGGGGGCTAAAAACCTCACTTTCCATATTTTACTAGCACGTTGATTGCAGTTATATGGAAAGAAAATGGGGAGGGAAGGGGTGTGAATGTGACGGGTTGCTTTAGACTCCACTCATGTGGTTGATTGGTTTAAAAAGAGGCGCATTTCGGCGGCTTTGAGAGGAAGTTGGGGGGGGGGGGGGGCGGCAAAATGAGGAGGAAAAAAAGGAAAGGTTAATCCACAAATGTCTCGACACGACCCAGCTGTTCTCTCGAAGCCATTTCCAAACCAGCAGCGTCCGTGAAAGGCGGATAAATCCCGGGGTGCTAGATAAAAGACATTGTCGCAAAAATATATAATATATATAAAGTATTAAAAAAAATTAAAAAATGTGAATAATAATCCAGCCTTTTCAGATTCCAGACAGCAGTATCAGTCCTCGTGTCCAAAAGAAAGTACGTGTAACTCCATTCATTCCCTGGTCGCTAATGGGGCTGAACAGAAGCAGCTGAGGAGACCTAAGCACCACCCCCTCCCATCTCTCGCTCGCTCGCTCTCTCTCCCTCATTCTCCCTCGCTAGCTCCCTGTGCGCATCCTACTCCGAGAGAAAAAATAGGGCCTTGCTCTTCGGTTCGCGTTTTATTTTTTTTTTGTTGTTTTGTTTTTATTTTTATTTTTATTTTTTGGTTTAGAATACACCCACACATTATACACAGTTATTAATGTACTTGTATTAAATTATTAAGAAAATAATAATAATAATATTGGACGTACGTTGGTGTTGCTTGTGGGAAGACAAAAAAAGCTACTTGTTTAAACATACCTGTATAATTTCGTCAGGGTCCAAGTGAATTAGAATACACCCACACATTACATACAGTAATTAATGTACTTGTATTACATTATTAAAGAAAATAATAATAATAATATTGGACGTACGTTGGTGTTGCTTGTGGGAAGACAAAAAAAAAGCTACTTGTAGTGGTCATTTTCAACAAGAATGACCTTCTTGTTTAAACATACCTGTATAATTTCGTAAGGGCCCACTTTTGAATGGCACTGTGTACACGATAAAATGAACTGCGAATACATTTTTATAAAGTGTCCTTGAGGTTGATCCAATTCCATATTTAATAAATACAAGAAATAAATATTTATTCAAACTACCTTAAACACTCGAAAATTTGCGTTTTTTTTCTGTTCAGGGGGTAATGACAAAATAATATGGTGCAGCTCAAGTATGAGGTGAATAAAAGTCACATTTGTTGTCATTGACAGGTAAGGATGCACACACGATGGTGTTTGTGGTGGCTCAGCAACTTGCATTTTAATTCCAGATCAATGCCCGGAGCACAGGAGACAAATAATCAACGAGTGATGGATGACTCATTAATTTAAAACACACGACCTGGGATCAGGGCAAGAGCTGTTTTAGACGATTGCTTACCCGAAAAAAACTTCAACCCAAGAATGAAGTAGTCCTCCTGGCTTCTGTTTGCTCTTGAAAAATCACCATTTGGTATGGCATGAATATAAGAGAATATGGATCGGAATACCTGGACGATGGTCTCCCACTCTGCTGGTGCTGAAATTGGAAATCAATGTTTGACAAATAAACCCCCGCCACCCACTCCCGTTTAATGATACAGACCTGTGTGGACTAATGACTTAATACCAAAGGGAAATAATGTCAGCGCATTGCAACCTTCTGCCTCCTGTTGAATGGAAAAATAATTCATGGCTATTGTCATATTTAGGAATAAATTCTGGCCTTTTTCAAAGTGAAACTAGTGCCCTGGGGTCTTATTCACGTGGTGGGACATCCTTTTGTGAAAACACCCCAAGAATCAGTAATTACAGTGCAGTATTTTAGTTAATCATGACAAGACATACATATATATATATATCAATATATATTTACTGCCATTGGCTGGCAACCGGTTCAGGGTGTCCCCTGCGATAGGCTCCAGCACCCCCTTGTGAGGATAAAGCGGTTCGGAAAATGAATGGATGGATGAATGCATTATTTACCATTCCTGCAATAAATACAGCACGCTCACTTTAAGTTAGTTGGTCTCTGGCGCCCCCCTGTGGCGAGTTTGAATAGCGCCCTGTGCCAAAGCCACCCCTTGCTCGATACCGATGAAAACACACTGGACCTTTCATTTTCTATAAATTGTGTTGAGTTATAAACAAGAAATCAACAATAGGGCGGCCCGGTAGTCCAGTGGTTAGCACATCGGCTTCACAGTGCAGAGGTACCGGGTTCGAATCCAGCTCCGGCCTCCCTGTGTGGAGTTTGCATGTTCTCCCCGGGCCTGCGTGGGTTTTCTCCGGGTCCTCCGGTTTCCTCCCACATTCCAAAAACATGCATGGCAGGCTGATTGAATACTCTAAATTGTCCCTAGGTGTGAGTTGGGCGTGGATGATTGTTCGTCTCTGTGTGCCCTGCGATTGGCTGGCGACTGATTCAGGGTGTCTCCCGCCTACTGCCCGAAGACAGCTGGGATAGGCTCCAGCACCCCCCGCGACCCTAGTGAGGATCAAGCGGTTCGGAAAATGAATGAATGAATCAACAATAGCAAATAATTAGGATTAAGGGGGAAAAATATTTTTTTTAAAACCTGGAATGATTATGAAATGATTTAAAACGTGCCTTCTGGCCTACAATACACGGGGTCATAAAGCATTATGCTAATACACATACTGATTAACATAATATATTTATCTCAAAACTGGTATTTACAACTATTTACACGAATGTCTACGTTTACTAAAAACAAAAATAAGGCAAACCGCAAACTGTTGAAATGCTTTTTTTTTATTAAATACACTTCAATATTCCAGTAATAACCAAGCTATGAAGAACAACCATCCACACAAACAGCTTTGAAAATGTACCACTGTCATGATTTAATTTTATGCCCATGCAAAAACAAACCTGGCATTCGACTTTATCATATGTTATTCTTTCTTTCTTTCTTTTTTTTTTTTTTACAACACTCTCGCCAAAAAGCTAATAAGGCTTTCTTCTACTCTGTGACATGAGCAATTCTCAACTGTCCATCCAGTTAAAGGTGAAAAATGACTAGAAAGTACACATGCATATTCATCATCATCATCATGTAAAACTGCATATATTTTCATATTTATGTACGGTTGCTGTGGCTTGGACAATAAGTGTCACACATGTTTTTCCTCTGCAAACAGTAAATATTTATATGATGCAAAAGCTGCACAGTGGATGAACGTGTTTAAAGTTTAGGTAGTTGGTGCAATCACTTTCTATTTGGTCACGTGACATTATGTACAACACATAGATTCAAAAGTAGATCCATACCCTGTCTTGTCTGTCAGGTGGAAAACAAATGGAAGCTCGGTAGCTGGAGTGACATCACGGATGGGATAACACTCCCAAAACTTAAAAAAAAAAGAAATAAAAAAAAAAGTGACAGGTGCAGAGCACAATGTTGACCTGGTGTTAAACTTATCATGGAGAAATAAAATCAAAATGCTTAAAGTAAAAAAATAATAATGTGAGGAATTGAAAAGAAATGAGTAATTACATAAAAAGAAAAAAAAACCATTTAATCTCAGTATGTATGAAAAACCAAAATAATGTGACACCAAAATGAAATTTATTTTTTTTAAACGACAAAAACACAATGTTAGTAGGGGGAAAACTAATTTTTAAAAATGGAAATAAATTCAAAATATACCACATTTTTGTCTGATTGGGATTTTTTTCACACTGATTTCAAAATAATTGAGGGAAAATACAAAAATAGGGGAAAACTGAAATGAATAAAACTACAGTATTAAACAAAATTGTTTTAATCAAAAAATCAGTTTTATTCTAACAATGGAAAAAAAGGCCAGAAAAAACTACAAAAATAAAGATAACAAAAGGTGAAGAAACTACCACAAAAAAACCCCCAAAAAATAAAGGTAATTTTCGTGGTTCAGAGGTGATTTGAGATAATATCCAGAAAAAAAAATCAAAGATCTGATGATGAGCTATCATAAAAATAAAATGTTGTGCCGAATGGTGTCACAATTCTCGAGAAATGATATGGACCAAGATATGATGGTGCAAAAAAACGTTTGCACGGTTTCCTCTTAAAGGGACGACGTTGGATTGCATGTGCTCATGTGACTTCTTGTACGTGTGTGACAGTAGCAAAGGCTTGCAGCAGTTTCATACATTTAAACCCTTTTTCCAGTTCTGACTTTGAAAAAACATCCAAAACACTGAACAACGAGTACATTTACAACAAAGAAAGGACCTGCCGGTCGATTGCTTTCAGCCAGAAAAAACAAAAACAAAGACAAAAAGCTCCTTTAGGACGATTCCTCCCATCATGCCTTGAATTTTTTAAAAAACATTTTTTCTCGTTTTTTTTGTTCTTTGCCTCGTGTTTCAGCCGACAGTCCACAAACATGCTTGTAGAAGCGACACACACAAGTACGGCAAGTCGAGATGGACAAGACACACGAGACGTGGGGCTGGGGGGAGTGACATCATCATTTATCATCACGATGAAGACGAAGGAGGAAGAGGAAGTCGGATTAACAGTCCACGCCGGTGGACGTGGAATCATGCTGACTCAAAAGTACATGGAGAATATTTTGAGCATTTATTCCATCTCCTTGATAACCACCTTAAGGTCCATGTACTAGTGCCTACGTTGTCCCTCATTAGCAAGACACTTAGGCGCTATTCGAACGACTCTCTCTTGCCACTCCCTCCCAAAAAAACAACCCTTTATGACATTTCTGCACCCAAGTCGGGCAACAATAGCATTCCAGTGGGCAACTATTTGTTATTAGCGAGCCAAAACGGCATTATGGTGCTACTAGCGGAGTCAAGGAAGCTAATAGTACATGACGCATGCTAAGTGTGACGAACACGAAATCTGCCAGCGCGTTGTAACGGTGGATATGAGGCCTTTCAAAATAATCCACCATTTGTTTTGTAATTTACTCTTTTTAACCGCGGAGATTTTTTTTTTTTTGCTCCAGTTCTGAATCTGCTCTCGTTTTTTTCTCAACCACATCAGATTTTCATAATGACGATCATAAGTACTATAATAATAATAATATATGAATTCGATTCAGCAACAGGTGCATTTTTTTTTTTAAAGAAACGTCATAACTATAAATTACAACACATGGTAAAAATCCTACTCGATCTGTTATACGAGTGAGGACACATGGTGTACTAGTACACGGACCTTGAGGTGGACATTGAATAAACGCAGCTTTCCATAAAGACAAGTCTTTTCGCACACTAGGTCGGACAACGTTGTTGTATTAGTAGGACAACCACATGTAACTTACTTGTGAGGCGAAACTACTTGTAGCCTGAGCTCGTGCGTGAAGCATGCCTACTAGTTGGGACAAAATTGTCACTTGTGCAACACTGTAGTTTAATAGTAAGGTTTAATTGAGTGCCTGTAGGCAAAAAATTGGTACAAGCAGTGATTAAAAAAAACAAAACGTTTTGCTTCTAGTGTGCTCTCGTCATTTTACTAGTGCGTTGAATTGTCTTCCTAGTCAAGATAACAAGCGTACAAGTGCGCGAATGCTAAAGCGGATGTCAAGGATATCAAATAAATAATCAAATGGCTTGAAATGGTTCTTTGTAGAAAGACTTTGTCCAGGTGAAGTTTTATTCACCACCCGATGACATTTCTGTGCGGAAAAAAAAAGTGAGACCGTCGTACTAGTGCGCAGAACTGACTAGTGAGGACAAAGCACGAGTAGTTGGAAATAGTTTGACTAGTCACAGTCATTCTACTTGTGTGCTGAATTGCCTTACGAGTGAAAACAAAGAGCATACTCGAGCTTAAACGTGGATATCAAGTATAAAATAAATGCTCAAATGGCTTCCCATGCACACACACACACACACTGTACATCTTGCATATCGATACATCATATCAATTCACACATTAAATAAAAACTCCCCAAAGTATGTTAAAATACATAAAAAACACCAATAAGAGTAGAAAATAATCGTAATAAAAAAAATGAAGGTCCCTTTAAGTAACGTGACTAAACAAAGTCCAAAATCGGACATTTATGCTAATTTCTCATTAGTGCCTCACAATTCGCCTTGTGTGTGTGTGTGTGTGTGTGTGTATGTGTGCGTGCAAGCAGACAAGACGACAGGGGCGGGGCGGCGGCATTGAACCCGCGCACCCTCGGCAAACATGCACCATCCACGTGGAGGAACCGCACCGGTCCGTTAGTGGGCCTCCTGCTCTTTCAGTCAAGCTAATTAGTTTTTTGTTGTTGTTGTTTTTAATAAGTGGTTTTGTTGTTTTTGTGTTTGTCTATTCCCTCTTTTGACATTGTCACCACGGTTGTATTGTGCCCCACTCAGCTTGTATGTTGTTACCCTCGTTCCAGGCCAGGATGCTTGCAGGCACGGCAGAGTCGACGCTCCACCAAACAACTTGAAGAGTTGAAGACGAGCTGAGGGAGGAAGACCGTGAAAACTAGTCATGAGTTTTGCAGAAATAGGCACGGTAGGCAAAACTGGTACTCAAGTAAGACTACTGGTGAATAACTTCATTTTTTCAAACTATTATGATTGACTAATTTGAAAACTTTTGTGGTTTCACTGTCTTAACGGCCCTCCGTGGGAAGACGTAACTCCAAATTGGCCCGCGACTAAAATTTGTTTGACACCCCTGCTCTATCTAAATCAAGCTGTACTGTATTGCACTCCTTTAGTGTACCTCCATCTAGTGGATGCATAACGCAACTGCAGCCACTATTGTAGCTTCTATTCTATGCGCCTCAGAATGCGGCGCGCCCTATTTATGAAAACAGTTTTAAAATAGGCCATTCATCGAAAGTGCACCTTAGACTCCGGAGTGCCTTGTCGTGCGGAAAATGCGATAAATAAAATGTGAATCGATAAAATTCAACTATTGCCGAACAATATCACTTCATATAAAATAATAAGAGTGCATAAAATCTTCATGAACTCAGAAACAATGAATAAAACCGTCAATTAAGCAGTCTTAAATTATTTTCTTTCCTCATGTGATGTAACGCCCGCAGAGGAAAACAAATGCTGGTAACCAACAGAAGTGACGCAGGTGTGTCTCGGTCCGTCCGGCCAGACCTTACCACGCGTGGCGTTCACTGCAGCGGCGCGGCGGGAGCTCCCGAGCAGTGGAAGTGGACGTTGAGCCACTTGGCGTCGCGGCGCTGCCACACGCGCGTCTCTTCCGACTGGCAGGAGCGCGGGCGGCCCTGCGCGTCCATGTATTGCGTCAGGCGGATGTAGGCGATGCACGCCGCGTCCTCGCCCATCAGATGCACGTGAGGGTTCAGGATGGTGGTGTGCACCGGCTTGTTGTTCTTACTCAATACTGATTGGGGAGAAGGAAGCAGATGGGCACCTCGCTTAGTTTCGTCAGAACCGGAGGTTGGCGTTAAAGCAGTACATATAGTATACATACAAAGATGATAACAATCTTGCTAAATTCTAATTGTTTGTTGAAATAATAGCAGGGAGCGTTTATGTATGTATTTACTGGAGTCCCCGGAGTTTATTTAATTAAGGAATTTGTAAATTTTATTCTTGTTATTATTATTATTTTTTTTTTTACAAATACTTTTTTTTAACAAATACTTAAAGTGGACAAAAAGTGAACAAAATTAAATGAAACCTAACATAAAATAAAAATATTGACTTGTATTTAAATTCATATTAATTAACATTTAAAAAATGAAACAAAAATAAGACACATTAGACACACAACCACCAATGTATTACTTTTGTATGAATAAATTTGATAGCCTTTACATATGTATTCGCTTAGAATCATTTTTTTTAATTTTGTTTGTGTTATCTCATCAAAAAATACATTTACATATATTGGATTTTATTAATTTTTTTTATTATGGCCACTAAGGTTATTGCTGTAGCATAAAACAGTTAAAAAAAACCACTATCAGTCAACACATTCCATTACAAATGTATCCAGATTCAGAAATATGTTTGAGGGTTTAATTTAGTTATCACACTAAAAAAAAGGAAAAAAAAGTAGAAATAAAATTATTTGAAGCATTTTTTTTATTATGACCGTAAAGGTTACTTACTGCAAAGGCAAAAATAAGTGTTGTTAATTTAGAAATACTTTTGTATTACCTTTGATTTCATTTTTATTCAGTTATCGTACTAAATAATCAAGACAGTACACCGTATCCGTTTCAATTGTGAAGGCGTATCCAACATTGTGATCGGTGAGTATAAACGAGGACCAAAAAGACAAACGTACAGTTGTCAAAGTAGAACTTGTGGAAGTCCATGCCCTCCACCAGATTCCCCAGAGCTTCCGGCTCAAAGGAGGTCAGGCCTGGATCGCAGATTCTCCTGTCACGTGACAACAAAAACGATACAGGAAACTTCATGGACACTACCGGAACGTATTGTTTGCACTCGAATAGCACACGCGGACATAGTATGCGTCCAGCAGTATCCCTAACTCCCGTTTTCGTGATTTTTCTTCAGACAGAGGTTCTACGATAACAGGTCAACTGGTGTCATGGAAATTAATTTTGTTTCAAATTTGGAGGTGAACACATCATGATAAAAGAACAACAACAACAACAACAAAACATACGTGTAGGCCTCAAAGTCGCCATTGTTGATGGCTTCAATCAGCTGCTCGGTCATCTTGATGATCTCTTGTTTGCGCCCTGAAAGCAGACAAACAGGAATTTAAAAACTTTGCAACAGCAAGCAGGGAATTTGTAGACAAACAAAAACAAACAAACAAACAAACAGGAAGTTAAGATCGTAAAACAGGAAGTGAAAGACCTTGAAACAAAGAAAAAGACAATTTCATCTATATCTGGATTGATGGGCTCCGATACGATTCAAGAATGGTACATTTCCAAGTAGAACGATTCGACGGGGCTCGATTTAGAGGGATTACGATTCAATTTGATACGATCTGGCTATTGTCATGTTTCTTCATATTTAACAACATTTAAAAGCTCTCTAGAGCCCCAACTATTCAAGTTAATTCAACTCAACCATAAAACAAATGATCAACAACATCAAACCAATTTATAGGAATTTATACATGGTGTGCATCTCTCATAAAAGATGAACACGTATCTCGATACCAGTCAAGGATGATGTATTTTAAAATGTGATAATTTCGATTGGGTTTGGTTGAGTCAAAGCCGATTTTTAAGTTTAACATCAGTTTTCGTGACACCCTTAATAAATTGGAAGTTACAGACCCTAAAACGCCCAAACGGGAAATTAATTAAAGACTACAAAACACACGAACAGGAGTTCAAATACCTTTAAATGCGCGTTGACCAGTGGTGTAATCATCATTTAACCGATTTATTGTCTTGAGCTCCTGACGTGTGAATGTTGTGAATGTCTGCAAAAGGTCCCGAGTGCCACTAGATGGCAGCAGAGGACTGGAAAGTGTCATTAAAGAAGAGTTGATTGATGGCGGTTGGTTTACCGGGCACAAAGCGGGTTGGGAAACGGTAATGAGGGTGAGTGAGTGAAGTTTATAGGTTGGTGTGTGGGATGTGGGGTTATAATTATGGATTAGATTATTGAGTGCTATGACTCAGAGTATAGGTTTAATGAGTTAGAAGTAAAAGTCTAGGATTAGGAGTTCAACCTTAAAACCTGGGCTCGGTAACATCCTGATCACACGCTTTAGAATGTTAAACATACGCTAATGCTAACACATTAGCACAAACGACTAGAGAAGAAAGCTATCATCTTCCTGTCCTGTCCTGTACGGGTTTCTTCCTCGGCAGGGAACACACAGACCTCCCAATTTTCTTTCATGACGTGCTTTGTTAGCTCTGGACTTCTTGTAAGAAGATTAGCAGGTCCTGAGACTAATTACAGGATTAAGTGTCAGTGCCACGATGTGCCGTTCAGGCACGACACCACACATATGCTAATGTAGCCAAGTCACGGACAGGAGCCTCTGCATTGATACCACAAATGTTTGGGGTTTTTTTCAAACAAAAATTTGAATATTACAAGATATCGCTCGCATATTTTTGACCTTTTTATAATTTCCCCCCCCCCCCCAAAAAAAGAGACTGGTTCCCATCCTCGATAGGTGCTGTTGTTTTGGCTAGCAACGTCATTTCAAAATTGAAAAGCAGCATGCTGAGAAGGTGAAAGTGGACAAGTACCTTTCCTACCTTTCATCTCCTCCTCTTCGGCGTTGTTGCAACTCTCCGTTGAGCCCTGCCGGGAAAACAACGCCAAATGTTTGAGAAAGATCAGGAAAAGAATAAAATAAAAAGACGAATTACACCACACGACGTACGAAACAAGCCTGACGAATGGACAGATGGACACACAAAGACCTCTCAGGAGCACAAACCAGCCTCGGTAGCATTCAAGCATACGATTAGATATTTGTGGATATGTATATATTTCAACGCGAGTGAAAAATATTTATTGAACCAGTGCAATGGCCGAGCATATCGTCGCTATCCTGTTAAAAATACATTTGTCCATTTTTTTTAATGTTTACGTGAATGGAGTATCTGAACCGCGGACACCTCATTAACATAAACATTTCATAAACAATGACAAAAATGTGGACGTGTGTCTATCACAGAACAGCGACGATATACTAAAATTTGTTGACTAATTGTGGTAACCTTTAGGTTAAATGCGGGTTAATCCGCTAAACATACTAAAGAAGCTATTATTTGTCTACTTTGTCATTTTTAAACATTCTTATTGTACTTGTATTACTTTTGGTATGATGTTTTATGACATTTTTTATGATTTTCAAAAATTATTAGATGTGTGATTTTTCTAATGTTTACCAAGAATTCTACAATACATAGGAAATAAATTTTTCATGATTTTGATGAATTTTTTTTTTACACTATTTTCAATTCGATTTCCTGATTTTTATTAAATGTTATTGAGTTCCATGAAGTAATTTTTAAATTTACATATAGTATCTAAATATATATTTATTACTATTTTGAAGATTTTTTTTCTTTACTACTTTTATTATAATTTCTGTATAATTTTTTTTTTTTATCTTGAAAAAGTTTTTGCCTATGATGTATTTCTAATCCTCAGATTTTTTTTCTCTTTTTTTTTCTCTCCAATTTACAGTGAGCGTCTTACCTTGGTACCCTCGGTTGGGTTGTGCACGACAGTGGTCTGCGAATCCTGGCGGGAGGTAGGAAACACTTTACCATGCAGGGATGAATGATGGATGGATGAAGGGCAAGTGGCCAGGGAATAACAATGCATTCCATGACAATATACACATCGCAACAACAAAAAAACAACAACAACAACAACACACGGTTTGCTCCTTGGCGAAATTAGAGTGTGCACCTTCTTTCGACTGCATATCTCCTCTTCCTCCACTCATCTACTTAAAAACAACAAGATGTGTGTGTTTGCGTGCGTGGATGGCACAAAGATATGCAAGGATGGGAGGATGGCCATCGGAAAACATGAATGAAACGTCATGAAGAGCGTCACGCGGCTCAAGCGTCTTTGCCCGGGGGAAGACTTGTTCAAAGAGGTATCAAGACAGACAACCGGATGAACGAATAGACAACGAGCGAGCGAGCGAGCGACACGGGCTCATCATCTCACCATCAAACAAACACTCGAGCTGGACTTCCTTTTCTGACAAGACAGCGATGAAGAGGAGGAAGAAAATAAAGGAGCAAGAAAATCATAATCAAAACGAAGAAGCGGACACATTTTGGCGCACATAGAGGGGGGGGAAAAAGCTAAAAAAACTAAAATAGTGAGCCATTGATAGGAAAAACAAGTATAAAAGCACTCCGATCATGAAACTATACAGGTGCGGCGCAAAAAGTTTGAAAAGGTCATTTATTTCAGGAATTTCATTTTTAAAATATAGATTCCTTTAACACATTTTCAAACTAGTTTCTTTACTACAAATCATTTTGACATTTTCCGATGAAAGACACTGGACTGTGCCCCGACCATGAACAGCCAAAATCCATGAGTAGCTGACACTTCTTCATGTGCACCAATTATTTAAAAAAAAAAAAAAAATAAAAACTGAAAAATTTCTAACTGTTTGCTTTAAAACTTTTATTTAGGTACAGATTTTATTTTACTTTTATGTACGTCATATTTTAAGTAGGAATTTTGTTTTCAGGGGTTAGGACACCAGGCCTGCCAACAAAAATGTGTACATCTGCGAAAAATTGACGATTGTTCTAATCGTCATGGTAAAAGAAATATTATTTTTTTAAAAAAAAAAACAATTGAGCTGGGGGATCGAGCAAAAAAAAGTTTAATAATAATTATAATCAGCCGCACAAAATATTTAAAGCATTAAAAAACTGGTCAATTTGACTTAATTACGTTACTAATGTTTGGTTTGATTTTTTGTACAATACTATCTAGAGCTAATTTTCTTTTTACCGGTAAAAATGCATTACACAACAGGTTGGTAACCAGTGAAGCGAAATATATATTTTTTTATATATGGTGCCAGGCCTAAAAAGTTTTACTTGAGTTGCACCTGTAAGCCTTGAATCGTTGTTTGTGCTCTTTTGGCTTCAACTCTTTAAATAACGCCAACTCTTTATTGCATGCACAAACATTAAGCGCCACTAAGCTTGACAAAGAAAAGCACATTTTTTTTGCTTAAGCAAAAACATAAAACAGTTCGACCGAGTCAAATCTGCGCACGCGGGCAATCTAATAAGAGCCTAAAAGTCTGAGAATAAGAAGAGAAAAGTGGAAAGTCACTGCAGGTCATACTGAGGGAGCTCGGGGAAACGTACCTTCACGCCGTCCGACTTTTTGTTTAATAAGGTTTTGCAAGCTGCAACACAGAAAGGACAAAGAATTAAGTCAAGGTGTTCTGAAACCAATTAAATTTTTTTAAATGACAATTTTTTCGGGCAATTATGCTATTTGGCTAATTAAATGTTGATGCAGGAACAGTGACACAGGAAAGGGTCTGGCTTAAAATATATGTACTGTTTTATATTTTCGGGGGTCCCCTAATTATAACACGGCACCAAAATTTACTGAGAACCGCCCCTTGGAATCAGATGACACCCATATAACCAAACGGCACAAAATTGGGTGGACATGTCTATTAAAACAGGACGCACGGAAAAGTCTCAAGGACTCATGCCTGAGATTGAACAGGAAATCGACCATTTAAGTTTAAAGTAGCCATTTTTGGACCAACTCTAGAGCTGCAAAGCTAGAAAAAAAAAAAATGCCCTCGTCACCACTTTCACTGATCAATACAAAATTAGTCATTACCCGATGCATGAAAAAGTCTCAAGGACTCATGCCTGAAATTGAACAGGAAGTAGGCCACTTTTGTTCAAAGCAGCCATTTTGGGGCGAATTTCAGTATTAGAAAACTAGAAAAAAAATTGTCGCCCTTATCACCACTGTCACCGATCAACATGAAATTGGGTGGACATGCCTATCATAACATGTTGCATGAAAAAGTCTCAAGGACCCATGCCTGAAATTGAACAGGAAATTGGCCACTTTAATTTAAAGCAGCCTTTTCGGCCGTCTTCTACTGAGAGAAAATGAGAAAAAAATTGTCCCCGACACCAGTATCATTGATCGACATGAAATTAAGTGGACAAGTCAACCATAACAGGATACATGAAAAAAAAAACATTCCTGAAATTGAACAAGAAGTCAGCCATTTTGGATTGAAGCTGTCATTTTGCAGCAAACGCCAGTGCTGGAAAGTTTGATAAACAGGCTGTTGCTGAAACGACAAGGGTCAATCTGCGCACAATGTAAATTAGTTTTTTTTTTTACTGTTTTCAATCCAGTGAAGTAGATTTGTTAACCGCAGTTCAGTTGTATTTAACTTTCAAGTACAATTTGCATTTAAGATTTCAGAATTGTTGATTTATAAACACGCAGGTATTAACAGAATTTTTCAAAACATATTTTTAATTATA
This sequence comes from Hippocampus abdominalis, assembly GCA_018466805.1. Lineage (NCBI taxonomy): Eukaryota > Metazoa > Chordata > Actinopteri > Syngnathiformes > Syngnathidae > Hippocampus > Hippocampus abdominalis. The sequence goes on from CM031702.1 coordinate 5,809,765, forward strand.
AAAAAAACAAAACGTTTAATTGGAGGGAGAGAATTCACGCTGTGATTTCCAAATTGGAAAAAAACACAACTTTGAAGGTTGCAATGTCAACTACTCTCACAGTTGACAGTCCAGAAAGTGGTCAAAAATCATCATGACATTCCGAGCAGCGTCACGTTCTAGTGGTCCTCCGCTTACCTTCCATGTTAAAGAGTTAGAAGAGTGGCAGTGAAAAAAAAAGAAGTAAGAACAACTTATTGATTCAGGTTAGCCTTTCAAGAACGCAGACAAGACCACCATTGTGGGCGTCATGCTTTTGACATGCAGCATTCACTTCAAAAGACAACAATCGGACCTTGAAATTGAATACCAGCAGTATCCGAGTACTTGAATAGCACTCCTTTTGTTAGTGTCGACTAAAAAATTGGATTGTATGGTCGGGCAGTGATCAATATTTGTATGATTTCCACTTTAATGTAAACCCCAAAGAAAGGGGGAACTGTAATGGTCGTTTGTCTACATGCAAACCAACAAGCAGTCATCACGGGTCATTCCTTGGAGCATGTCGCATGCACACTGGCACGTAGGCAGGCAATGGCCGGACATCAGGGTTATCAACTGATGCAAAAGTGGCAAGAATGGGAGCATTATGGAGCACATATAGACCAATAGTTACTATTTAATTCGGTTACAGTGAACCCTCGCTATTTACGGGAATGAGCAAAATGTGCAAATGTCAAATAAACCTTGCAAGTAAGAACACCAGTTTGCCATGTGATGACATTTTGGACTCATTTTGTAAATTCACGGCGTGGAGCCTGGAGATAAAAAAAATTTCCGTGACCGCGCTTGAGACTCAAAGCACCCATAATTTAAATCATCTGTGCCCATTTCAATGAAAAGCAATGCCACCCCAAAAACATTTTTAATAATGAAAGTGGCACTCTATAATATTGTCCTCATTAAAACATGAAGTAATGGTATAATTAAATAGCATGTAAAGAAAGAGTTTTCGTCTCATCAGTTTTAATCGGCTTTTGTAAATGACTCAGTAATATGTGTAGTAATGAGCCGATGTTTGCAGAGGATAAAGAATGTATAACCGTGGGTATTAGTATATTATTTGTCTACACCGTTTGGGTTCAAATATCCGTTCCTTTACACCTTATGACGTCGCCACGTGGATGCCATCTAAGACGTTGCCCATTATGTGTTAGCATTAAGCTAGCAGACTGAAAGGCAAAGTTCTGGGGCTGTTCAAAACGCACCACATGTAATTAACTTTTTTTTTTTTTTTTAGGTTTGACAGTAAAGATCAACTGGTCGTAGCATTAAACAGCCTGAAGCCTCTTTTTTTTGAAGAATTGTTTACCATTTGCTGTTTATTGTGAAGCGAGTTGCGTAATCGTCTCAAGGTCAGTTTGTAAAACTCATCATCTGAGTCGCTCATCTCAAGGCACCACTGCATTTTGGCAAATGACTATTTTAGCGAGAATACTTGGATAGGCGCAACCACGTGTGTATTCCAGCAAATTGTTGAAATTATTGTCAACAAATAAATAAATAAAATCGGCAGTAGGTGAGGGTTCACTGTACAATGGTAAAGAACTGTCTTGCATGTTCAAGAGTAGGCAGGAAATCCAAGCATCCACACATGCAGAAATGCGGAGTGATCAACATCGGATCTTTCTTTTCTATCCTCCATTTATCTGACGACGACCAATCATAAGTGGTCTGGTCAGCAAGTAGCAGGGGGGCGGGGGAGGGGGGCGGTTTGGCTTACTGGGGCATTGCCGCAGACCTCATGCCGACAAAACCCGGATGCAAAAGACGGTGATGGTGGGTCAATTGTACCTTCCTGCGCCATGGCGGCAGTGCTGGTTGTGGCGGCGGGACTGGTGTGCTGCCGTCCCACTACAGCGGGACAGAGAGGGATTCAATGCGGGGTGTGGGAAGGGGGTCACGCTTGGGGAGATGGGACGGCAGCCTTGTTTACAGATTCAATTCCAGTCTGTACCTCTGTTGGAATGATTTAAAAGTCGTGCCATTTGACCAAAATCTATACAATTTTGGACATTGAATGGTGATTTCATCACAGAATGCAAGTTTCTGTACACCTAATTTCAGCCAGCATCCAAGGAGTGACTGTGCGTCTGTGGGATTTGCCTTTTTGACAGAACATCCGTTTTTTTTTGTTCTGACTCAAGTATCTTGACAGGACTCTCAGCCTGGATTTATCAGCTTTGATTAAAAAACGGATTCTGATTTGGATATTTTGCCACCATCCATTCTGCGATTCGACAAGGAGTCCTGAGTGAAGACATAGACTGCTAGCGTTTTGCAAGACTTGTTAGCTAGCAACTTTCTTTGAACAAAGGACTTCAATTTGGATCTTCTGACCGGTGTGGTGCATTTCAGTCTTATCTTTGTGACGTTCATCAAGAACAAGAACTAACAGAGTTAAAACGTAGACTGTTATCTTAGCTTCTCACGCTAGCTAGCTACCTAGCTAGTTTCTCACACTAGCTAGCTAGCTGACTCTCACACGGTCCATCCAGCCGAGACGAGCATTCACAACGTCTGTGACCGATATCGTTCACTGCAGTCACATCTGCCGGTGGCGTTGAACGAGAAAGAGCACCAAGTGAATTCATGGACTGCTACGTTGAGTTTGCAAAAGGATTTCAATTTCGATTTTGTGTGACTGATGTGATGCAGTGATGTCTGTCAAAAAAAAGAGCACCGATTGACTTAAGACAAAAGACTGCAATGTTAGCTTCTCCTACTAGTTGGGAAAACGTGATGGGAGCCGATTGTGTTCCGACTCGAACAGGAACGGCTGAAGTCCTGCGTGACCTAATGAGATGTTCAATAGCTTAAAACCTCCCCGAAGACAGACCCAAAACAAAGCCGTAATTCCGTCAGATTTTAAACTTCCGATAACTAAGGTAAGGTCTCAGCCGCACCCGTCACTCCATCTGGATCAACCCCGACCAATAGAAAACAGTTGGCAGCGGCCCCACGGGAGCGACTTTACTTACACGGATGCATTAAAACGCCAAAGTCATTAAGGCATTAACGAACCTGGATCAAGGCAACACACTGTTGTGCACTACCCAGACTGAAGAACGAATAAGACTCATGTCCATTTCTCCTCTTTGACATTCCGGATTGAGCAAAGACAAAACAAACAAAAACCACAAAAATAAAGCCAGCAACTGCGACTTACCAGTGAAATTTCTGGACACGAGCATCGTGGTGAGAATGGCTCCCTGTAAAGCAATTAGGGCTGTGAAATTATCGGAATATCATTTCATTCATTGAGCGTGCGTGCGAACTTTCACCTTCAGTTTCCTCCTGGCGTTGAACTTGCGCAGGCACTCCACCGTCTCTTGGCGGTGCATCATGGAGGCCACGGTGGAGCGTTGCTGTGGTAAAGGAGTAAGAATGCCGCATCATTACACGCGTACAACCGAAATGAAAGTGTTGAAGACCTTTTTAAAGCCACTTCCATCAAATTGAGGACCTTTTATTTCTTTCATTTGACTTTTGTACATTGCAAAATCTTTGAAGAAATTCTGCCAAGTTCACTGCAGGTCAAAATGGTCTATGTTAAAAGCGTTAGAATTAGCTTCTTGCGTATGAAACGACATTTAATTTCCCAAAGTAACAATAGAATGGTAGGTAATGGAGGTTATGGTGAGACACTGTATAAAAAATGTGTTTTGGGATTTATTTATTTTTTGGCACTTTCAGATTGACAAAAAGGATGAAAGTTTTTGTTGTTCCTATCAAACAAATCTAAAAACTGTTGACAAATGTTCCACGTTTTACTAGCTTTGTTGAAATTAGCCTGTTTAGCTTCATGCAAATAAGGATGCACTTTTTCCGCCTCCTTTTTCTCATTTTTGGCCAATGTCAAGTATGGCTTTCGTTACCATGACAACCTTGGGGGTAGGGGGATAGGCATTGTGACTCGGAGAGGGACTTTTACTTCCGGAAAAACAGCCCAGAGTGTTGAAAAAAAAATGGCTTTCATTCATTTTCTGGCTCTCCAAATGCCCAATTTTTAAGCCCCGCCCCCAAAATCCCATAAACCGATTTTAATCCATTTTGTAATCAAATGTTGACATTATTCAAAACTTTGACTAAGTGCCCCTTTAAACGCGCATACACATTCTAAAAAAAAAAAAACTTTTAAATTGACAAAGGCGGCCCGGTAGTCCAGCAAAGTGCAGAGGTACCAGGTTGATCCCAGCTCCGGCCTCCCTGTGTGGAGTTTGCATGTTCTCCCCGGGCTTGCGTGGGTTTCTCCGGGTGCCGGTTTCCTCCCACATTCCAAAAACATGCATGGCAGGCTGATTGTGCACTCTAAACTAGGTATGAGTGTGAGCGTGGATGGTTGTTCGTCTCTGTGTGCCCTGCGATTGGCTGGCGACCAAAAAAGAATAGGCTCCAGCACCCCCCGCGACCCTAGTGAGGATCAAGCGGTTCGGAAAATGGATGGAATGTTTGACAATTTAATCGCGATAAATTAACGTGTCAACAGATTAAAAAAAAATTCTACTTTAAAAAAAAAAACAACAACAACAAAAAAAACACCACGCTGTCGCCTATCGGGAACAAACACCTCGAGGAAATGAATGCGAGCCAGAGACGTGTCCTCTGAAGTGATGGAAAGTAAGTTTTGGAAACTTTTCCCCCTCAAATGAAGTCAGCGCATGACTTCATTAAGCGGTAAGTGAGGGGGAAGGGGAGAAAAAAAACAAAAACGACTGTGGACTCCAAGAAGAAGAAAAAGATGATGCAGTGTATTTAACTCACGCAGACCCAGGGATGCTTAATAGCCTGGTCGGCAGTGATCCTTTTGGCAGGGTTAATGGTGAGCATCTGATTGATCAGATTCTTGGCCTCGGGAGTCACCGTGTCCCACTCTGGAGATGGGAACTGAAAACCACAGCAAGATGTACTCATGTAGACATAAATATTCCAATGATCATTCCAATGACTAGCTACTAATATTTGCTCTTGTCGAGCCTTCTCCTCAAATGGGGTGGAGACATATTCAAAATGCAGAGAAAACCGCAATCTGTGTCAAAACAAGTCTCCACTAGAAGTTCGTCATTGGAATATAAATCACCGAGATATGAATCCCCTTGACTTCATTGCAGCTGCAACACTTTAAATCAATCTCCCGCACGAAGCGAAAAAAAAACCCCCAATAATAATACTTCAAGTCATCACATTCTATTTCTTAGCGGCTCGTTTGAGGTGTGGCATTTTTTTCCATTCAAGCAGATGTGATTTACTGGCTAAGACATACGTGTCAAAACTACGGCCCCCGGGCCATTTGCGGCCCATCATCCATTATTCAGCGGCCTGCGACATGACCCAAAAAAAAAAAATTTTTTTTTTTTTAAATGAGGAAAAACGAACCTTTCTCTCTATTCAAAGATACAAATGAACCATTTATGATGAATTATACTGACGTCGTACGCTCCAGCCTTGATCTGCTGGTACAGTTTGTGCTGGTCCTCGTCCCAGAAGGGGGGGTAGCCCACCAGCAGGATGTACAGGATCACGCCTGATGCACACAGACATGCCATGTGAGAATGAGTTGCCGGGTTCATGTTACAGTGGGAAGATGAAGACTCTACATACTAACCGCATGCCCAGATATCCACTGGCTTGCCGTACGGGTCCTTCCTCAGCACCTCTGGTGACAAATAACCTGGAGTTCCCGCAAAGCCTGGACACACGGAAACATGAATGAAATTTGGGTAACAGCAAGGGGTAATGGGGGGGGAAAAATATCAAAAAGGTGATGAATCATTATCTCACAGAATGAATATAGCAAATTCATATCATGCTACAGTGGTTAAATAAGCTGAATGACGTTTTCATTTGAATCCCAGTACAGTTTTCGTCCATTATCCGTTCCAGAAGGCTGTTCGAAAAACGAAATTGTTCGAAAACCGAAACCACGCCCTTTTTAAAATAATGTTTACTGAACACGTCTGCCTACAATGGAAAGCAACGCGAGGAAGCGTCACTCCCTCGTGTAAGGAAGGCGAGAGGAGTCAAATGGTGCATTCAAGTGCGCTCAGTTTGTTGGAGAACCCAAATTTGTTCGTCATCCGAGGCATAAAAAACTCGAAATTTTGGTCGAAAACCGAACTGGACGAGAACCGAGACGTTCGAAAACCGAGGTTTGACTGTATTTTGTTAATATGCGTTTCTACGTCATTTTAAAAATATATATATATTCGACTACTCCTCAACTTTGCGATGCTGTTACTTTGTATGGCTAAATGCAGTATATTTTGAAGATATACAGAATACAGAAAGTACATGTTAAGTGATTTGCATGAAGGTGCAAACTTTGTCTGGCTAAATTTTGTGATGAAATGATCAATGAAGCTGCTTTGACGACAATGCAAGCCACTCTTCATAATAATAATAATAATAATAATAATAATAACACATTTTATTTATAAGCGCCTTTCAAGACACCCAAGGACACTTTACAATCAGGAACAAAAACAATAACACAGCTATTTGGTTTTAACCAAGAGTGCATCCCATTGGGAATAATGCAAGTACATTTTTCTGAATACTACTGGGTTGTCCTGACCCCCACCCCCACCCCCCCCTTCCAAAAAATTAAATGTGAAATTGACCAAACTGTGACAGGAGTACCTACCAAACCAGGCCTGCTGGTCCCCCTGCACTTCAATGGCCAGGCCAAAATCGGCCAGCTTGACTGCTGCTCCCTTCATCTTACTGGCTAGGAGAAGGTTCTCTGGCTGGAGGAGACACACACACACACACACACGCACACACACACACACACACGTCAGTATACATTCAGTGGGATGCATTTCTAACATGTTGACTTCGGCATGTTTCCATGCCGCATGGGGTGCACGGAGCCGAGAAAATCGAGCCGGATGAATAGGAGGTGACGCAATGAGTCGCTACTGCAGCAGCCACCGTGACCTCTCCCCAGGGTTACCATGGCAACCCAGCCCAGACGGCCGTTGTTTCCTGAAATATATATAGAGATTTTTTTTTTTTTTTTTTAAATAATCGGGCGAGCGGGCCCTCGCCAATACCAGGGATGCAAACAGAGCACAGGTTTAGACGACTTGTAGGTGAAACCACTGCTTGTATTTCACACTCCAATCGACAGGGGGCAGCGTAAAGCAACGAAGTGGCATTTTAATATAAAAGAGGAGGTGATGACGCGAATATTTCAAAACTTGTGGGGAGGGAGGTTGCTTATTATAATTTTTTTTTTAACGGAAGTTATTAGCCACACCCAAACGTGACGAAATCGATGAATCAACTTTATAGTCGACTACAAAATAATCTTTAATCGTTCAACCTCTATATGACACCCGTGTGGAACACTTCCTCAGTGTCATGTGACTCTTTAGTGTCTGAGGTTTGACAGTTTTGTGTGAAAGGGGTTTCTGAATGAATTGGCAAATCACCGTGTGAAATTTCGCTGGGTGCGGTGTGAAAGGCTCCTACGGCTAACCGCCGTATCTTCTGACGCGGCTTTCAACGTGCAATTTTGCAGGTTCTCTGTGTGAAAAATGCGACTGAAGATCCATGAGGGACCGATGATAGTCTGTCTTGACTTTGTTATTCGTACATCGTAACAAAGCTGATGAGGTCAGAATGCGGTCCAGGGTGAGTAATTCAGCTTTGACGGGAGGCGGGGGTTGAAATCGTCACATCGACATCATGTCATCCCGCGCCAGAAATAGCATCTGTCCCATTGTCGTCATGCTCGTAGCAGAAGAGAGCGAGGCGAGTCGAGAGGGTGCAGACAAAACAGGAGAGGAGGGATAGTGGAGAGAAGAAAGGAATACAGTAATGCGATAATGTCTCACCTTCAGGTCCCGGTGCACGATGTCATGCTGGTGGATGTGGCTCACGCTCTCGAGGATTGATTGATGCAGTGGCTGCACACACATATGCATGTCACATTTACGGGGAGATATTTGAAGAGTTGATATGCAAAAAGCGGATGCATCTCCATTGAGAAAAGTGATTTTCTTTTTCCTGGTTTCCGTCACTTTTATTTCGGGTATTCTAAAGTAATCTAAATGATACAATGAAAAGGCTACGTTGGAAATTAAGATTTTTTTTTTCCTTTAGAAACAGTTTAAATTCCATTTTTAGAGCAGGTTTGTAAGTTTCTATTATTTCGAACATGCTTCATTTTATTTAATTTTTTTTGCTTTTGTTACTTTTAGTATTAGTTTTTTCTTTTTTTTTTCTTTTACTATGGAGGGTTTGTCCAGGGCAAGATATAAAGGTCACCAAGTCATATTCCAAAAACACGCCGCATATGAGATGAATGTTAGTATGAATGGTTGTTTGTCCCTAAAAAAAAAAAAAAAAAAAAAGACAACCCTCCCCCAAACCCCCCCCCCCCCACACACAGACACACACACACACACAACACGCTACCGGTAACTTGATGTTTCCACTAAATTATGTTGAAACTATTTTGGGGTTTTGATGATGAATAAAATCTGCCTTTTTTTTTCTTCATTATTAAGCATGATTTGAGACAACAAGAAAAGGAAAAAAAAAAGTTCTGCATAGGCCACGTGTGCGATTATCAATCACAGATTATGTGTTTATTAAGATTAAGAAATCCTTTATTTGTCCCCCATTGTGTGAATGTGCGTGTGCGGAATGTGCGTATGTGCGTTTGCGCGCGTTCCGAGTGGGTGGTTCATGCTCGCCAACAAACTACCCTCCCAGCTCTTCATAACTTATTCATAAAATGGCATTTAGAGAACCGCATGCTCAAAACGGTGCCAGGAAGCAAAAACCAAACACATGCAAAGGCATATCAGAAATAGGACGAGGACATCAATCGGAACGCACCTGGCGTCTGCCTCGCTGTAATACTCTCTGGCGACAATGTCCTCAAACAGCTCCCCACCAGTCACCCTACACACACACACACACAGTGTACCACTACACCATCAGTGACTGATATTACAATAATAATGATTAAAAAACATTTCTCACACAATATTACATGAAGTCAAAAAAATGAACTTTTGCGAATGAATTAAATTAAAAATTTTCCACTCCTTCCCAACTTTATTCCAAAATAGATTAAATGAAATACGAGTTAACCAACCATTGCAGGAAAAAAAAATCCAAAATTTGTTAAACACATATAGCATAAATAAATAGATAAATGTCCCTCTGATTTTACTCCTTTGATCTTTCCCACATATTACGTGACAGCCATAATCCAAAAAGGATTAAAGTCATTCGCCCACCCCCCACCCCACTCAAAATTTGATCCAAAGTGCCACACAGAAACAACGCTAGGAAACTATTTTGGAAATATTTGTAAAAAAAATTTTACCAATTAAAATAACTCATATTTAGCCCTTTCGATTTTCCCCGCCAACATATTGTTGGACTCCTGCCTTGTCTTATTCCAGAACTGGTTCTCTTCATCCTTCCCTGATGAAAATTGGCTAGCAATGATACAGTCGCAGTTTCATTGATTTCATTGTTATTTGCAGCCGCGTAATATCTCGTCAAAATGCAACATCCAGCGAACGTGCGTACTTACAGGTCAAAAATCAGGTAATGGAAGCCCTCCTCTGAAATGCTGTCATGAAGTCGAACTGGCACAGATGAACAGAAGATAGGAAAAAAAATGTCATCAAAGCTACTCGGTATGTCAATCGCTGACTCATAGACATAGGCAAATATTTTGAGATGCGAGCTGCTGTCCGGGTGATTTATTTTTTTATTTTTTGCTTTGACTTCAGTGGCAGTTCTAGAGTGGATCTAGAGGGGCTCTGCCCCCCCCCCCCTCCCGCTCCCTCTTTGCAGCTCGGTGCCTGGACTTTCCTGTGTGAAATTTCACTTTGTGCTCGGATTTAAAAAGCACCTTTTTGGGGTCCGGATGTTATTTGACTGGATGACAGGCTGCCGTATTTTGATTGGAAACGTTTTTGAGCTGTCCTGTCACGACCCCGTGTGCCAATAACTCACCTATGTTCGGATGTTTGAGCAGACGACAGATTCTCGCCTCTCGATCCAATTTCTGGTGATCTAAAAGTAGAGAAAGACAGATATGTTTTACTTGGGTGCATATTTTGTGGTGTGACGCAATCTCATGTGAAAACAACAACAAAAATCAATCCCATATTTCGGGAATAATGAAAATCTTCATCTTTTCCCATCAATTTCCATTTACACTTACGAAGCCTAATAGGTCCATTTTGTGTCCTTTCGCAGTCACTCGGATGCAACCAAAAAAAACACTTAGCGAGGCAGATAAGCTAAAAGGCCAGCAGCTTTTCTGACTTTTGTTGAGCTTGCACATGTGGAGGGACAGACGGCCGCTGATTGTGTTTGCACACACTCGGGCAAATGCCTTTTTGCACTTAGTGAAATTAGTCTTGTGGGTTTGGCTTTAATATAATCATTGTCTGTTTATGTTTCCAATGGTGGGGAGAGGATGACCCAGCATGTTTGCGCGTGTGAGCAGATGCATGTTTTGGGCACATACGGAGCCGATAAACGGTATTCAAGGGAAGGGGGTCTCTTTAATCCCACAATTACTGCCCGATAGCAGAATGAATTAAATACGTACTGTATGCAAATTTTGCATTGAATTCATTTTAGAATACGGCTGTAACAAATTTTTGCTTGCACGCTAAAAATGTGCATGCATGTCCACAACACTTAACCCTCATGCAGTATTTTTGCGGCTGCATGAAGGGTATTACGTCCTCGAGGATTGTCCCAAAAATGTCCCTCTTCCAATGTGCAACAACTTTTTTCACTTTTAATTTTTTTTCACTTTCAACCCCTCGAAATGTTCAGTGGGAATTGGCCAAGACATAGATATACATCCTATGCAGAATTTCAGCTTTGTGGAGTTATTTTTCACTGTTTTGTCTGTGGTCCAACAGTCCAAAATCGTCCAAAGTGTCCGAAATGTCCAATTTTGGGATCATTACTGCATGGGGGTTAAAAAAAAAAAAATTACACATTTGCATGGATTTTTTTTTTGGGGGGGTGAAATTAATGACTAATTAATAACTTTTTTTGAAATGCAAAGGAAATGTAATATGAAATGTGGAAAAAGTGAAGGGGTGAATTTGATGGATTTAATTATTTATTTATTTTATGTTCAACATTTCCAAAACTCTTTAGGCTGGACTGGTAGACCTTTCCAATTCCCAAATACATTTTGGAATAAGCCTTCAAAAAAAAAAAAATGTAAGTGGAAAAAAGTTGGGTATGCACGTGCCATTTTTTTTAGAATTATGGTACATTTTTGTAAAGAATTTTGAATGAATAAATGAATTTAATTTCTTCTGCAAAACAAAATGTGCAAAGCGTCAGCGGTCAAATTGCCAGTCGATATGCCCAACGGCCACCAGCTGTCCCTACTGCAACAGCTGGGCCGCTTCCATGGGTGATCACATCTGCGTGGGTTTGCTATTTTTTTTTTTTTTAATAATTTGACATCAATTAAGACCCAATGGACATTGTGCTGGCCCCCCCACCCCCACCCACGCCTCCCTCAATAAATAAATAAAGGGTGGAAGTCACCCAGAGGAGCCATTGGAGGCTTCTTATGCTTGTTCAAATGTTCCAAGCGACTGGAAACACATTGGCAGGAAAAGTGGGAAACACTTCCTTCCCTCCGCAGCAAAATACAGAGAGACGGCGGAAAAATGTAATCTTCCCATGGAAATGCCGGATGCTTACTTTGGAGAACTAAAAAAAAAAAAAAAGAGAGAGAGAGAGAGAGAGAGAGAGAGATGGGACATTACATTCCCGCATGGTCCAAAGCCATTTTGACCCCTTAGCGTCCGGCTCTCGTTCCAAGAGAAGCCACCATCTGACCATCGTGTTCGGGGCAGAGCAATCAAAGCTGACATCGTACAACCTTCCCCGTCTGCGCTATAATTGGGCCATTTCGAACAACTTGTATTCTTAGAAACGTGTCGGAGGCCTGTGAAAAGAGAAGGCTTTTTTTTTTTTTTCTTTTCCCACCCAATGCTGGCTCACTGTGACACGGCTTTATGACGCCAGGGATGACAAGAGGCCTTGGCGGAGAACGGCTGGCCGACACTTGAATGGCTGACTCACCGTGAGGAAACATGAGAGAACACGAGAATGTGTTCGGGAGTCGAAACTTTGGAGGGAAAGTTGTGAGCATCCGACACAAAGACAATAATTGGGGAATCAACAGATACTTTGCAATCAAATCCCCCCGCCCCCCCCCCTCTCTCTATACGGTATAGGGTTGTGTGGCAAAACAACTTGCAGTTTTGCGACAGGGAATGTAAGGGGGTGAGTGGCTTAAAAAGTCAAAGTCTGCTTTAAGGTAACTCATAAGTCATTTAAAAGAGAGAGAGAGAGAGAGAGAGAGAGAGAGAGAGAGAGAGAGAGAGAGAGAGAGAGAGAGCGAGCGGGCTTTTATGGTAGCATGGCTAAAAAGTTTTGTCTCTGCTTTGCATCATTAACGTTGTTTTGAAGAGGCAAACTGCAACCGCGCCCACATGATGCATCCTTTTACAGCTTTTTGATGCGGTTGATTCGTAGCGTCGGGTCCAGACAGCTCAAAACACCACACAGACACACACACGCACACACGCGGCACTTAGCCCAACCCAACGAGAGTGATACTGTATTAATGGGACGAGATCATGGCATTCATTTATCCATCCATCAAGCCTCCTCTTCCTCCTCCTCCTCCTCCTCTTCCTTGTTGTCTTCCTTCAATCTGTGGGCAGGATGGATGGATATGCGGCTGCCGATATTTGGCGTCTTTGAAAAACAAGTCGTGCTCCCGCCCCCGCGAAAGGCAATTTGCTTGCGCCGATGCGGGGAAGGAGTTTGAGGGGACTTGAAATGCGGTGCATTTCAACACATAAAACACACAGCCCAAAAAAATAATAATAATAATAATTTCGCCAATGATTTTTTAATATGTATTTTAGTTAAAAGATAACAATTATCTTTTAAAAAAAATAACATTTCACAAATTATGTATAAGCATTTTTATTGTTTTGTTGCTTGAATGCAATTTAACTATTCATTTTCACATCAAGAAGCGTTTTTGTTTTTTTTTTAGATAGTTTTAAGTTTAAAACATCATTTTACAATGACATTTTAAAAAGCTAGTTTTTAATTTTGTCAACAACAAAAACCAATTTTTTTAAAAATTCGTTTTGTGAAAAAAATGGCGTCATTAAAAAATAAATACGTGACATTTTGTATGTAATCCTTAGTATTTATAACAATAAAAGGGTGGAAGGGTGGATAACTGGTTAGCAACGTCAGTGCAGGGTTCGATTCCCGCTCCGGCCTTCCTGTGCGGAGTTTGCATGTTCTCCCCGTGCCTGTGTGGGTTTTCTCCGGGTACTCCGGTTTCTTCCCACATTCCAAAAACATGCATGGAACGCTCTAAATTGTCCCTGGGTGTGTTTGTCTATGTGTGCAAATGGTCATTTGTCTATGTGTGCCCTGCGATTGGCTGGCGACCAGTTCAGGGTGTGCCCCGCCGACTGCTCAAAGACAGCTGGCATAGGCTCCAGCACGCCCGCAACACTTGTTAGGATCAGCGGATGAATGGATGGAAGGATAAAACAAAAAAATCTTCAATGTAACCAAAAAATAATAATAAAAAAAAAAAGAAATCTACCATTAAATTCACCCACCACATCATACAGAAAGTGTTGAAATGTAAAAGGAAGGTGGCGCGATTCCCTTCCACAGCCAAGCCAAGCCGCCACTGGGGACGAAAGATTGCGATGAAATGAGGTGATTAAAGGAGCGCGATGAGTTGCGGATAATACGGTGGGATGTTTTTCAGCCCCGAGGCTTCTAAAAGGTTCACTGAGGAAAAGTAGAAAAGCATACTGCTGAAAATGCCTCCCAAAGCCAGAAATGATATATGTGGGAAAAAAAAAAAAAAAAAAAGAGAAGTTCCCGTTGTATTCTGATTACTAGTTGAGACGACGAGACTCCAAAATGCTGGAGGCTAATGACATACAAACTGGATCATTTCGTCAGTGTGTCAATATTTACCTCCACCGGGGGGGGGGGGGAGTCATCATTCTGATTGTTTTTCCACTCGGCACAATTAGCATAAACAAACATGAACACTCATAAGGAATTATAAGCCGTGTCGTTGCGTCGTGAGCGATACATTTTATATTTGTATTTTGTATTTGCCACAGACGTCACCACCGACTTCAGTTCGATTTGTTTTGACAGTCAGACAAAATATCGAGGCCAAGCACGATTTGGTTTTCCTGACTGGTCGCATGACTATTACATAAATTACGAATGTTTTTTTGTGCATTTCAGAGCCCACAGAAAGCGGAAACGACTCGATTCGGTTTGACAGTTGGCAAAACAAATCTCTTGATCTTGTACAGTTGTTATCTTTGTTTTTAGCATTAGCATCAGCGAAAACAAGTCAAGCGAATTCAACATGAATAAGGGCGGTTCCAAAAGTTGCCCTGAATCAAGAAACAATCGGTCGCTTGCTTCTGGTCACGCCTGGAAATTTGTTCAGCTCCCACAGTTGAAGCTTGTTCCTTGTTAGCTTAGCATTAGCATTTAGACTCCACACATGGCAGATAAGGCACTCAAATTAAGCCAGATAAAAGCCCCAGTCGAAAGTTTGTAAGAAATTAGACGCGATCGGCTGCTGAAGCTTGATCTATTGTTAGCTTTGGTCTTAGCATTGAGCACACAAATGATTTCAGTAGTCACAAAAGTAGTGCCATAAAGGTGAAATAAAGAAGCCATTCATGAAGTGAGCGAGTGACAGGTGATGATGCGCAGTGTAAATAAGGAGGTGTGTTTGAACCATGCTGATCAAACAACCACCCTCTGAGAAAACATCAACCTTGGACTCAAACGTAAATGCAGATGATGGAAGAGAGACTTGAATCAATATTTGGATAGATTTATTGAACCATAAAAGGGACATACGGAACTCCGCAAAAGTCTAAGGCCACCATTCGAGGTGTTCTTTAAGCAACGTGAGCACTATCGTAACACTAGAAAGTACCTCGAGTATATTAAAGACCTCCAACCACGGCGCAACTATTCATTCAAGTGGAAACAATTCTTAAGAGTTTTCTATTTGGGTTTGTTTACTCATCTGTTGGGCTACTTCCTGGTTCGCGGAGGACGGAACAGACGGGACGGCGGATTTTGACTGATGGCGTGAAACAAAAATGATACGTTCTCGCCGAGACAGCTCTGAAATGGATTGCAATGTTGTTCCTCAACCAGACTTGAAATTGACGCTGATCTAAACAAACTCTCCGAAATAACGCTCTAGCTAGCCTTCCTACCTTTACTTTATTTTAGTTATTTCAATACATATTTTATTGTAATATTGCTCAAAGATTTTTGATATGTATGACAGTGACATGTGGTAATAATAATAATAATAATAATAATAATAATATATGGACATCAAATCCTATACACGCTTTTGTTTTGAAGTTGTCCCCGGCTGATTTCGTGATTTGTTTGAGGCCGTTTGCCGTCACAAACTGTTGCTAACGACTTCCAACAACACGACGCCGCAATAAAATAACATAAGGACGCTAAAAAGAAGAAAAAAAAACTCCACGACGCCGACACTGGATTGTACGGCGTCGGTTATCAGCATTTAACAGCGGCTTCAACACTAGGAGGCACTAGCAGCACTAGCTAGCGCTAACTAGCGCTAGCAGGGCTTGGCAAGAGCCGTTGGATTATTTTTCAAAGGCAGTAGACGTAAATGACTCCGCAAACGTTGGTACGGACAGCCTGACACAGTTGCCGTTCCAACTGTTCACTTTTTAACGAACTCGGCTGACCCAATTATTCAAGAGAATTTTTTGTAGGCTACCTGACGACCAAAATATTCGATAGCCGCAACGAGAGGAGCACCGAGTGCTTTAACGTGGACTCTTTTAGTTTCCGTTCTCACTCTACTGTTTTCAGTCAAACACTTTTAGTCTAAAGAAGTCAAGTTTCTCACAGTCACTGATGGCGGGAAGGAGAAGAAAATGACTCGAATATAAATCGTGGTCAGATTGAAACGATAGCGTTACATCAAAAGGAAGTGAGCTTGGCTTCCTCCTTCCATTTTCACACGTTTTATTTCCTCGTGTCGCTTGGCATCAAGGATTGTTGGCTTGTCGGCTGCGGGGGGGGGACAAGCCAACAATCGGTGGAATGGCAAACTTGCACACGTGGGCAAAAGTGAAGATGATTGGAATACAAATTGGAGCCTGGAATTCTTTCGCAGACTATGTTACTCCTTTCACGCCGAGATCCTGCTAAGTGATGGCATCGAGGGAGAAGCCAGCATCTCTCTCTCTCTATCGCTTTCTGTCATTTGTCCCACTCTCACCATTTTATTTCTCTCTGTCTCACTTATATTTTCTCTCGCTCTCTCTTCTCTTATTCTTTTATCCTGCTCTTTTTTCCTGAAATTTCTCTTCGTTCTCAAATTTCACCGCCTTTTTCTCACTTACAGTGGTGCCTCTACTTATGAAATTAATTGTTTCTCGAAGAAAGTTTCTTCACTAGAAATGTTTGTAAGTAGAGGCGTGTTTTCCATGTAAATGCCCTAATCCGTTCCAAGCCCCGCCAAAATTCAGACATAAATGTTTTCTAAAGCAAAAAAATGCATCAAAATATGTTACAAATACGTGTCACAATTAGATTATTGCACAATAAATGAGAGTTGTGAATAATGTATAAAATAAAGAAAGAGTAAAGAATAAAAATGATGGTCATTTAACTTTAACTGCGTTTTTTGCCCTCATCAATTCATGTTCTCTCTCAGAAGTGGTTTTTGCCTGACGGTTTTGTCAAGAACTGATCCAAGGACGTTTGCTTTTGTCGGCTTTGAACAATCCTTCGAAAATGTCTGAGGCAAACATCAGCATAGCGAGCGATCGCCCGACTGGTGAACACTTTTTCTGGGTGATTCACATTTACGTAAAACTATCGGAACGCCTCATGGCCCGAGGGCGAATGACGACGACGCTGCATAGACACACATCTATCGATTTATCTATCTACACACATAGACATATACGGTAAGAGGTCCCTCTTAGCCAATGGGAGGCCAGGAAGATACTCGGTAATAGCCAATGGCAGAGCAGCTATAAGTATGTTGCGTTCAGGAAACTTGGAGCTGCGAGTAGCAGCCCAGACTGAATTTTTCCCCCCTTTTGCATCTTGAAATTTCTTTCATAACAAAAGGCAATATTTTCGTGTTGAGGCGTTTCGTAACTTGAAAATTTCGTATGAAGAGACGTTCGTAAGCAGAGGTCCCACTGTATTTTTTATTTTTATTTCCTTTTCCCTACTCTCTCTCTCTTTCTCACACTCTCTCCCCGAACTGTCTTTGCTTTTTCTCTCTCCCTTCTCTTGACTTGCGCTACCCACCCTCACTTTTTTTTTTTATTGGTCTTTTCTCTTTGTATTTTCGCTCTGCCTGTTGGGTCTGCAACTCTTCCATCACTCACACTCTTATTACTCTTTTGTCTGACGCTATTCTCTTTCCTTCCTCTTCACCGCCTTTCTTTTTCCTTTCTATTTCAGTTTTGCTCGCTCCCTTGCTTTCTCATCCTTATCTTTTTTTTTCCCCCTCTCTCATTTCCTCTTTCTGTCTCCCCCCCCCCCTGCCTGTTTTCTTTCTGTCACTCTTATCTCACACGCTCCTGGTCTCTCTTTTCACTCTTTCTTTTCATTCTCTTTTTTTCTTTTGTCTGACTCTCGAATGTCTGTCTGTCTCGCTCGCTCGCTCTCTGGCTGTTTTTTGCTGTCTTTTTTTTTCTTCCACTCCTTCCTTTTGCACTCTCATTTCTCACTCCTTTCGCTCTCCGCTCACTTTCTTTCTCTCTTCCATCACTCTTTTTGCTCTCCGTTCTCTCTTTAATCACCTCCGTTCGCTCACTCTTTGGTCCCTTGTCTTTCTCTCTTTTACCTCATGCCATCTCTTTTCCTCTCTCCAATCTTTTCTCGCTTTTTTTTCTCTCTCTCTCTCTCTATCGCTCCTTCCTGCTGGCCTGTGTAAAAGGAACAGAGCGAAGTGTTCAAGATAAAACCTACTGCGTTAGCTTCTTGCACCAGGCCCCAACCTGGTTTCCCATATCGGCACGAAAGGGTCCACCGCGATGTATAAGAGAGGGGAGGAGAGACCGAGACAGTCGCTTTCAACACAAAGGAACGCTTGCCTGGATTTGCCGCTTCTGCTTATTGCTATGATGCTAAAGTTTTGCAATTTCTTGGCATTGTCTTATTGATTATATGAGGTTAATATGAGCACGCACATTACAATATCAATTTCCATCCATCCATTTTCCGATCCGCTTTATCCTCACAAGGGTCGCAGGGGGTGCTGGAGCCTATCCCAGCCGTCTTCGGGCAGTAGGCGGGGGACACCCTGAACCGGTTGCCAGCTAATCGCAGGGCACACAGAGACGAACAACCATCCATGCTCACACTCACACCAAGGGACAATTTAGAGTGTTCAATCAATCTGCCATGCATGTTTTTGGAATGTAGGGAGGAAACCGGAGTACCCGGAGAAAACCCACCCAGGTCCGGGGAGAACATCCAAACTCCACACAGGAAGGCCGGAGCGGGAATTGAACCCGGTACCTCTGCACTGTGAGGTCGCCGCGCTAACCACTGGTCCACCGAGCCGCCCCCACAATATCAATTAAAACAAAACAAAAATGATAAACCAATCAAAACATTGGTAATATTAAAGGAATCGGACGGAGTTTGTGTGTGTCTGTGTGTGTGTGTGTGTGTGTGTGTGTGCGCGCGCGCGTCTTTATAAGGTGGCACGTGCACACTTGAGATTTAATGGTGGCAGTAATCAGACTTCACGAGCAAGTACGTTAGCGAGCGCTAAAAGAAGCATTTTTATTTTGGTGATTTATTGCAGGTCTTTTGGCGGAAGTAATAAAAACTGTGCAGACACACCGGGGAGAGACAACCTGTCTGTGTGTGTGTGTGTGTGTGTCTGAGTGTGTGTATAGAGAGCGAGATAGACACACACACACACACACACACACACACACACACACACACACACACACACAGTAAGGATGCAACTCATGATTATATTCATTAGTGATTAATATTTCAATAATGTTGTCGATTATTCAATGATTCAGATTTTTTTTTCAATCATGTTCCCATTCATTTATTTTTTTTTAAAAAAAGGGCATTTTTTCATCTTGAAAAATGCACAAATGGGAACTAACATCGCCAACTACTGGCCCAGCATGCCGGTTCTACTTCTCGTCTGCTAGCAAGTGTTTTTGAAGCCTTAATTCCAAGCCTGGTTTAAACACAGTAACGAGCAACCAAAACAAACGGCGCCGTTCCCGGCATGAAAGAAGTAGTTTGGGATCAAATGTCAAGCTGCCGCTGATGCAAATGTGGACGCAAGAAAGGCAATGAACACCCACAACAATTTTTAAAAAAAAACCCCCAGGGATCCTCACTCTGCACAACGTGAAGGCTGGATTTACAAGGCATAGCTCAAGTGACACCGTTTTTGCTCTCAACTGTCATAATTTGGAGATGAGTCATAGAAACACATCAAATAAACAAAAAAAAAGGATAGAATGGCCAATGTGGATAAATATTTCACGCAGATCACCATTTGTCATCATTTGTCCACTTGAAATGGGAATTGGGCCTGCCGTGTCAATCCGGCCTTGGTATCTCAGCCAAGTGCCTCGTCGCTCTTGAGGAAAAGCGAGCCGAGCGTAAAACGCCGTCGGCTGCTTTCCACAGGGACTTCCACTGGAAAACAAGCAATGAACGACTCACCTCTGGCCGACAGCTTTTTGGTGTTGATGATTTTGGCGGCGTACTCCTGGCCCGTGGACTTCTTCACGCAGCGCCTCACCACCGAGAAGGCGCCCCTGGAGGCGGGCAAATCGACAACGGAAGTGTCAAATCACAAGCACAGCAATGATTAACACCAACACGAGGGGGGATCGCTCACACCCAAAACAGACTCTCGTGGCAGGTTGGATTCGCTTTTTATTTGGCTTTTTGCGACACATAAGAGTGCCCGTGGATGGCAAAGAGGAAATATGTGGAAGTATAGAACAGGAAGTGGAGGTTATGTGGCACTGGAAGATGTTTTTCCGCACAAAAAAAAAGAGCTTGTGTGTTAGCTTAATGCTAACACACAAAACAAAATGCTCTAGATGGGCGGCATGGCTCAGTGGTAGAACGGCTGTCTCCCAACACAGAGGTTGGAGGTTCAATCCCCGGCCTTGAGTCACCGGCAGGTAAATGAGCAAACAGTGTGAAGCGCTTTGAGTACCAAAGGTAAAAACAAAATAAAATAGCTACATAAGCCCATCTACCAACAAACCTAGCGTCATTTTTAAAGTAGTTCTTAACATTTAAATGAACTATATTTGGACACAAGAGGTAGAAACACAAGCAGGCAGAGGATACTATAATATTCACAGGCATCTATTCTTTATCCTCTGCGCAAACTATTATTGCTCTTGTTTTGATTGTAAAGTGTCCTTGTGTGTTTTGAAAGGCGCTTATAATTGAAATTTTTATTATTATTATTATTTCCAGAGCTTATCGAGTCTCTTGGTTGTGACCATGGAAGAGTGTTTGACCAGTGACCAGATAATTGATTCTACAGACAGATTCATTTGTAGTCATTCACTTTGAGGAATAGTGAAATTGAACACGGCTTCGCTGAACGACTTGTTGGTTTCATTCGCTGCCTGGCATTAGCACACTGGCTGGCAACAGGAGAAAATCGTCCACCAATGCTGTACAACAAGTAGCCGCTTACGTTGGCCTGCTTGCATTTAAATGCGCGCCGCTGCTGCTGCTAATGGAGGTGCGGAGAGATTAAGACAGCGGCTTTGCAGCCCTGTTTGTGTCATCACACACACACACACACACACACACACATACACACACGCACGCACACGACTGAGTGCAGCAGCAGGGTCGTGCAATGCTCAAACGTGCAGTCCTGCATGCAAAATGTACAACTACACAACAACCGCATGGTGTGTGTGTGTGTGTGTGTGTGTGTGTGTGTGTGTGTGTGTGTGTGTGTGTGTGTGTGTGTGTGTGTGTGTGTGTGTGTGTGTGTGTGTGCGTGTGCGTGTAGGAGAGAGGATGCCACCATGCAGGTTGTGCACCCCCGTGGGAGGTGGGGGGGGTCCTGGAAGCAGGGTGGGGAGGTGCAGTGGGGGCTTCACAACCAAGTTTGGAGTGTGTTCGAAAAACCAAACGTGGCGCAATGCACCTTTAAACGCCGCGATTTGGGGGATTAAAAAGCAGGCAGCGCTCAACAAGACGCGCGCGCGATGAACAAGATGGAGCACCGAGCAGAGCGAGGGAGAGAGCCAGGAAGGAAGAGGAGAAGGAAGGGCTGGCTTACTTCCCGAGTTCCTCGTAGAGCTGGTATTCATCCGTGAAGCGGGTCGAGGTGACCACCGTAGCCATGTTGGAGGGGAGAAGGGGGGGGTTCGAGCAGGGTGGACGGTCGGGAGGCTGCTTGGTGGGAAGGCGGCGAGAGACACCACAGAAGAGGCTTGAGCTCCGCGCGGGGGAGGGGGAGGGGCCAGGAGCTGGAGCTGACCGAGATCTTCTATGAGCGCGATGAGGTATTCCGTCGTACGCGAAACGACAGCAGGGCCTTCAAACGCGAGTTGAATTGGTTCGGTTATTGCGAAGTGGGTAGTGTTGACTGCATCCATGCAGCGCTTGTATGTTGTGTCGAAATGTTGCTCATAATTAAAAGGGTGGGGGGGGGGGGGAACAGAACGATGGCTAGTATCTCTCAAAACTCGCATCGCAGGTCACTCGCATCTCAAGGCACCACAGTATTATTTAGAAGGATACACACATATTCTCTCTCTATCTCTATCTCGCACACACACACACACACACACACACACACACACACACACACACACACACACACACACACACACACACACTTTGCCTATTTGCTTAGACAAAGCAAATAATCGTCAGAGTAAGACCTCACACGCAGAGCTCCTCTATGAGCGTAGTAGAGTTATTCTATGGTTTAAGATGAACAAGCAGCTCTCGGGTCAGTTTGAGGCCGACTCTTCTCCTGTAAAAACAAAATAATCTGACTGGAGATCATCTGAAGTCGATCGAGTCCTCCCTTTGAACGAGTTGAGATGATTGCCGCAATATTTTAATGTTTTGTTGCACTGATACCAGGAGAAGAATCATGTGGAATGCTTTCACTTTACTCTCACATAAAATCTTAAGCATCTCAAGAAAAGAGAGGGCATCATCATAACCAACAGTTTATGGTAAATAGACCCATAAAAATCAACAAGATGAGACCAATGAAAATTGGGAACGTTTTAGGCCCTCCCGAGAGTACACTGCTGTTAAGTAAAGTACATTAGCGCCGGGACTAGCTCGTAACACTCCCAAATGTGGCAATAACCCCACAATGACACAGTCGTTGCGCTAATTTATTTTCTCGGCTTGGTATACGAGATCACGCCCGGTCGCTGTAGTGTCGCACCGCATTAGTGTCACCCTGAAGGTCTGTGACGCGCGCTAAACAAGGTCAGGCCTCACTCCCTGTGACCACTTGTATCCATCTGCCTCTTTTTATGCTTGACTCTTCACAGCATTACAAGCACCAAAAAAAACAACCTTTTGGGGGGGGGGGGGGTTTAGGAGAGGGTGAAAACACAGATTGACGGGTAAATTGCGTTGTATTATCTGGATCATTGCAGTCACCGCATTGAGCTCATAATCCCCCCCCCCCCCCCCCCCCCCACCATTGTCCCTCTCATGATACTTCAATTCCTCCACTCTAGGCAGGACTTCGCCGGCAGCAATCAAAGCTTTTCAGCCTGAGAACCGCAGGTGGCGATTCTCATCCGGGCCGCTCTACAGATCAACAACGAAGCCTCATAGCAATCGCCGAAGCTCACAGCTTGATGAGGTCATCGGAAGAACATCATCCGCAGATGTAGCAAAGAGAGATGATCCGAAGGCCGCAGCGGCGCAGGCTCTCGCTGCACCTTTGACCCAAAATACGATGAACAGAAGCAGAGTGACACTTTTCTCTGTAACTGGATCAAACCTCTCGTCTGCAAATCTGGAAGCGCTCGTTCCATGACTGGGACAAAAAACCTCACGGGTCGCAAGCCTGGACTTCAAATCTTAAGACTTCCCCAGGCGGAAGGATCTTTTACCGGGGAGGCTTAGGAATGTGAGCTCCCCCCCCCCCACCCACACACACACACCCTCAATACCTGAAACACGACTTCAATGCAAGTACGAAGGGCCAGAATGGAAGGAGTTGTGAGAGCATGTCTGTGGAATTTTCTCTCGAAACTCTTTCCAATGAAGTCAATTTCCACCGAATTTCATTTTACGCGTCTTTCAAGACTGGAATTTCAGACTACCGTTGTGATGTTCTGTACGCACCGTCAACCGGAATGAAATCATCATTTCTTCCGTGCACCTCCATTTACTGCCGCGAACTCTTGTTTCCACATATAGATCATCTGATGTCTGCAGGGCGGGGATGAGGTCACTTGCAAGTCATTGGATGACAGGCGTGTGTACACATGCGGTAAAGCTTTGAGGGGGGGGGGGGGGGGGGAGAAAAAAAAAAAACATACGCCGAAATTCAAAGTCATGTGACTGCAGATGCAAAGATAGCCAAGTGAGTCAGTCAGTTTGCAGATAAGAACGTTCTCCCCCCCCCCACCCCCCACCCCCCCCGCCCATTTGGTGGCGGTGTTGTTTTTTTTTTTTTGTATGACAATACTCTACAAAAGTTTTGGGTCACCACAGCACTGTCGACGATGTCAAATCCTCATCGATGCCCGCCTCGGTGTACGTCTGCGGTCCACTACGGTGACGAACGCGCATCATCGCATTTGTGCCTCAACTTCCCGGCGGCGATGACGCAGGGTAACAGTAAGAGCAGTGTTGCCGAGGCCAAAGGGGAATGAGTCACTCAGCAAGAATGTTTTGCAGCTGGCCTCGCAGCCGCCTAGCCTTTGAGACACTTTTCCTCTTTTCTTTGGCTGACAACGCCAAAAAAAAAAAAATGGCTCCGTTTGATGTGTCCTCAGATTTGGCCGCAGTGATGCTACATGAGGGTCGAAAAATAGTCGAAACAGCTCTCCATGCTAATTTTACAACGATAAACAGTCTAATACCGAGTGACCTTGTTAGGTACATTTGGTACAGTGTTGAATAATGCGCATGAATTTCGGTGTAATTTGACATATTTGCATATTCATTTTTGCAAGATGCAAGAATCGTCCTCTCTGTGGCCGAGCAAACATAAAAACAAGCACGAATAAATGATGCCACAGAAAAGGATAGAAAATGTCATGTTTGATTCCCCAAAATCCTTCATCGATATGAAGGTCTGCGGACTCGGGTCATTTCGTGGAGTCCAGAGTTCAGAGCAAACATGGTGAAGTAGCATTTCGCTGTTACGCTGCACACAAACGGAAGAAGCTACAAACAGTCAACACGTTATTAATCCAGGTTAAAAACATAGTTTTTTTTCTCCCTCCCATACCTTTGAGCTTCTCAGTGCAGTTTTTTACAAATAATTTTAGAAAACCTACTTTGATTTCCAGTCGCTGATGGTGCAGTGGGACACTCGCTTGACTGGCGTGCGGGTAGCGTGACATCGGTTCTCAGCCACTCGCGATGTCAATGTGGGTGTGAATATTTCTTTGTCTCCATATGTGCCCTGTGACTGATTGGCAACCAGTTCAGGGTGTCGTCTTGCCTTTTGCCTGAAGTCAGCTGGAATAGGCTCCAGCAATTCCCCGTGACCCTGTTCAGGATACGCAGTGTTGAAAAGTTATAATTTTTTTTATATCTGCTTCTGAATATCATCAGCTGTTGTGTTTCGAAATGCTTTCGGGTGTTGCGTCTCTGCTCCTATGAAGCACATTGAGTTGCCATGTATCGGTATTTAAATTATTGATTGATTGATTGATTGATTGATTGATTGATTGATTGAACAAATAAAATACAGCTGTCGTGCCTTGATATCAAGATAAATAACTGATCTGGTCGAAATCGAGGATCAGCACTTTGACAGCGAAACACTGGGCCGACATCCCAGAAAGTGACATTGGGGAAATTGATGGACGACTCAGAAACCGCGCAGTGCCGATGAATCCCCACATTCGTCAATCTTTTTTCTCATCTTTCAGGAAAAAGTGATAGATTTGGAATGTGAGGAAAACCACCATATCTGTAAAAAAAAAAAAAAGTCAATCAATAACCAAGATATAAATCTCCCCGTTGATAGTATAGCCGTAAAAAAAAACGATAAATCAGCCTCCTGCAAATTGATGGATGCGAATGGAGCTAGTTTGACCAAATGAGCATCGCAAGGAGAAGGCCCAGTTAACTTTAAATGAGCCTCCGCCGACAATGGATAGGACAGCTCCCTCCCACGTACTGGATGCATCGTGTGTGTGTGTGTGTGTGTGTGTGTCTATATGCGTTTGTGTGACACCTCCTTGGTGATTTACATCATGTGACGGTGCTTTGTAGAGCGGCCCGGATTTCCACAGGCCATCCGCAGCAGACTGGAAGAGACTCGTGTGGGCATCCGACTCAAAAGTCTCAGCCAGCAATGTCTTTTTTCTTTTCTTTTTCTTTTTTTTTTTTTTTTTTGGTCCTTCGAAACAGGCAATTTGGTGAGTTGGTACTCGAGAACAATGCATTGTTATGATTGCGGTTGCAGTGGTGGTGAAATACTGTACCGGTATATTGATATTGCTACATATTAGAAACCGTACGATGCAGTACTATAAACAATAAACAATTTTGTGATTGAAAATGAATCTTGATTGTCTTTGAAAAGACAATCAAGTTAGCACAAATGATAATAATGGGGAAAAAAAACCCGCACCATTTGTAAATATAGAATAATGAAATAAATATTTATTTTACGCATATACGGTAAATATAATTATTTTAAATGATTCGACATCCATAAATGATGTCTTTTCAGTAAACAAACTCTATTAAATAAATGTAAAAAAAAAAAAAATAGAATCAGGTCAGGAATGGACCTTTTGGCACTGGACGAATGTCACTTTTTTTAATATCCAGCAGGGGGCAGTCTGTAGCAAAAACATGACAATCTGTGCCAAAGAAATATTTTCATGGTTAAAAAGTGGCACCTCAATGCATAGAAAATATGTTTGACTTGTAGCACTACATAGCTGGGACAAAATGGCACTTCATATCAAATGCGTGAGGGGGGTCTGGGGGGGGGGGGGTACAGTAAATTCAGTCAAATGTTTGCACATGCGGACCTACCTCGACCATTAACGAGTATCTGATGGAAGCTGTGCGAAAACACAATCATGGTTAGGATGAGCAGACAGAGGGGAACGCCAGAGAGGGGAGCTGAGGGACTGATGGCGGGTGGCTGAAAAACGACTTCTTATCCAATGACGGGATCAATACATTTCAGTTCAATCGTTGACGCTCCCTCTCAATGTCTTTGGCTGGAACGGAACACATTGATGCCATCAGAAGAACACGGCGTTCTTCTGCAGACGCGACCTCACATTTTTAAACAGCGCTCTTAATTTGCACAACTTGCATTGCTTGACTCGTGTCCCCCTGCGTTTCCGGCCGGGACCATCTCCGTCTTGTCCCTCTTGACCTTCCAGTCCCAGCCAGGGTCCCCACACTCCACCGTGCAGGTCGGGGTCGGCCATGGGGTCGTCGGGCGGGTTTCTCGGCACCACGGCGGTGCGGTTGTACTCCGCCAGCCTGGTCAGGAGATGCTTGACGATCTCCGGCCGCGATCCGGCCATGTCGCACCTCTCGTAAGGGTCAGAGGAGACGTTGAACAGCCATACCGACTTGCCCACCTGGTTGCGGCGTTTCTCAAGCCCCTGCCAGCGCTCCGGACCGTCGGCGAAGGCCCGCGGGGGTGTCCAGTCGCCGTCTCCCACGTTTCCCGTCAGAAGCTTCCAATCCCCGGCGCGGATCGCCGCTCTCACCGCCGTGTCCCAGATCCCGAAGCCGTTGAGTCCCAAGGCCTTGTCATAAGGCTCCCCGGGTTTCCTGGAGACCGGGTCGATGTTGAAGAGGATTTCCGTGCGAGGGGAGGGGAGCCCCTCGCTGATGGCGCCCCAAACGTCGTGACCGTCCAGGCCCCGCCGGCACTGCGGGGCGCCGGCCAGGGACAGCAACGTGGGGTACCAATCGGAGACGTGGATGAGCGCTTTGCTGACCACGCCTTTAGTCTTCAGGAGGGGACTGTGGACGAAGCCCACCGCCCGGACGCCCCCCTCCCAGTACGTCCCTTTGCCGCCCCGAAGCGGCCAGTTGCTTCCCCCGGAAGAGAGGCTGCCCTCCGTTATCTGACGAGTAGATCACAACCGAGTTTTCATAAAGCCCGCTCGCCTTGAGCTGGTCGACGACTTGACCGACGCCGTGGTCCAGGCAACTGAGCATCGCCGCGTAGTGGCGCCGGATGCGATTGCCCTGGAACGAGTACATATCCAGGAAGTGGTCGGGTGCTTGGAGGGGTGTGTGGGCGGCTTGGAGGGAAAGGTAGAGGAAGAGAGGCGTGCCAGAGTCGTGACTTCTCAGGATCTGCTTCACTCTGTTGGGTTAGACGAGGGAACTCGTTTGAACATGAGGCTTCCCAAGAAAGACTTTCGAAGGGGGCCACTTCCACAAGTCTCCAGACCTCAACTGGAAAAAAATGCCACGGCACACCACCGAACCAAAAACATCACGCAAAACGGAGAGACACAACGATGATCTCGTCTTGATATACTGACAAATTGGGTTACTCGGTTGAACACAAAGCTACAGGGTGTTTGGAAAGTCAATGTGACTGTTGATAAAAATATAGAAGCACACAGGAACGTTTTTTTTTGGGGGGGGTGGGGGGTGTGGGGGGGGATAAATAAATAAAAATATAAAAATTAATAAATAAATAAATCACCAAATTCTATTTTCTATTGAGCAAAACAATACAATTTTAACCCCGGAGAACCCAAGAACCCTTTTCTTCTTTGGAAAATGATGAATTATACATGAAATGACTGCTATATGTTCACTGAACACCAAAATATATTTTTTTTTTCAAATATTCAGCGCTTTAATTCAAATTTTGGATTAGGGCCAAATTTGACCCTTTGGGATTTAAAGGTCGCTTTTGAGTCGCAGAATTTATAGGGGCCAAATTTGACCCCATGGGTTCTCCGGGGTTTCGAACAAAAAAAAAAAAGTATGTAAAATAATGGACACATATTTTCAAAAATACATAAAGACATTTGGAAATCATTAAAACATGATTTTTTTTCTTCAAATTTCATTAAATTTAATAATTCAAGATCAAATTATTTAAAAAAATACATATATATATATATATTTATAAATATACATGTATGTATATATAGATATAAATATCTATATATATACATACATACATACAGTACATATATATACATATATACATATATATATATATATATATGTAAATATGTATATATATACATATATATATGTATATATATACATATATATATATATGTGTATATATATGTATGGAATTGTATGTTGCCTATTTATTGTGTGTGCATATATATATATATACATATATATATATATATATATGTATATACTGTATATGTATATGTATACAGAAATAGGCAACATACAATTCCATGCATAGCCAATGTCATGAAAACGGTGACTCTCACCTCTCAACGTAAAGCAGAGTGGAATAATTCCCCGCCATGTCCCACGCCGGCGTGTCGCCGTCATGCAGGTCAAATCCACAAGCTTCGGCATTATCGCAGCTCTGATAGGAGAAGTGGTCTCCGCTCCCGGTGAGCGTGCCCAGGAAGCTGCGGAAGCCTCGTCCTGTGGGCGAGCAACCGGGCCTGCAGAAGCCCAGGTGCCATTTCCCCACCATGTGCGTGGCGTAACCCGCCTCCGACAGCCGCTCGGGCAGGGTGGGGACGTCCGGGGGGAGGCAGAGGGGTTGACGTGGACGGATGATTGAATGCTGCAAGCCGGTGTGAATTTGGTAGCTGAAAAAAGAAAAAGAGAAAAGGTTGCTGAGATGAGTTTGGGATATAAAATGAAAGGGAGATTTCATAGAAGGGTTTAATGGACACGTATGACACTTTTAGTTCGCATGACTGTTATTCAGCAGTACTTTGATATCCCCGCCCCAAAAATATCTGCAAATAAATTAATGTATGTATGTATGATTCTGCTGTATTGAGAAAAATTTTTTTTTGCACAAACAGTGCATTGATTTTCTTTTAGGCTTTTTTGAAAAAAAAAATGTTTAAAAATGATTTTTTTCCCCAAAAAATCCTAAAAGAAAATCAATGCACTGTTTGTGTTCAAATAGTGTACAGCAACACCAGTCTATAGGATTTTTCCGTTTTTTAGCATGAACCTTGCTGACTTTCGTAAGGATAACTGATGTGCTTTTGCGAAATCCAAAATGTGTAGCTCTCTTTGTTTGCTTAGATTGAAAGTAAAAAGCCAACTGTCGGTTGAATGACAGTCGCAGTAAACAATTCAAAACAACAAACCTTTCCTTGCTACTGAAGAAAAGTAAAAATCATCTGTAGTGACGGCTCTTATTTTGAAAAACTCACGAGTCGGGTCACTCGTAAGTCGAGGCAGCACAGTACTAAGGAATCGTCATCTATTTATAAAATAAACGGCGAGCGACTGACCGTCCCGTCATGAGTTGACTACGAGAGGGCGAGCAGATGGGCTGGACGTAATAATTCTCCAATTTCACCCCCTCCGCCGCCAGCTGATCCAACACAGGCGTGCGGATGTCCGAGCCGTGGTAGCCGACGTCGCCGTAGCCCTGGTCGTCGGCCATGATGAAGATCAAATGCGGGCCCGGGCGATCGCCCCGGCAGCCGTGGAAGCAGATCACCAGGAGAAACAGACAGCAGACGCTTCTCTTCATCTCCGGAAAGCAGAAACCAGAAAATTGGGGAGGAAACTACAGCCGAAGTAGCAAGAGACAGCGGCGAGTTGGTGCCAGACGCTATGCGGGATGGAGGGCGAAATGGCGAGAGAGGTTAAGGACTGGTGGATGTGGATGAAAAGACTCAACTTGGCAGTCCCTTATTACATTCCACTGGGCTTTTGGGCACCTCGCACCTTGGCTGGAACTTGAGGTCGACTTTAGTGTGTGGAATCACGCACGGAAGCGCGCGCACAGTAGCGTACGATGAGACTTGAAGGGCCTTATGATCGGAAACTGGACACCTGAAACGCCGTCCCTCGGTGTTACAAAAACAGGTCACGTGTACACGTTGTTGCAGTGAGAAAAAAATTTTTTTTAGAAGGAATGTGTTTTGCAAAAGATGAAACACACAAAATGTTCGTCTCAAACTTAAAGAAAATATTTTTTGAAAAACAAGAATCAGAAAAAAATTACAGAATTTGGAGATACATTTAAAAACGTGTTTTTTTTGTAAATTCCATATCGTTAGCCCTTTTTAGTGAGTAAATATGTGTGTGTGTGTGTGTGTGTGTGTGTCTATCTAGAGATGTATACACACACACACACACACACACACACACATACACGTAAATAAATGTATATAAATATATATATATATATATATACTGTATATATATACATAACCATCCATCCATCCATTTTCCGAACCGCTTTATCCTCACTAGGGTCGCGGGGGGTGCTGGAGCCTATCCCAGCAGTCTTCGGGCAGTAGGCGGGGGACACCCTGAATTGGTTGCCAGCCAATCGCAGGGCACACAGAGACGAACAACCATCCACGCTCACACTCACACCTAGGGACAATTTAGAGTGCCCAACGATGCCATGCATGTTTTTGGAATGTGGGAGGAAACCGGAGCACCCGGAGAAAACCCACGCAAGCCCGGGGAGAACATGCAAACTCCACACAGGGAGGCCGGAGCTGGGATCGAACCCGGTACCTCTGCACTGTGAAGCCGACGTGCTAACCACTGGACTACCGGGCCGCCCATATATACATAACTATATATATAAATATATACGTATATATATAAAAATATATAAATATATATATAAATATATAAGTATATATATATATAAAATATATATTTATATATATATACATGTATTTATATATTTATATACACACACACACACACACAATGCTGCAATTGAAACTGCCTCCACTGGAGGGCGCTAGTGGACTACACGACGATTCGGATGGGGAGGAAGAGGAGGAGGATGAAGAGGAGGAGGATGCTGCCGGGATTCTGATGATGCAGAAGTGGACTATCCTGCAGGGAAGGACACGCCAAGAAAAGGAGGAAAAAAAGAAGAAGAAGAAGAAGAAGGAGGAGGAGGAGGAGTGCAGGGACGAGCGCAGTGCTGTGTTGAAAAAGACCAAGAAGGAAGGGAAAAAAAAAAAAAGGAAGAAAGAAGAGAAGCCAGTTTGACCACCAAGGAGGCTATTCTGAGGAGGTGGGCCACCGTGTCCCGGGAGGCGGGAACCAGCCTCACGTGGCGTCCTTGTTGATGTGACCGTACGCACACAAAAGCTGATGAACGGCCACCCCGATGCCTACGTTGCTGCAGGTAAGCGCGGCTCTGTGCTGTGTGTGTGTGTGTGTGTGTCTCAATGTCACGTTCATCACGTCAATTCATCAGTGTCATCACGCGAATCTCATTGATAATGCAGTGCGTAAGGTCAGGAGTGCAAAAACACAAAGCAACTTTGCAACATGTTTGCAGGTCCAGTTTCAATCAAAAGTCTACACACCCCTATTCAAATGCCGGGGGTTTTGTGATATATAAAAACGAGACCTGGATCAAGCATTTCAAAACGTTTTCCGCCATGAATGTGACCTCTAAACTTTGTAACTCAGTTGATTACAAATTTAAAAAAAAAACTTTTCAGAGGGGTGGCAAAATTAGAAAACCGAAATTATACTTGGAAAATTGTGCACACCTTCAATAACTGTAATGTGGCGATGTGTTCAGAATTAACCAATCACGTTCATGTTAAACGGGAGTCAGCACTCACCAGTCACGCTTTGAAATGTCACCGATTAACCCTTAATATAGTTCAGAAGTTCAAGAACACTTCTCCTGATTCGTTTTTTTGCTTGTGAGCAGAGGCCGGAAGATTTTGAACTAACACCGACTGCTATTTTGGATTGTTCATAATTCCCTTATCCTGCCCCCAGTTTCAGGTGAAGGGAAAAAAAAAGTATGTTTGCACCAATCTTACTGAAAAAAAAAAAAAAATCAGACTGAGCCCACATGTGTTTGGGAGAGTTTGAAAACTGGCATTTCAACAGGGGTGTGTACACTTCTTATAACCACTGTATGTAGAGCTCTTGGGGAGGGTGGTGGGGTAGGAGGCTTGGTGGGGAGATTAAAAACAGTCAATCAACCACATACACGAAAACACAAAATGACAACACTCGCAAGTAGCTGCTGTAGGCCACAACTCACGCGCAAACGCTCACGCGCTAGCTGGCCAACTCGGCTCCAGTTCCCGATGTGACTCACGAGTCCACTTCCCTGAAAAGGCGCACATACAAAACATGGATTCTACAATACAGACAGTAGTTATAGTCACATTTTTGGCTTTTTAAAAGGGGAAAAAAGACAAGTCTGATTTGTATATTTTTTGTCTTGAAAAGCTGCATTTGAATGCATATCTTTTGAAGGATGATTTTTAAAAAAAAAAGAAAGAAAAATAGGGAGAATAATTCAAATGCAACAGAGGAGTCAAAAAAAAAATGGTGAAATGAGGGGAAACTAAACTCATACACACGCACCTCCACACAAACACACTCACTGGCGTGTCGTAGGCGTGTTGCAGTGATTTTTGGCTCAGGCAGCCGCTCTCCTCTTCCTCCCACACACTTTGTGAACTCTCTTGTTGGAGCGGCGAAGTACGCTGACGTTTGCGGACGTGGCAGAAACGGCCGCCGGACGCTTTGATTGGGAATATCACCGGCGCTTTGAAAAGCGGATTTGCATTGTCGGTATATAAGAGCGTGCCCCCCCCCCCCATCCCCCACCCTGCCCCCCATCGCCAAATGGAATCTCTTTTACCAAGTGGCCTTTGAGCCGTTCAAGTGTAAATGTCAGCGTGACACACAAATCCCAAAGAGTTCACTCGCTCGCTCTTTTGTCACAAAGCCAGCGAAAAAGAGCCGATGGGTATCAAACGTGGCTTTTTAAAAAAATATTTATTTAAAGCGGTTAGCTATAAAATGCTAGAAATGCTACTGGCTGGTGCCAAGTAGTTTTGTTCGATAATGAGACACCGTAGCGATGAGTTGCAGTCGGGTTTGTAAAAGCGAAGGCTCGTTTTTGCTTGCTGCCTAAATGGGCTGCTGCCTTCGCTTTTTCAAACCCGACGTTTGAATTTCGAAAGGTTATGTGGCGCGACACTCGTGTTTGTGCGGTCAGTTTGAATTGATGCAAGGAGCCAGCGACAACAGAGGCCCGTTCAGTTTGCTGACTAAATGGGTTGCAGCTGTGGAAAAAAAATAACAGCAAATAAAAGACCTCAAGTGATATGAAATGTAAACCATTTTGTTTTACAGTTTTCAGTGATAAAACAAAACAATTTTAGTTAGCAGACTAGGCGGGTCTGAATTTTTCTGTTTTTCCGCAAGTTGATGTAGTCAAATTGAAATCGCAAGCGTAATAAAAAGTATGAAATGAAAGAGAACAAATTAAATTTTTCCCACTTTGCATTTAGTGTTTTAAAACGTCTTATGTAACCCTTTTAGTCAGCAAGTGCTACATCCAATAAAATGACGCGGCAAACAACAAATAGTCTAAATTGAAATAGCCATTTCCGTTTCACTTTGGGCATTTTTAAAAATTTCTGAAGCAGCCCATTTAGTAATTCGTTGGGTCTGAATTCAACGCACTGTACGCCACCAAATTCTTCGACCGATTCTGTTGTGCACTGCAAGCATGAGCATTTGCTGCACAGCGGCAGAAGATCAGGACAGGCCCATCCAGTTTGGTGCCTAAATGGAATGCTGTTTAAAAAAAAAAAAAAAAAAAAAAAAAGTTGGAAGCAGCAAACATGAACAAAAAAAAAAAAAAGAAAAGTGATCCTCTCAGTTCATCCTGCAGTTGTGTCGTTGGCTAATATAATATTCTAAATAAATTTCTACGGCAGCCCATTTAGTCAGCAAGCGAGTAGGCCTAAATTCACGCTGGCTGTCGCCAAAACCGTGGCATCGACAGCTCGATAGATTTGATCAGGATTAAAAAGGAAAAGGTACCGGGGCTGCATTAAAAGTGATCCCGACGGCTTGGACCGCTGACCTCCTCAGCGAGCGCTCATCTCCAGGGACCCTCAGCGTCACGGCTAAGCGCATCCGCCGCCGTCTTCCCGCTCTTCGTCCCCCCCGTTTTGAAGATAAGTCGGCCTGTCGCTGTGAATGGATGGAGGGGATGTGTGGTCCTAATGGACTGTCAAGGTGATCCGAGAGGAGATGGATGAGGAAGTGCGCACGCATCGGGAATACCGGGCACATGATGGGAGTTATGTGGGAGTTATGTGACACCCCTTTTGTGTTCTTTCCTGTCTGCTCCTTCCTCCTTTTGCATCCTTTAGCATCGGCGGGCTAACTGGAGGAAAAATACCAGAGCGCCTTCAAGCAGCGGAGATAATCAATCGCTCTTGCTTTGGCATCGAGTCCAGAGATGACCCCCCCGTACCTAATAATCTGAACATTTGAGCTGGCCTTTAGGAGTTCAAATAAATTCGCTTGTTGTTCTCACAAAGAACAAAAAAAATTGCAGAAAAATGCTTGACACCGTTTCCTCATTTACCTCCTGATGACACAGCAGCAGGAGCAACTGGGGTTCGGTCTACTGGTCAACATTTTTTACGAAATCTTTTCAATGGAGATGCAGGGAAACTATTCTATTTATTTATTTATTTATTTGGTGCTGATTTAAGTTTTCACAACAATAATATTAATAATAATAATAATACATTTTATTTTCTAAGCGCCTTTCAAGACACCCAAGGACACTTTACAATCAGGAACAAAAACAATAAAACACAATACGGGTTGAGCAGCGGCAGCCATAACAACAATATGTAATATAGTAATATATTGAGGAATATTTATTGATTTAGGATGAGGATTTTTTTTCTCTGAAATGTCATCGGTATAAATTAGAACGCACGGTAAAACCTTATTTCATAACAGTTTGAGATTTAATAGGTCAAAGTTCAAATAAATAAATAAATAGATTCAAATCGTCTTCCACCATTTAAAAGAATGTAAATGCCATTAATCTGTTCCAGCGTCCCCACAAAAAAAATCACAAAAATGTTTGTGGTGTGTTTATGACAAAATATATATTTGAAAATAGCACACACATATCTATCCATCTAGATAGATAGATAGATAGATAGATAGATAGATAGATAGATAGATAGATAGATAGATAGATAGATAGATAAATACATTAATAAAATTGTAAAACCTGATGTGCTAGAGAGGGAAAAAAATTAATGAATAAAAAAAAAGGAACGCAAAGAGATTTTAAAAATCGGTGTCAACGTACGTCACGATGGGGCATTCCGAGTCAGAATCAATCGGGTCCTCGCCTCACCAACGAAAACTCTCTCCCAAAGTGGACCAGACAGCGTGCACCGAAAGCAAACATTATATAATATCATTACCAAGAGGGCTGCGGCTCTATTATAATTTTAGGGACTATAATTCCGGGGAGATTTGAGCTCTGTGGAGCAACAAAGATATGATTTGCATTGTTAAACTTGGAAATCCATAAATGTCACGCAGGTCCCGTATACAAATACACACACACACACGCACATGAATGCGCGCACACAAATTTGGGTGTCACTGCCAAAGTCTGTAATATCTGTCAATGTTACGCTGCGACGGTTATGTAATAAGGAAGCAGAATGCATGTCTCGCCCTCTCTCACACACACACACACACCCACACACACACACACACAACGCACCTGTCCACACTGTGCCACACTGGGACACACGGACAGTGCTTTCTACGCAAGAGGAAACACAACATGACGACTCATCGCATCGCTGTGATGCGGGTGAGCGTGGAGATGAAAAAGAAAGGGAACATGTCGCGGTGATCGCGTGAAGGAGCAAACAAGAGAAGCGTCAACGCTTGAAATGGCCGCTGGAAACTCAAAATGGCAGACTTCCTGTGGAGGTTCAGGCATGGCTTTTTGAGACTTTTTGGGTGACGAATTTCCTCTTGCTAATGTGAAAATAGCGGCAAGGGGGGCTGAATTTTCAAAATATTACTGAAGGAGAAGTTTGCTTCGGAAAGGAACCGTGGGAACTGTGAAAATGACTCTGCAATTCAAGCCAAAATGGCCGCCTTCTGTCTCTTCTTAAATGTTTTTTTGACACTTTTTGTATGATAGACATGCCTTTGGGCTGTAGGCAGGGTACACCCTGAACTGGTTGGCAGCCAATCGCAGAGTACACGTAGACGAACAAACACTAACGCTCACAATCACACCTTGGGATAATTCTGAGTGTTCCTGCCACGCATGTTTTTGGAATGTGGGAAGAAATTGGAATACCCGGAGAAAACCCACACAAGTTGAACAGACTCTGGGGGGGGCCTGAATTTTCTAAATCTTTCGGCGACAAAATTCCTCCAAATTCCTCGCTCCGCATATGGCCTCCCTGGTGGGTAAAACGTTTCCCGAAACTTTTGTCCAACATTTTGTAAAATAGCCGAGGCAAATCCTCTGAGCAAAATACTCAATGGAAAAATACCTTCAGCATTCTCTAAAACTAAAGCAGCCTACCATCAAGATTCCCAAAGGCAGTTGGCCAAGGGAGGAAAATTCTACGAGATGAGGAAGAAATTCCGAGGAGTATTCCTTTATTTATTTATTTATTTAATGTGAATCAAATGCGTGTAACGTTTGACCTCTAAGCGCGTTGACTGGTGTGATCCTGCAAGTGACAATGACGCCGTTTGTTCTGTTGATCCGGTCCCGAATTTGGGTAACTGGAAAACTGTACTTCTTCCTGCTGTCAAGACTTGCTACCAAGAACGTCTCCATGTTCATGTAAAAGTTCTCGACTGTTCGTGAAATCCATCACTTGTCTAGTCCGCGCCGTGTGTACACGCTACTCTGATTGATTGGAACGGTTAAAGCCTGTGGCCATGTTTCTCCAGAATGCAATGAAGACACATTTGCATCTACAAGGGTCTCTCTCACACACGCGCACACACACACACACACACACACACACACACACACACACAGATATTATATCGTTTAATATGATATGACTTTGGTGATCTTATATTCTCAATCCTCAATATTGTGTCGTGGTACCACAATGAGATTGCACTGTTTGTTCATTTACGGACAGGTTCTCAATCTCGTAGAGGCTTTCTTACAATTTAGGGACTACGACACAATCTCTGTGTCCTGATATGACCGATTTAGCAATAATATACAGTCAAACCTCGGTTTTCGTCCATAATCCGTTCCAGAAAGCTGTTCGAAAAGCAAAATTGTTCGAAAACCGAAACCACGCTCTTTTTAAAATAAAAATGTTTATTGAACACGTCTGCTCACAATGGAAAGCAACACGAGGAAGCGTCACTTCCTCGTGTAAGGAAGGCGAGAGGAGTCAAATGGTGCATTTAAGTGCGCTCGGTTTGTTCGAGAACCGAAATTTGTTCGTCATCCGAGGCATAAAAAACTCGAAATTATTGTTCGAAAACCGAATTGTATGAGAACCGAGACGTTCGAAAACCGAGGTTTGACTGTAGATTTTTCTTTCTTTTTTTACATACAATAGGTATTGCACAGGAATGCCTGGGCCGGCAATCGAACCCATGGCCTCTGCACTGTGTGGCGGATGTACTAACCAGTCAACACCGTGCCGCCGTCTTTACATTCTATTTAATGATATTAAAATACATTTTTGAAGATTTTTTGGGGGGAGGCGACGAGACGGGACGGACTGGAACACATTAATGTCATTTCCATTCATTTCCATTGGGAAAGATGATTTGAGATCAATCCATCTGAAGGATGCCCGTGTATATTTTACCATGAAATCGCTGTCGTGTATCGTGAGCTACTCTGCAATTCTCACGTTGAAAGTCACGAATTGTGCTGCACTAGCATACAAAGACAAGAGCATGCACAACTCCGGGTGCACACACGCACACACACACACACACACACACACACGGACACACATTCACAGTGCCTGAGGCTTTATAAACAGCAGGCTGGGATGCCGCACGCCTTCTTCACTCCTTCACTTCCTGCCATCATATTTGTCCATCTACGTGCTCCGTGTTGATTGTTTTCATGGTTTGCTTTACCTTTTTTCTCGCTCTCGCTCTCTCTCTCTCTCTCTCTCTCTCTCTCTCTCTCTCACATTTGACTGCCCCCAATCGTTTGCTCCCTCCATCCTCCCCTGGGCAGCGGCGTTCACGGCAATCGGAGCCCTAGCAGCATCGGCGTGTGTCGGCGAGCAGCTGAAGTTGGCTTCCTGCCTGTTGAGATGCGCCGGGAGGAAACACTGTGAACACGAGTTCATGCTGATGAAATTGATCTGCTCAGGTAAGGGAAAACGAATGCGATTTCGGTCCATCATTTGGAACCGTCAACGGCGTTATAGTGGCGTCTCGCTGGAATTGAAATGTTTACATTTTGAAGTCGTGCATCAAACAAAGTGTTCAGAGCAGAAAATTATTATAAATATTCCAATGACGACTCAAATCATGTTTGGTGGTGAGTGAGACTTGATGGATGAAGCTTTCAAACGGGGTTATTGGGTCATATTTGGAAAAACGACGTTGACAAAAATGAGCAGAGGAGTGTGCAAATGAATGAGAGGGTAGGCTAATAATTGGATCGTGTAGATGAGGTGAGATTATGAAAATGAGAACTTTCATATTGAAGAAAGTACTTTTCAAAGGACCGCCGGTTTACAGTGTTTTAAATATTCGCGGTGTTGAAATGTTGGGTTTGGAATTGTGTCCGTTTTCTTTTTCATGTTATCAGGTTACAGGGTGCATGAATGGGGTTAAAAATCAACCACTGATCTTGTCATTAAATAAAAAGTAAAAAATGTAAAAAGTAAAATATGTATTTTTTCATGTCATGGCTATTATTACTACTTTTATGATCACTTTATTTAATCATTCACCAAAGCTTTATGATGCAATTAATGCAATGTTTTTTTTTATTCAAACACATTGTATATATTTTTTTTATTTATTCATGTAGCATCATGATTGTTGATTCATTTTTCACACATTTTTGGAGTTAATAAAAATTAACTTTTCACATGTAGATATTATATATTTTTTTTAATAATGAATCTAGTCGGAGTAAAAGTAGTAAATTTTGTGAATAAGAAGTACAGGGAACTAACAAATCTACTTTCATCTTGTTGCTTTTGTTTCCAAGTGGGACACATTATATTTTTATCTCGCTGTTAAGACCATAATTGAGGGCTTTCGTGTTGTTTCTTCCATCCGGCTTCATATTTGTATTAAAACAGAAAGTTTGCGTCGCAAGAGTTACAAATGAGCGATGACGCTTTGGGCCCTTATCGTCATTCAAATTGATTTCCTGGCTGTGTTAAGAAGGAAATTCCAACCATGTCATACACATACCCCGCGGTGGAAAAATTCATGCTTTGTTATCTTGAAAATATTTTCCCCTGAATACTCTGAACTCTCCAGTGTCAGTAATGACCAAAAAAATGCTTCTCAGGGGGATCTGGGTCATAGCTGATTTTTTTTTTTAAAAAAAAAATTTTTATTGACTCAACACAAGTTGCATTGAAGTAGATTAGTAGTCATTTTGCTTCGACATGTGATAAATCGACAATAAGTTCCACATAATCGACAAAATTCTTAGCAGTCAGTTAACCCACATCGTGTTCTGAAGCTAGCGTCTCGAGACAGTGACTCAACAGCGCCTCTGCTGGTTGCGACCAAATAGTGCACACGATTAACACTACCTCCAATTCCGCAATGTCGATCAATTGATTTGAGAGCACACTTGTTCCACGCCATCATGTTACAAGAGCTGTGTTGCTACTCCAAACAGGAACACCGATGGAAGCATAAAAATGAGATTGATAGCATTAGCAGAGATAGCATTAATGGCTATGATGTGCTTTTAAATACAGTGTTACACTGGTTCCCCAATGTCGTGTAAATAGATTTTAACCTAGCATGCTTATTTATTGGTTGGAGAAAAAAAGTGTTTGTTTGTGTTCTGGCACAATTAAAATGTGTTTAAGTTTAATACATTCCATGACCTCATCGTACCTTAACAATCTCTCAAATCGTCTTCCACCATTTAAAAGAATGTAAATGCCATTAATCGGTTCCAGCCTCCCCACAAAAAAAATCACAAAAATATTTGTGGTGTGTTTAATGACAAAATATATATTTGAAAATAGCACATATACATACACACACATATCTATCCATCTAGATAGAATATGGATTTGTTTTGAAGGAAACAAAAGTGGCTTGTGGCTAACTTGTCCCTTTATTTACATCCGGATCAGAGGTTGAGCTTTTCAAACCCAAGAGAAAAGCAGACAGTATTTATAGACACCTCAATAAAAGATGAATCGCGCGCTTATGCAACACGTCCTGACCACGGTGGAGGCTTCTGGGAGACGGGGGGGGGGGGGGGGGACCGACGGACCGATTGACGGACACGTCCCGCTCTTCCTTCGTGCCCTTTAAATCGCTTTCTCTTCTTTCGCTCGCTACCTCGCCCTTCTTCCCTTCCTTCTCTGATCTATTATTCACATCCCCGGCTGACTCTTTATGCGAATCCCCTCAACACCACCCCGCCCATCCCACCCCGGCACCTGGGGTGGGATGCTTCCCCAAAGGGAGCCAGGCCAAGAGATGGATAAAAAGCTCAGGGATGGCTTGCTGAGAGACGATAAGACACTTCCAATGGCCAAGGTTGACATTCAGCGTGACGCTGCTTTGTGGTGAAAGAGCAACGTGTTTACACTACTTAACAGCATTTAACGACCATGTCAATGCAATGTTGATTTGAATACGAACCCAACAAGGCATCCATTAGAACATGAGAAAAATCCCCAAAAGGGAATTTCTCCTGAAGCCCACGTCATCTGATTTTCAAAATTCTTGGTGCGAGTTAAGATAAATCAGAAAATCTTGTCACATTGCTATTTTCACTGTACATTCTTGCGATCTAATTGTTATCACTATATGTAGCTGTGATAGACAAAAGACATACAGTCAAACCTCGGTTTTCGTCCATAATCCGTTCCAGAAGGCTGTTCGAAAACCGAAATTGTTCGAAAACCGAAACCACGCTCTTTTGAAAATAAAAATGTTTACTGAACACGTCTGCTCACAATGGAAAGCAACACGAGGAAGCGTCACTTCCTCGTGTAAGGAAGGCGAGAGGAGTCAAATGGTGCATTCAAGTGCGCTCAGTTTGTTCGAGAACCGAAATTTGTTCGTCATCCGAGGCATAAAAAACTCGAAATTTTTGGTGGAAAACCGAATTGGTCGAAAACCGAGACGTTCGAAAACCGAGGTTGACTGTATTTATATTTATTTATTTATTTATTAAATACAGTTCTCCAATGGGGTAACTTGTCTTTAAACGACAATGATGTCAACTTGCACACGTAAATATGAAGGCAAATACCAGTGTGTGTGTGTGTGTGTCTACACACATGTATGAGTGTGCTATCAGTAGCAAGAAGATAAGGACTCAAACCAATCTACATACGGCGGGGGTGGGGGTGCACTGCTGCGATGCAGGCAGATCTGAAATGGAATCTGCGTGTGTTCCCCCTGGCTGCACACATCATTTATCCATCAGCGCCGTGCCGCCACGCCTCGCCTCGCCTCCAGCCAGCTATCAAACACCGCATCGCCGCGCTTTATGGAAATGGCCGTGGACCAACAAAAAAAAAAAAAAAAGTGCTTTTAGCAGCGCTTTTTTGGGGGCTCGGTATGGCCATCTGAGCGTCTGCATCTATAAGGTTGGCTAGCGTCCATCTATCTAAATGGATATGAGCCGTGTGCGTGTTTGCGGGGAGGTTTCAGAATAGCAAGGCCGTTCCGCCTTGCTCGCTAACACCCCCGCTGGCAATTAAAGAGTACT
Organism: Hippocampus abdominalis; assembly: GCA_018466805.1. Classification (NCBI taxonomy): domain Eukaryota; kingdom Metazoa; phylum Chordata; class Actinopteri; order Syngnathiformes; family Syngnathidae; genus Hippocampus; species Hippocampus abdominalis. The sequence goes on from CM031702.1 coordinate 5,852,039, forward strand.
GCAGCTGATCACGACGGCCGCCTACTGTTTGGCACTGTGCAAGGGACAGTGAAAAATTGACTCTTTGAGGCCGATTCCAATTGTAATTTTTGGCATAATAAAATCCAATCACCGATTAATCGGAAGTTAAATAAAAATGTTGTAAAATAAAGATAGGAATTGCAGATAGATCATTTGACTGTTTTATTTTTGCTTTTAGTATTTAATAAACCTTACAACAGGAGAGAAAAAAACAGTGGGGAATGTTTAACACGTCATTATCTTTGTTTTAAGTTGTAATGTTTTAGCGTGCGAAAAATAAAAATCCACAAAAACCAGCCTGTCAAAAATGCCAATTTTTAACAATTTCAAAACTGCTAGTATTGATCGATTAAAGCAGCCAGCCGATTAATCCATCCACGGATCTTTCCACACCCACAGAATATGGCTGGAAATCCCGCTGCGGCTTGGTCGGACGAGGTCGAATGGTCACAAGAATTGAAGCCAGATTGGCTGCACCGCTTTAAATCCGTCCACGACTGGTCGATTAAGAACTTGATCAGTGGAGAAAATAGCCTGTTATCCGTTCTACCGGGTTGTGCCAACACTTGGCCGGCCAATCTGAGACTGCCCGGTGGGACTCGAGATGCAAGGCGTTAGTCTCTTTTTGTTTTTTCCCCCTCCTCCCATTAGCGGTCCTCAACGAGTCACAACACCGGCCTGCTTTTTCTTTCTCACCTCGCGGAAAACAGCTGCTCGAGCTATTTATATTTCGTTATTAATTGAATGAGGGCACTTCCAGTGGTACCTTAGTTTACGAGTTTTAATTTGTTTCTGTGAGCAAGCTGGGAGTAGTAGGGTTCGTTATGAACAGTTTTTGATTAAAATATAGGGAAAAAAATACAAAATAAATGGGCTGCTACTTTAAAAAGCTTAAAATCTTCATTTCATTTAACACACACATTTTAATCTAAAGCTGACATAAAATAGGGCGGCCCGGTAGTCAGTGGTTAGCACGTCGGCTTCACAGTGCTGAGGTACCGGGTTCAAATCCAGCTCCGGCCTCCCTGTGTGGAGTTTGCATGTTCTCCCCGGGCCTGCGTGGGTTTTCTCCGGGTGCTCCGGTTTCCTCCCACGTTCCAAAAACATGCATGGCAGGCTGATTGAACACTCTAAATTGTCCCTAGGTATGAGTGTGAGCGTGGAATTGGCTGGCAACCAATTCAGGGTGTCCCCCGCCTACTGCCCGAAGACAGCTGGGATAGGCTCCGGCACCCCCCGCGACCCTAGTGAGGATAAAGCGGTTCGGAAAATGGATGGATGGATATTTAACTATTAATGTTGTGATGGCAAAACTCCGCATTTATAATTCTTCTTGTCTGGAGGGTAAACTGGAGGGAAAAAATTGACATGTTAGGAGAAAAAAAAAAACGACTGCAATTTTGGAGTCAGCACATAAATTTTAGTTTTACGCAGTATAAAAATTTCTACATCTTTTTAAAAAGAAATTGTTCCCCTGTGATAGTCATGTCACTTTCAAATATAAGTACAGTCAAACCTCGGTTTTCATCCATAATCCGTTCCAGAAGGCTGTTCGAAAACCGAAATTGTTCGAAAACCGAAACCACGCTCTTTTTAAAATAAAACTGAACACGTCTGCTCACAATGGAAAGCAACACGAGGAAGCGTCACTTCCTCGTGTAAGGAAGGCGAGAGGAGTCAAATGGTGCATTCAAGTGCGCTCAGTTTGTTCGAGGAACCGAAATTTCTTCGGCATCCGAGGCATAAAAAACTCTAAATATTTGGTCGAAAACCGAATTGGTCGAGAACCGAGACCTTCGAAAACCGAGGTTTGACTGTAAATATATTCGACATCGTAACAACACAAAATATTTACATCGCACTTTCACAACATCGAAAAAATGTAACATTTTGTGGTGCTTGAAAAGTAACTGTGGTCTGATTACTTGACTGGAAAAAGTAACACGTTAGCTTCGTCGCTATTGGAAAATGCCAACTTTGGGGAGTAACCCGTCATCTCTGGCTATGAACAAGCAAAATGGCCACACAAAGCACTCACTCTTATTTACAACACACAATCTGCAGGGGTCCAAATGACAACAGAAATAAAATTTAAAAAAACTACTCTCCCACTTTAAATTAGATTTTCTCCATCTTGTTCTCTTTTATATGCTAGCTGTACCGTATCTTGATTTGTTATTCCCCGCTTTGCTCATCCCTCTGTCCCGCTTTTCTCAGAAGCATTACGTAGGCGATAACGAGTGTCCAGAAAGCGGCGGAGAAGATGATCAAATAGAGGAAAGGGGCCACGTTTAATCGCGTTAACGCAGCGGCCGTAACATCAGTCTGTTCTCAACACACAAACACGCATTAGCGCTCCGGACGTCAGCAAAAACGGGAGAACTGCAGTACTGTCAGCAGCTGATGTGTCTGTTTTGAGTTGACATTTACCCTTCATTTCTCCTTCCACCACCCTCCCTTTTATTATTCAGCCGTTCCAAGTCACCTCCCTCCATTTGTGCCCCCCCCACCCCCTTCGAGAGCCCTGCCATTTTCCCACGACGCCCTTTTAGCTTGCCAACTAGCTGGAGACAGCACATGTTGTCAGGGAAGGCGGACCGGCACGAACATGATGTGAACAGGCGTACATTTGGTTGGACGACAGAGAGGGAAGCTAGTAGCTTTTTTTGGGGGGGGGGATGCACAAAATGGTTGATTTGATTTGACTCTAAAATGCTAAAGCTAACCATTAAATTCAGTACCAGCCAAGTCTAGACCAAGTCTGAAAAGACGTTTAAAAACGTCTTTGGGACTGAATGAGCTAAAATGTTTATGTGTGCAAGTTGACATCATTGTCGTTTAAAGGCAAGTTACCCCATTGGGAAACTGTATTTAATAAAGAAATAAAAAATTATAAATACCGTCAAACCTCGGTTTTCGAACGTCTCGGTTCTCGACCAATTGGGTTTTCGACCAAAAATTTCGAGTTTTTTATGCCTCGGATGACGACCGAATTTCGTTTCTCGAACAAACTGAGCGCACTTGAATGCATCATTTGACTCCTCTCACCTTCCTTACACGAGGAAGTGACGCTTCCTCGTGTTGCTTTCCATTGTGAGCAGACGTGTTCAGTAAACATTTTCATTTTAAAAAGTGCGTGGTTTCGGTTTTCGAACAATTTCGGTTTTCGAACAGCCTTCTGGAACGGATAATGGACGAAAACCGAGGTTTGACTGTATATTATTGCTAAATCGGTCATATCAGGACACAGAGATTGTGTTGTAGTCCCTAAATTGTTAGAAAGTCTCTACGAGATCGCGAAACTTTTTATAAAATGTTTTATTTATTACTTTTCAACTTTTGAAAAAAAAAATTAATTTGGTGCCAGGAATATTCGGCCTCACCTCCTCACACGGGCGAAAAGGTGCTGATAACTCACAATGACAAAACGTGTCGCAGCAGATGCCGGCGATGCACTCGATGCTCGTCCATAATACATGCGGCTATTGCGGGGGGGTGGGGGTCTCGCAGAATGCGCAGTCCCCTACCGTGTATACCACCTCGCTGCCTTGCAGTGAGTCCGTGTCATCTGCATTTTCCACTGGTATTCCAAACACAACCCAACCTTCACCCTTTGTAACATTGTCCAGTCCGCCTCTCACAATTTTCAAAGTTGTTTCAACTACTGTCCGGCAGAACATCGCGGGGGAGGTTTGCCCCTGAGTGTGCGAGTGCGAGGCGCTGACATGTTCTGAAGGAACAAGACGACTAAGTGACTGTGACAGCTCGTCACTAAAGCTCCCCGCTGATCAGGCTTCTACCTCTCGAGATGCTGCCCAAGTTAAAAAAAATAAAAAAATAAAAATAAAATATTTAATGCTTTAAATACCTGCTTTACAGTGTGTACATTTTAAAGAAGAGTGAAAATAGGCCGTATTTCAAACTCAGTCTAGTTTTTGATCAAAATGAACTCCATGTCATATTCTTCTTTAATCCTGATTTTTACACCTACAGAAAGGCAAAGCTGTAGCTTCATTTTGTAATTTACATTTTTCGCATAATTATTGTGAGATGTTAAGTTTGTTGTTTTGTGAAAAAAAAAAACTGGGTGACTTTAAACACATAAGGCTTGATAGAATCACAAACAATATTTGTCTTCCGCATGGTTCTTGCTCTTTCAAAATATCTTGTTTTTTCAAAAAAAATATCTTTGTCTTATTATTTCTCTACGCCAGGTAGAAAACTGAACAATTCTGTTTGAATTTCCAAGCGCGTGATAGGACTTTGTCTCCGGTGTCTCGTCTCAGCGTGGCTAATTGTGTTGTCTGCCGTCGTGTTGCTTTCACAGCAATTCCCACATGAGCGAAATGTTCTCTCGCCACAAAGCGTTCCCGAGACGTTGTTCTCCGAGACGCCAGATGAGCGCTCGGAGGCATCCTCGAGTCGCGTCATTTGCTCTTCGTTTGACGTTTTCATCCCATCCTCACTGTCATCATGAGCTTGGGTTTCGTTCACCAAAAGAGATGAATATTTTCAATCTATGCTATAGTTAAAAAAAAAAGTATATATGATAGATAGTACCATATTTAAAATGTAGATGGATTTCTTTTAAGAACGCTTGATGTTTTTAGTTTTTGCAGTGTTATTTTAATCAGGAAGACTGCGGTTCTTCATATTGTACACAAAAAAATGTAAAATGTCAAATCAAATCAATCAAATAGAACGGAATGAATTAAACAATTGCGTGTCATGATTGATTCACTGCGGCCCAACTAGGCCACTGGGAGGCAACATCATCAATCACGCAGACACAAAAAGCGTACAGTCAAACCTCGGTTTTCGTACATAAGCCGTTCCAGAAGACTGTTCGAAAACCGAATTGTTCGAAAACCAAAACCATGTTTCCCATTGGAATCAATGTCAAAAATTGTAATCCGTTCCAAGTCAAGAAAACAACTTTTTTTAAACCACTTTTTTTTTACAATTTCACACCATAAACTGGACACATGTAATAAGAGATAATATGTTTTATTTTCACCAAATTTAACATTAACAAAGTAACATAAAAATTGAAGGAACATCTCTCTCTCTCTCTATATATATATATATCTGTCGTGGGGCATGCGCCTATCCCAGCTGTCATCAGGCAGTAGGCGAGGCATTTCGGCATCCCGAACTCCTTCGCCAACACAGACACACGCACACCTGACTCATATTTCGCAATCAAATCTTTCTTAAATCCTATAGTTTTGCGCACTATTTTCCTCTTTTCTTCACCTTTTTCTTCACTCTTTTCTACACGATGAAGCGAAGCCGAGAGGAGTGAAGTGACGCATTCAAGTGCGCTCAGTTAGTTCGAGAACCGAAATTTTTTCGTCATCCGAGGCATAAAAAACTCGAAATTATTGTTCGAAAACCGAATTGTACGAGAACCGAGACGTTCGAAAACCAAGGTTTGACTGTAATTTAAATGCTCATCCGCAGATTAGTGAGAAATAAAAAATACCCCCATATATCACAACATAACCAGTATACTGGGATACTGTACTACTATCGTAGTAGGTTGAGTAACCCCTACAGTAGTGAGAAGCATAACACATCACACGCGACGTTAACATGAGCACACGTTGAACTAAGTGCTACAAATATTAGCATTTAGCACGAGCGCACACCCCAAGGAGAAAGTGACGGCGCTGCAAGGAGAATGAAAACGAAAACAGACAAGCCCAGGGAAAAAAAACAAAAGAAAAGGCGGCTAGAAGACGTTAAACGACTGAGAAGGATACAACATGTGTGTAGAGTGTGCGTAGTGTGTCTAGCGTGTAAAGTGCAGCTCTAATTATCTGTCACACGCTGAAGTGGAGTAAGTCCCCGGGGGGGATGATGAGGCTCGGAAAGATGGCAAGGCAGGAGGAGGGAGAATTAGGAGTCTGAAGTGCGCGCGATAGTGTGTGCGGGAGAATAAAGCTGTTACGTAACATGACATCCTGCCACACTGCTCTCTCTCGCTCGCTCTCTCTGTGTCTTTCCTCAAACCACCCTGCTTGGCACGCAGCTTTGGATTCCGCGCTGCTCGCACTGCAGCATGTTAACTTATTATGTCAACAAAAAGCATTGGGGACGCATTCACAGGTCCCATACCATCTATATGAAAGTGACCCATGACATGACCAATTAGCGCATCGTATACATGAACAAAGACAATTTCAAGACTCCATTCATGTAAAAACACGAGCTGCAGTGATCTCCGGCCAGTTTCATGAGTCAGCTGAGTGAACCACTACACCACTAATGGTGCAAGCACCTCAATATACAGTCAAACCTCGGTTTTCGAACGTCTCGGTTCTCGACCAATTCGGTTTTCGACCAAAAATTTCGATTTTTTTATGCCTTGAATGACGAACAAATTTTGGTTCTCGAACAAACTGAGCGCACTTGAATGCACCATTTGACTCCTCTCACCTTCCTTACACGAGGAAGTGACGCTTCCCTGGGTAGACGAGGAAGTGATGCTTCCTCGTGTTGCTTTCCATTGTGAGCAGACGTGTTCAGTAAACATTTTTATTTTAAAAAGAGCGTGGTTTCGGTTTTCGAACAATTTCGGTTTACGAACAGCCTCCTGGAACAGAGGTTTGACTGTATCTATTTTTGTAAGCATTGAAACAATTTAGAGTATTCGATCAACCCAAACTCTAGCAATGCTGTTCCAGCTCCACCAAAGTCAACTCTGTGAACCACTACATGACCGATGTCCGCAGCAAACATATTTACGGAAACAAAGACAATTTCAAGCTTCATTTAGCCTAATACGGGAACGTCGGCAATCTCAACCTGGATTTATGAGTCAGCTACGCGAACCACGACAACACCAATGGCCCTAAGCCGATTTGAATCGTCAATGCACATAAAGGGAAAATGATTGCATTTGATGCGCTCAATTGAATTCAATTCAACAAGCTTCTCCCTCCACCCCGGCAGTGAGCTCGAACCAGAGCCATGGGGAGTACCCGGACTGCAGGAGCGAGCGCGAGACTGGGGGCGAGGCGTCTCTCCTGGTGTCTCCGCTGGTGGTGGCGGGTATCGTCATAGGCCTGGTGCTATTCCTCTCCTGCGTCACCATCATCGTGGGCAGCCTGCGCAAAGACAGCCGGCTGAGGAACCCTCACCTGAGAGCCAGCTACGGTCCGTACTGACAAAATACTCAATTCAAATACTAACTTGAAACTCTTGACCGTCATTTGAACTTGTAAACCGGTTTGAAACTTCACTTTAAAAGTCTAACTTGGGCTTGAAACCCGAATATGAATGCGCCGCTGTAGGTCCAGATGGTTATTCCTTTGGAGGTTCCGTCGGAGAACTGAGGTCAACGTGCTTAGAAGACTTTCCACCCAGTTTGGACTTTGACTCTTACAGTCTGTCACAAGTCAACCACCTGTACCCCGATTCTCCACCACGGTGAGCGTCTTTTTTGTTGTTGTTGTTGTTATTTACAGTCAAACCTCGGTTTTCGAACGTCTCGGTTCTCGACCAATTCGGTTTTTGACCCAAAATGTCTATTTTTTCATGCCTCGGATGACGAACAAATTTCAGTTCTCAAACTAACTGAGCGCACTTGAATGCACCATTTGACTCCTCTCGCCTTCCTTACACGAGGAAGTGACACTTCCTCGGGTAGACAAGGAAGTGACGCTTCTTCGTGTCGCTTACCATTGTGAGCAGACGTGTTCAATAAACATTTTTATTTTAAAACGAGCGTGGTTTCGTTTTTTTTTTAAAGAATTCCGTTTTCCAACCGCCTTCTGGAACGGATTATGGACGAAAACCCAGGTTTGACTGTATTTGTGCATGATTATAATTACATATGTACTTTTTCTTTAATTGTCATTAATGCAGCGAGTTACAGTGCAAGCTCCTCCTTTTTTCCATTTACGTCAAATATCAAAATGTCCACCTGCACTGACTGACCTCCTTTGTGCTGGTTCATTTCGGGGAAAGTAATGCTTCCGCTTTTGCTGCCCTTTGGATGCATCTATGTGTGTGTGTGTGTGTGTGTATGTGTCTAAAAAGGCCAAATCATGGTGTGTTTGATCTAAATGTCATCTGATTTAATTGGCAACTTCAATAATTTAAATACACCCTTCTTCCTGCTTCACTGTGTGTGTGGTGTGTGTGTTAAGAGAACATAAAAAAGAAACCGAGGACGAAAAAGAAAAAAGAGCACGCACAAAGGAAAAGAACGATAAGGTGTGTGTGTGTGTATATTACACATGGCTGACAGAAAAGCACACCTACTGAGAGTGTTAATGTTACACTTCCGACACATGCGCGCACACACCATATGTTGAATGGAAAAGGCGCTTGCCCCCTCCAACTCGGCAAGCAAGGCATGGCACAGGCCCCTCCCTCATGACCGCAATACCGTCGTTTCATCGCAAATCAAGGCCGTCCAAGGAAATCCTTCATCAATCCATTTCAATACAATGAATATGACAAAAAATAAGGCCACAAACGTCCGCCACCACCGTTTTAACGAGTGTTCAACTAAGATTCTTCTTCTTCTTCCTCTCCGCAGTTACGATGAATGCGTGGGCCCCGGTTGCACTCACATCTACATACCCACAGACGACCCCCCGCCTTACTCGCTATGGGACCCCCATCAGAACAACTCCGAAGGGGCGGAGGAGGGTCCCAGTTCTGCCGGCGCAGCCTCGCCGCCCCCTGAGCATCGACGCGTCGCATCCATCTCCTTCCCGTCGGAGGCTGCGCCGCCGTACGAGGCGGTGGTCGGCGGGCAGGGGCGGCCCCTCCCCCTGGTGCCATGTGACCTTTCTAAATACCAATCGGAGAGGAACGCCGACGCCAACAGGCGGCAGTCGGGTATCAGCCAGATCTCATAGGACAACTCTTTTGGAGCTTTACTCTGCTTGAGTTGAAGACAAACTGTGACGGTTTTTAGGTACTTTCCACACTTTTTTGGGAGACTGAAACTCAAGAGAGAGAAGTTTTTTTTAGAGGGAGTTTACGGACTAAAACGCATCCTGGTGAAATGGGGATCTCATCGAACGACTCTCCATCCAACACAATGGCGTAGTTTTAATTTTGACTGAGGAACAAACTGATTATTTTCAAGTTGAAGTTATTAGACACAAGCACAGAGCAAGGCGTCCTTTTTAAGTCGCTCATACCATGGCTAAGAAACATTCAGGAACAAGGCATATTGGTGTTTTGCAAACTTTCCGAGCAAAGCAACCACAATCTGAGTCTCATCAAGTAAAAAAAAATGTGCAATTAAGCCCCCTCCACCAAAAAAGAAATGAAAAAAAAAAATCTGCGCTTGTACCTGACAAAAGGGTGGTTGTACATGTTGCAACCAATAATGCCACCTCTGCTTTGGCAACTTTAGTAAGCCGTGGTTAATGCTTCCTTTCCGCAATAAGTTAGTTGTGTCAAAACAAGCCATCGGAGCAATTTTCTTAAAAAATAAAAAATAAAAATTTTTTAAAAAGCCCCTAGCAACAAATTTAGCGACTTATAAAAATGTGTTTAAATATTTTTTGCAACTTTTGTAAAGTGATTCTCACGCACACATGTTCATGCTTCACAAATTTATTTTTTCTGCCCCAAATGGATAAAACACCCGGCCTGGAAAACTGCATTTTAAATTGCTAAATGTACTCACAAATTGTCCAGTCACAGCAATTAATATCAGAGGAACATAGATACCAATAAGATAAATATCAACACTGTACGTTCTTCCCGACATAGTCGGCGTTATTTCCTATAAAACTCAAACACATTTGGTGTTTTGGTGTCAAAGCAATACACGCCATCTTGTGGCATTTTGGTGCCAAGAAACTATGTTGAAGAAAGCTGAGGAGCTTCATTTTGGGAAAAAAAAGTAGTGCTTTGCCACCATCTTGGGGTGGGGGGGGCTACCTTTTCACAGGCACCAAATATGTGCAGATTTTCACTCTTTACGGAACGTCCTGGCGGGGAAACCCAATAAAACAAACTGGATGACATTTAAAAACACAGATACAGTCAAACCTCGGTTTTCGTCCAGAAGGCTGTTCGAAAACCGAATTGTTCGAAAACCGAAACCACGCTCTTTTTAAAATAAAAATGTTTATTGAACGCGTCTGCTCACAATGGAAAGCAACACGAGGGAGCGTCACTTCCTCGTGTAAGGAAGGCGAGAGGAGTCAAATGGTGCATTCAAGTGCGCTCGGTTTGTTCGAGAACCGAAATTTGTTCGTCATCCGAGGCATAAAAAACTCACAATTTTTGGTCGAAAACCGAATTGGTCGAGAAGCGAGACGTTCGAAAACAGAGGTTTGACTGTAATTTTAAAAAAATATTTGTTTTTTTACTGAGATGGCGAAGTCTCAGCAGCTATTAGCAACAAATGGCAAGCATCATGAACATTTTTGGAAACACTGGCTGTGACTCAACCAACTTGTCAACCAAGAAGAAATGACACCTTCGGTCGTATCATAAGCAACCAACCCAAAGGCGAGACTGCAGAAATAAGTTTCGACCTGGGACTCAAGTAGCGCTGTGGTCAGGCTAGCTGGCTAAAACCAACAATCTTAAAACAACACTTTCCTTCTCCAATTTTTGATTTAAATAAATGCCTGCAGTATATTAACGGTGTAAACCGTAAATACAACAAAAGCACTTTGGTATCATTTCAAACTCGTTTTACATGACCTATAAAAAGAAATGTCTTATCTCATATCCATTAGTCATACTTTATTGCCCATTTTTCTATTTAGACAGGGTTTTGGCAGCGTCTTAGGGTGTTTAAGACGGCACAAAAATGCTAATAGTAAAACTTTTCAGTGAATAGTTGGGGATAGGGTTTCAGGAATAAAACTGAAATAGGTGAATTTGTGAATTGTGACCACAATAAGGGAAATTGGCAGATCCGGAAGACTTTTTTGATTGCTTCCACTGTCCTCAGTGTACTTGTACAGCACAATAACAACTTTGATGAGAACTAGCGCCTCAGCATGAGAGTGTGGCACAATTGTCACCGACGGGTTAGCCACGTCTTCTTTTGCGCTGCGAATTAAGTCAACGTGAGGGCGATGATCGTGTCAGCGAAAGGCGAGGCCATCTGGAGCTAAGTATCTATCGTACGTGCAAAACGACGGTCATCAACATTGTGAGATGACATTTGAAAACGTTCTATTCCCTCGAGCAGGGTCCTCTCAAACCTTTTGGGTCCTGAATGTTGCGTTGAATTAATTCGATTTTATTTTGTCAAGTGCTTTTTTTGGGGGGGGGATTTTTGAAGGCTTCACTGCCTCATTTGCGAGCTTGTCGCCACAATCACCAATACCCGTATTTTAAGTAGGCCATCTTAAATTGGCGCTAGAACACCGCAGTCTTTTTTCTGAGAAGTTGTTGGCTCCTCTTCTGTGATCATTTGGCCATTTCCCTTTTCCAAAGAAGCGTTCTGAAAATATTAGTTTTTTTCCCCTCAGTTTTGCTAGCTTGTAGGCTTACTTTTTTTTTTTTTTACTGTATCACATGAAAACAGTTCGATATGTGTCCAGAGGGACTTTTCAGTGTCTGATTATCAAGAAAATGTTCTGTTTGTCTGTAAAGCTGCCAAATTACCCAAAAATATTGTTTCTCTCTCTGTGTAATGATGGCAAATTGCTCAGCGGTTCGGGCCGGTAGACGTAGACCGCCACTTTTTACACCTTGTACAAATTGTGAACGTTCTCGTTATCAAGGGCTCTGATTTTAACACCAATGCTTTAACAGGACTCCCCCCAGCGGCTACATGTAGCATCCTGTCACCGTGACGAACACACAAACAAACAAATTCCGACATTTTTTTGTCAATACCGCAGTTACAATCATCAGATATTTGACGGAACCAAACCAAAAGGAGAAGCATGTGGCGATTCCAAGAGTTTACGGGGCCTTACGCACATGCTAATATGGTAGACCACAGTGGGACCAATGAAGGTTTCTTGTATTTTAACAGCAATTATCCAGCACATATGATTAAAAAAAAAATCTCAAATTAATTTTTAGTCATTTAAACAAGCAGGAAATTGTTTGTTTGTGTGTGTGTGTGGTCCTCATCTGGAGACACTAACAACTGTAGACATCAACATCATTAGCATGTATCACCAGTGACTCAAGCAGCCTTTCTTCCTTTTTATCGGCTGTAACATCTACCTTTTTGCTTCTACAATAAATAAATCGGTTGTGCATCAAAATATTTCTTCCGGGGTTTGATGTCAAAGTATAATTTGTATGTATATGCCTATTAGCCCTCAGACTGTTAGCTTGACCATTGTAGCCATATTATGCTAATCTCAATGCAACAACGGAGTGCGTTTGCTGTTCGATGTCTTGGTTTGACTCACGTTGTGTTTGATCATTTATTCATTTGTGCTTTGAGTTCATAAAGGAGTCCTTCTTCATCATAAGATGTGTAATATTAATTGGATGTATTTGTTAAAATGAGATGATTGCCCATTTACAGGTGAGTAGCTATATGACCTTTATTGTATTTCTAGCTGAAGATCCTGTACTAGTATGCCCTTTGGCCTCAATAGTAAGACAATTCAGTTGTACTACGACTAAAGTGCACTAGTAGAACAGCTGCGTTTGATTAGTTTCACAACAGTGGGACAACACTGACAAACTAGTACAGTGATCCCTCGCTATTTCACGGTTTGTTTATCGTGGGGCAATTTTTTTTTTTAATCCAGTATGTTAATTGGTCGCTACTTCGCGGATTTTCGTTTATCGCGGGTGGTTTTGGTCCCCATTAACAGCGATAAACGAGGGATTACTGTAAAACCATTTTTCTAGTGGAGCTCAACTGTGAACTAGTTGATATCTGCCCACGAGCAGTACTACTGTAGTACTGAAACGCTGCATTTTAAGCAATAGAAATGTCATAATGCCACAGGTAATAAAAGCAGCTCTTTTATTAGAAACGTTTTACATTTCTTGCTCAAACTACTTTACGTCGAGAAGGAGGAACTGGTAAATCTTTTGAGAGCTGTTGAGCAAGCTAGTGACCACTAGAGGGTGCTGCTGAATCATAAGGGTGAGTAAAGCTGGCGTTTCATTCTTTTGGACTTTTTTTTATTTTTTTTTTTTTAAGAATCACAATGTCATGCAAAAGATCATTAGTAGCTTTGCCAATGAGTGTTCTCGTTTAACCAGGTTATTTCAGGGCACAGAAACGGAAACGTCTCCTAAAACAACCAGAACAGACCTGTTCTGATTGATTCAATGCCCTGAGATACAAGTTACTGTGTAAATGATGTGCTTCATTTCCCTGTCTGTCACAGCAAATGCATTTACTTTCAAAGAACCCATCCGTCCATTTTCTAATCCGTCTGTCCCTACAAGGGTCTCGCACGGGTGTGCTGGAGCCTATCCCAGGTGTCTTTGGGCAGGAGGCGAGTTGGTTGCCAGTCAATAGCAAGGGCACACATAGACGGAAGGCAGGAGATGAACCCTGCACCTGTGCACTGTGAGGCGGACGTGCTAACCAGTCGACATTGTGCCGCCTGTTACAAAGAACGGGTGAAAAATGCCCTCTTTGCATAGTTTACCCAATTCAGTGTTTAAGATCAGCAGAAAATGTAAAAAATCAAAGATCACCCACGTAAACTTAAAATACATTTTTTAAATGGTGCCTTTTTTTTTTTAATCAAAGAAAAAAATAAAACATTCTCAGCTATTAGTCCCTGTGTGGGAAAAAAACAACAACACAATGCTTGTTCCTTAAACCCAACAACCGGTTGAGCCTCAATCAGCAGCAACAACTGACATCAAGCGGTATGTATAATTGGCAATGAAGCAGGTGTTTGGCTTCTCTGTGAAGATTTTTGCGCCGCTCTTTTTTTTTTGTTTTTTTAACAGAATTGCTTTTATTCAGAAACACTGGGTTTTGGAGCGTGAACTGCCTTTTTAAAGGTCATTACACAAAGTTTCAATAATTGGATTCAGCACTCCAAAACCTACATTTTGTTTATTTTTTTCAAGCCATTCCAAAGTTGTCCTGCCTGTTTTCGGTCTCTTCCTGCTGCAACACACCAGATTCAAATGAACAGGATCGTTATCCATTTCATGCACACGCGTCATTTCGATTTGGTAGAAAACGGCGAAATCTCTGAGAGGAGTTTATCTTTGAAGAACTGCAGGAAATGGGCACACTGTCCGAAAATGTTTGCCTCAATTGAACTTCTCACGATAGGCAACGGATGTCAACTATAATTGAGGGAATTGTCCTTATTGTGTTCAGTGCTGAGGCATGCAAAAAGCTTGGAGGTACGCCATCGAGCAAGGGCTTCGTCACTGTACTCAGTATGATGAACAAACAGGTCTTGATTAGGGTTCATGTCTTCACGCTTCCATTTCTGCAAACATTAAAGGCCATGCAGAGGTACCAAGCTCAACTCCAGCTCCGGCCTCCCTGTGTGGAGTTTGCATGTTCTCCCCGGGCCTGCGTGGGTTTTCTCCGGGTACTCCGGTTTCCTCCCTACATTCCAAAAACATGCATGGCAGATTGATTGAACACTCTAAATTGTCCCTTGGTGTGAGTGTGAGCATGGATGGTTGTTCGTCTCTGTGTGCCCTGTGATTGGCTGGCAACTCCGCGACCCTTGTGAGGATAAGCGGATCGGAAAATGAATGAAGGACTAAGTGGCCGTATTTTCAGGAATCAAAACAAGACCCAGGTGTCTTACTAAAAGGCCTCTAGCATTCTACCCCGTCTGACAATTGTACAGAATTTCGCCCAGATAACTAAAACGAGTTTGTCTTTGTCTACGGGGCCAAAATGACCCTCGGCATTCAAGGGTCAGGACGTACAAAAGGCTCCAGAAGCAACGTGGTATGTTTTTGAGGACAATTCTGTGGAAGATGAAAATAGTTCTACATTTGCGATGTACAGTCAAACCTCGGTTTTCGTCCATAATCCGTTCCAGAAGGCTGTTTGAAAACCGAAATTGTTCGAAAACCGAAACCACGCTCTTTTTAAAATAAAAATGTTGACTGAACACGTCTGCTCACAATGGAAAGCAACATGAGGAAGCGTCACTTCCTCGTCTACCCGAGGAAGCGTCACTTCCACATGTAAGGAAGGCGAGAGGAGTCAAATGGTGCATTCAAGTGCACTCAGTTTGTTCGAGAACCGAAATTTGTTCGTCATCCGAGGCATAAAAAAAATCTAAATTTTTGGTCGAAAACCAAATTGGTCGAGAACCGAGACGTTCGAAAACCAAGGTTTGACTGTACTTAAAACGAGTTTGTCTTTGTCTACCGGGCCAAAATGACACACGACGTTCAAGTGTCAGGATGAACAAAAGGCTCCAGAAGCAACGTGATATGTTTTTGAGGACAATTCTGTTGGAAGATGAAAATAGTTCGACATTTGCGATGTATACAGTGATCCCTTGCTATTTCGCAGTTCGTTTATCGCGGCTTCGTTGAATCGCGGATTTTTTCAAACATATTCATAAAAAAAAAAGTCCACAAACGGTCCGCGAAAAGCTGCAAAACAACTGTGAGCTTCTCGCGGACCGTTTACGGACATTTTGCGGACTTTAAAAAAAAAAAAAAAATTTTTTTTTTTTAACCTGTATATGTTAATTGGTCGCTACTTCGCGGATTTTCGTTTATCGCGGGTGGTTTTGGTCCCCATTAACCGCGATAAACGAGGGATTACTCTACCTTGCATTTTTTTTTTTTAGTTTAATCAGATTAATAATGAACAACAATGACATTCCTCTGCATCGTGTATTGTATTAGCCATAATTAATTTAATGACAATTATTAAATAAAAGAACTACACCGACTATTAAAATGCCATTCATTTGTTCCGGCATCCAAAAGAACCACCGCAACTTTTGTTGGCGTTTTGCTTTTCTACTTTGATCGTTACATGGTTTTGCATGTTTGAAATCAGGAGTGTTCAAACGAAGGCATCGACTAAAATGAACATCGGACATGTGCCGTGTCGTTTGCCTGCAATCTACGACACGACTTTCTACACTCGCGGACAGAGGAAGAAGCTCATTCTCATTGTTTTCAGCCACTCACACATTGTTTGGTCACGAATCCTGAAAAGTTGACCTTTTGCTTTATTACCCAGCTGTCTTTTGAACTAGCCGTTGTTTATCTTAAGATTCTATTTCTATTTCTTTCAGATCCATTTTTTTTTTGTTACCCAGTCCAGCCTGCGAAGCGTATTTATTTTTTTTTTAACAACATGCTTATGTAACTTTCAGTGCACAGATAATTGACATTCATTTCCTTTTGCATTCACTTCACTCCATCAACGCAATGTGGCACAGATCTACACCACCGCGATAAAAGGTTAGGGACAAGTCAACAAGTTCTCGATCACCAAAGCGGTTGACGTAAAGTTACGCCCCACTTTAGTTAGCACAAACAAATAAAGTTATTTGCATAAACTTTGCCTATGGCAATTACGTGACACATTGCTCTGGCATCTCATCATCTAAAATGCGATTGGCTGCCGTTTCGCTTGGAATTCCACCAAACCACACAAAAGCTACCACACAAAGCAGCATCCGACCGGAGAGCCAGCGCTAGATAAATAATGAGGATAAACTCCACCTTCACGTTGCTTCAAACACGCCCTGAACGGCCAGCGTGAATAGATACAAATCTCAGGGTGAAATCCATCCATCCATCCATCCATTTTCTGAACCGCTTAATCCTCACTAGGGTCGCGGGGGGTGCTGGAGCCCATCCCAGCCATCTTCGGGCAGTAGGCAGGGGACACCCTGAATTGGTTGCCAGCCAATCGCAGGGCACACAAAGACGAACAACCATCCACGCTCACACTCACACCTAGGGACAATTTAGAGTGTTCAATCAGCCTGCCATGCATGTTTTTGGAACGTGGGAGGAAACCGGAGCACCCGGAGAAAACCCACGCAGGCCCGGGGAGAACATGCAAACTCCACACAGGGAGGCCGGAGCTGGATTCGAACCCGGTACCTCTGCACTGTGAAGCCGACGTGCTAACCACTGGACTACCGGGCCGCCCCAGGGTGAAATCAGCGTCAGATTGTCAGCTCACATTGGCCTGCGTTGAAGAAGAATAAGAAGAAATCATGAGGGCCCACCTCGTCCTCCTGCTGCTGGCACTGGCTGCCGTGCCTGCGCGTTTCATGGATGCTAACGGTATACTCTCGATTTCCGACGCTGCGCTCCAAATGGTTACGCCAAGGGTGTTCTCTTGATATTTCGAAACTCGGTATCATTTTCAAGTCAGCAATTGTGACAGAATAATTGTAGACAAACCTCCCCAATTAGATAGATCGACTTTTTTTTCTTTCCAAAACAGCTTATGCTTAAATGCACTAGTCCAAATTATTATGGACAGCAGTGTTTTAAGACATTTTATGGGTTGCGAAAACGGAAAATTATCATTTGTTGAATTTGTATGATTCGGAAATTCGGAGATTCCAAATCATCCCAACACGTCAAGTGACATTTTGACATCTTGTTGGAGAGCAGCTATGCCACTCTTGCATGAAATCAGAGTCGTCTCCCAAAGCTGGGACACGAGGGGAAGAAATGGGCGGGAAGGGGGGGGAGCACAATACTGAGACGTGAGACTCAGCTTGACGGTATCTCTTAAAACCGAAATCCACCAGCGGGTTCGGGAATTGCCTCCATGACAGGTACTGACCACCTCAATGGCCATAGCGTCGATCAGACACCTCAACAATGGAGGCACAAAACATAGGCCAGGACTCCTGGCTTCAGGGGAATTAATTAAAAAAAATATTCCAGTTGGAGAAGTTCATTTTTGAAGGACTCCTGGAAATGGTCAAAATTAGCCTGAAATAGGCTCTATATGTCAATCAAATTTGATAACAACCAGACAAAATCTCCATTTTGTCTATGGGGGGACTCTGGAAAGGTACAAAATGTCCGCTTCAGAACATAATGGCAGACATCCAGCGTCTTTCCAGGCACGGGTTCTTGAGACTTCTCATGATGTCCCAAATTCAATAACTTGAATTAAACATCTGAGGCAATTAGAAAGCTTCGAGGTGCGCCCGACAACTCGTCATTGTACTCAACATGATTGATAGGTGTTTGTTTAGGCTTTTTTGGCTCACGATGAGACAGCAACATATAAAGGACGCCAGAGACAAAAAAAAAAGGAGTACCGGTACTCCACTCAATAAGCTCAAACAAGCAAACCAAACGGACTGGAGTTCCTGACCAAAAGTAAAACAAGCGGAGACGTCTGAGGCTTTCTCCGGAAAACCACTCTGCATCGTGACTGCAAATGAATGGTGCAAGTCCGTCCCTTAACCAATCTAAACAAAAGTTCTTCATTTTCTTTGCAGTTCAAAAGGGGATAGCCGAAGTAGCCCCTCCATCAGGCATCAGATCAAGACGCAATCTCCATGACAAAAAATCCTCCGTCGCAAAAAGCAGACTGCCTCCAGGTACCGGATGAAAAGCAAGAGGATTTGGTGTCAAAATCTGAGGAAGATTCCAAGGAAGTGTTTCAAATCTCACAATAAACGTTTCCTTGTCTGAAGCATTTTGAAAACGTTCCCGGGTGTCTTCATCACACATCTGCACAGCCTTTTTGTCGAAATAACCCAAGGAACTCGATTGAGGCGAGCAAACTTTGAAACGGAGGAAACGTTACATTTTCAAAACAGAAAAACTCGCGAGGTCATTCGTCGTTGAGGCTAAAAAAAAAAAAGTGTGGAAATAATGTAAAACATGGCAAAATACGTTTATTTTGAAAAAGAAACTTGATCAATATTTTGATATTCATCCATCCATTCATTCATTTTCATCGCCGCTTATCCTGAATGGATTTGTGAGAGGGTGCTGGAGCCTTTCGCTCAGCTGACTTTGGGCAAAAGGCGGACGGACTCCACCCAGAACTGGTCGCCAGTCCGTCACAGGGCACACAAAGAGACAAACAACCATTCACACCATCACTGATCCAACTCTGCCCACACACACACACACGTCAGGCGAGTGTACAACTACACTAATAGTGACAAAACATTTTGATATGCGTCATATATACATGCAATTTTTTTTTTCTTAAATTGAATACTACATTCATGAATTATTTAGCAAATATTCAACTAGTGATCATCTACATTCATGAACAGAGACAGCCCTCAGGGCAATTCGACACGGAGAACTTGGGACACCCCGTGGATGAACCTCATTTTGGTCACTTGTTTCCGGGATCTCGTGATCGACCGGTAAATTGGGAACGTTGCCTTTCGGCTCAGCTCCTTCTTCGCCACAAGACAACGATACAGAGACCGCATCACAGCAGGTCCACTCGAACTCAAGGTTCGATGGCTTCGGGAGCTGATTTCTTTTTTTTTTTTAAAGAATATTCCAGGTGGTGAAGTTCATTTCCGAAGGACCCCCTGGAAATTGTCAAAATAAGCCTGGAATAGTCGATAGAAGTAATTAAAATTTGATCGCGACCGGACAAAATCTCCAGTTTGTCTATGAGGGACCCTGGAAATTGTGGCAGAAAAGGTCATTCCAGGCTCGGGTTCTTGAGACTGCCTTATCATCAGAATAGTCGATAGAAGTAATTAAAAGTGTTGCAACCTAAAGCCTCTGCCAAGCGACCGGAAATTCTATAAATTGCTAAATCCTCTAGCTACTGTGTTGTCTATGAGGGACTCTGGAAAGATACAAAATGTCCGCTTCGAAACATCATGGCAGACAGCCAAGGTCATTCCGGCCTCGGGTTCTTGAGACTTTGATGAGAAATTGTATTTAAGTGCTGCACGGACTGGTGTCAGTATGGCATGCAAGTAGGAGGTAAATAATTACAACTTGAAAGTGACGGGGCGGAATTTTGATATGACACACCCAGCATGATATAAATGTTCTTGGGTTCAGATTGGTGGCATGCAGCGAACTCACCTTGTCCTGCATTGAGAACAAGAAACCATGAGGGCCCAAGTCGTCTTCCTGCTCCTGGCGCTTGTGGCCGCGCTTGCTTTTTTTCATGGATGCTGACGATATGTTCCCCTTTTCCTATCAGGACACATTGGAACAAAAATAGAATGACGCAAAATTTTGAGGTTGGAAAACTAGATGGCGGTTTACACATTACTGACAAATGAATGTCTACTTTTCTTTCAACAGCGAGCGAGATGGAAGAAAACGTCATGTTTGAGAAAGTGATTGAAGGTGATTCATCAATCTGCTGTAAACTGCCAACATGTCGCCATTCGGTATCACTCGATTTTTTTGGGCATGTTTTTTGATACTTTTTTTGTGGGTCAACTCATCATTGACATCTTGAACAAATTTGTGGTTGCCAATCGAAACTGGCTTCAGGTAGAGTTGTAGTCAAGACCGCGGCAACCAAGGACAAGACATTATCGAGATTAGAAAGTATTGAGATTGTGTTTGTGTGTGACTGAAAAACCGGAACAAACTCGCCAGAATTGTTTTCTATTATTTTTGCAATAGTGATGAGAAAATTCAACTTCAAATTTGCTTTATGAAGCAGTTGTATTTTTTGGACAGGAGATGGCACTCTCTGTTCAACATTGGGCCGAAAGTACACCAACTTGTCATTTCTTAAATGCTTTTGTTCAATACGGTGCCATTGAGAAAACTTAAAAAAAAAAATAATAATAAAACTGCTTCATGAAGCAAATTTGAGGTTTCACTTTCCTATCACAGGGCGGCCCGGTAGTCCAGTGGTTAGCACGTCGGCTTCACAGTGCAGAGGTACCGGGTTCGATGCTCCGGCCGAGTTTGCATCCTACATTCCACATGCATTCGTTGGGCACTCTAAATTGTCCCTGTGAAATGGCAATTCACTACTTGCATAGGCTACGGATGAAGCGGTTCCATTTTTTGGACAGGAGATGGCACTCTCTGTTCAACATTGGGCCGAAAGTACACCAACTTGTCATTTCTTAAATGCTTTTGTTCAATACGGTGCCATTGAGAAAACTTAAAAAAAAAAAAATACAAGTGCTTCATGAAGCAAATTTGAGGTTTCATTTTCCTATCACTAATTTGCAACAACAACAACAAAAACATCATGCCGAAGTGCAAACAACTTCCAAACAAAGCACCAATTTATAGAAGCTAGGGAAACACATGTCTCACGACAAATTCCCAAATGTATTGTTATAAAAAATAAATAAATAAAAGGGAATCATATTTCATTTTAAACAAATAGAAATTTCACGTTGAATTTACTGCCTTTCAAGTATCTTTAACAGTAGGCCTTACTGAGCTCACATTTGAAGGATCTCAGCAAATTGACAAGATGTTCTTGGAATAGCCCGTTTAATTTTTGTCACACAAATTTAATCGCAACAGGAGAAAATCTCTCAAAACCAGTTTGTGTTTGAGAGACCCTGGATATGTACAAAAAGTCTGCTTTCAAGCCAAATGGCAGACTTCCTGTATCTTTTGGGTTCTTGAGACTTTGACGTAGGTCTATTCGTGACATGTGCAAAATGTCAAAATGTAATTGACATAAACGACTTGAATTAAACATGTGAGGAAATTAGAAACCTTAGAGGTGCGCCCGACAACTCACCATTGTACTCAAAATGGCAGGTGCTTGTTTTGGCCTCTTTAGTTATTTAGAGACAGCAACACATAAATGACGGCAGAGACAAATGGGAGCACTTCAGGCAACCGAAAATAACTTCAAACAAGGAAACGAAAAAGGACTAGAGTTCCTGATCAAAAGTCAAATAAGCCTGTATATCCTCACCACACCTCAATGTCCTCTCCACCTAAGCGTTGATGGTTGCCGGGTGTGACACCAGATCAGCAGGAGAAGCTCCAAATGGTGGCCAAATGAACTGCACGCAAACCATCATTGCCACACGTCAGTGTCTTTGTACTTTGTACCACAATCAGTGGCCACAATCAAACGACTCGAGTCAGTGACAAACCAAGTTTCAGGTGCTTAAGTAATACAGGCTCCAGAGGGAGGCTGAATTTTCCATTTTTACAGAAGGTCCTCAATGATATTTTTCAACGAAAAGCTCCAAGCAAGAAATCCGGCAACATTTTGTGTTGTTATAGGAGACTTCTGGGGCCTTTCCGAGACTTCCTTCAGAGAACCACTGCAGACTGCCAATGAATGGTACAAAGGCATGCTTTGACCATA
The DNA here is from genome assembly GCA_018466805.1 of Hippocampus abdominalis. Taxonomy (NCBI): domain Eukaryota; kingdom Metazoa; phylum Chordata; class Actinopteri; order Syngnathiformes; family Syngnathidae; genus Hippocampus; species Hippocampus abdominalis. Next base: position 5,874,219 of record CM031702.1, read on the forward strand.
TAAACAAAAGTTCTGCATTTTCTTCGCAGTTGAAAAGATGGAGATGACCAGAGAAATCGCCCCACCGGGCTTCAGATCAAGACGCAATTTAGAATACAACGAGGAAAGACTCAGACTGCCTCCATCCATCCCCCACAACAAGCCAGATGATTTGCCGAAAAAGTCTGAGAAAGACTCCTAGGAAGAGTTTCAAATCTCACAATAAACACTTCCTTGTCTTGAGCATTTGGAAAGTTTCCTGGGTGTCTTCAGAACACATGTGTATAGGCTCTTTTCTTCTTTTTTCAAGCAAACTTTTAAACACAGACTGCATTAGATTTTTATAACGGAAAAATTGACAGGGTCATTCGTCGTTGAGGTTAAAAAAAAGAAACGTTAAGAGGTGTGGAAAAACATACAAGACAAATCCTTGAAAGCGATGAGCGAACTTTAACACCACGCTGTGGCCTACATTGTACTGAACAGAGATGACAAAACATCACCGTTGCATGACAATCGTGTCATGTGAGATTTTGCTGTAGCAGGTGACAATGTGAAATGTGATCGGAACAAGACAGGAGGGTTTCGCTGCTCTTTCTTTTGGGGCAGAAGCTCTTCGACGAACTGGTTGCACTGATGCGCTCCAACTTTTTTCCTTTGCTGCACCAGCACAAATTTTCCACTGTTCGAAAACCGAAACCACGCTCTTTTTAAAATAAAAATGTTTATTGAACACGTCTGCTCACAATGGAAAGCAACACGAGGAAGTGACGCTTCCTCGTGTAAGGAAGGTGCAAGAGGAGTCAAATGGTGCATTCAAGTGCGCTCAGTTTGTTCGAGAACCGAAATTTGTTTGTCATCCGAGGCATAAAAAACTCGAAATTTTTGGTCGAAAACCGAATTGCTCGAGAACCGAGACGTTCGAAAACCGAGGTTTGACTGTATCTCATAAATTTCTGTTTGCTAAGCCACATCGATTTCAAGGGCTGAATTTAAAAAAAAAACATCTCATTTGGAGAGGTTCATATTTGAAGGCAACATCGGCCTGGAATAGCCTGTCTAGTATACGCGAGTCAAATTTGATAGCATCCAGACAAAATCTCTTCAACCAGTTTGTCTTTTAGGCATCCTTGAAACGGCATCCTCAAAACAAAACCGCAGATTTTCTGTTTATTTGCGGGCATGGATTCTTGAGACTTTGGGGTGGGTCATTTGGCACGGAGCAATGCGGATCTGAAAATGAATGGATGAATGGAGGTATTCAATATGAATTTCCTTTGAAATTGATTCCATCAGCACAATGCAACGTTTTTTTTCACCACTGCAGTTGAGTGTTAAACAAGTTCTCTCACCCCATTCCATTCGAGGCGTTTCCTTGAAAGGATTAGCAGACTTTGATGCCAAGCTTCGCCCAACATTAGATGGTAAATAAAAACAGCTTGAGACTGTCCTGCAAAGAGCGATGACCTATTTTGCATATGACATTTATGTAACTTTGCTCTGGCATCTTAAAATGTGATTTTTTTTGCCTGTTCCAAGAATGTTGTCGGTATGTTCCCGATTCCTGATTGGGACTAAATGGGGAAAAAAAAGAAAAACGTGGGGCACCCAGTTTTTGGGAGATTGAAAAACTGATGGTCGACACATTTTGGAGACGTGATTATCAAATGTATCAATACGCGATGCGCTGCCAGCATGTGATCATTTGGCGTTTTGCATCACCCGCCTACCGAGCAGTACGTCGTTCAAAAATGGCAGCAATCGCACAAAATCTTTTGAACGGCCATCTTTGAAGCACATCTGGAAATGACTCAAATGGCTGCTTTATTAGCAAATTAGCAGAAGACAAATGTACGTATTTTCAGGCATCCTTCACAATTTTGCATTACCCGTCTTTTATTGGCCATGCATTTTGAGCCTTTTTTTTTTTGTTGGTCTGCTCATGATAGGCATGTGTACCAAATTTTGTGAGTGATAATGGCTTTGGGGGATGAATGGTTTTAAATACTCCAGTCGGGGAGGATTGACAGGGTCAAATCAAAATGGCTGAATGCCTGTGTCTTTTTTGGCATGGGTTTGTCAGACTTTTTAAAATAATAGACATACAGTCAAACCTCGGTTTTCGTCCAGAATCCGTTCCAGAAGGCTGTTCGAAAACCGAAATTGTTCGAAAACCGAAACCACGCTCTTTTTAAAATAAAAATGTTTATTGAACACGTCTGCTCACAATGGAAAGCAACACGAGGAAGCGTCACTTCCTCGTGTAAGGAAGGCGAGAGGAGTCAAATGGTGCATTCAAGTGCGCTCAGTTTGTTCGAGAACCGAAATTTGTTCGTCATCCGAGGCATAAAAAACTCAAAATTTTTGTCGAAAACCGAATTGCTCGAGAACCGAGACGTTCGAAAACCGAGGTTTGACTGTAACTCATAAATTTCTGGTTGCTAAGCCACATCGATTTCAAGGGCTGAATTTTAAAAAAAACATCTCATTTGGAGAGGTTCATGTTTGAAGGCAACATCGGCCTGGAATAGCCTGTCTAGTATACGCGAGTCAAATTTGATAGCATCCAGACAAAATCTCCTCAACCAGTTTGTCTTTTAGGCATCCTTGAAACGGATATAATTGTCTACTTCAAAACAAAACCGCAGATTTTCTGTTTATTTTCGGGCATGGATTCTTGAGACTTTGGGGTGGGTCAGTTGGCATGGAGCAAATATCAGATATAATTGACCTACCGGGAATCGTCTAATTAAACATCTGAGGCAATGAAAAAGCTTGCAGGTGCACCAAACAGACAACTCCACTTCATAATTGTACTTTTTTTTTTTTCTTCAGGGCACCAGCATAAAAGTTTGACAGACGGAGCCCCCTTTTTAAAAGCAAACAATTTTACATACTGAACATTGCATTGCAATGCAAGACAAATAAAATATCATACGTAAATCCACAAATACAAGTTTTGAGGCCCCGTTCACAGAAAGTGGATTCAAGCCCAACAGGCAGACACACATTCTCCGGCAAGTTGAATGCGTGTCACGTCAATGATGTCGTTTCATGTTGAGCAGTAATCCAAATTGTGCTGGCTATACAATAATGATTGTCAACTCGGGCCGCCAACAAAGTTGTTTTACTAGTCAATTCGTCACCGACAGTAGTTGCAATTTGTCAACAAATGGAATCATGTACTGTAACGTGTTTGTGAGTGCGGAATTCAAAAGTGATCTCAGTTTTTCCTCTATCGCGACAAGTTTTTGAGCTATCGGATCCTCATTTTATTCAAACATGAAATACATGAATCTGAATAAAATGCTAAGATGGAATCGTTACAAGCTTTGAAAACAAACACACACAACCCCCCCGCCCCCCAGAAAATACTAAATATGTCCAAGGTTATGAGAAAAGACAGCACTAACGCTTTTAATTCCTGCTATCCTAGCTTTCTGTTTGCAGATATTGACAGTATCAACCTTGTGGGAGCTGCACACACCTCTCACCAAACCGTCTCGATTTTGACTCTACAAACAAGTTTTCACACACCGCTATAGAGAAATCCAATCGTAATCAGCTCTTACTCCAGACTTACGACAGCTAATCAGTAGAATTTTGCTTATCTGAAGGATTCATGTTTTTCTCCACAGCTAATTTGTGGAGAAAAATAAATATTTTACAGCAATTTTGGAATAAGCATGCCATGTTTAGCTTCAATCGGCATTAAAATATAACTCAACAGAATTTTTTTTTTTTCAAAAATTGTTCCCCAGTGTTATTGGCTGGTGCTCAGACCTCTGAGCCACTCATTTGCGCAAACACCCCCCCCCCCCCCCCCACCAAGACTGAACAACGACATTTGCATTGCACATCAGAATTTTGTTATGAAAATGTCCACATAATATTGAACAATGGAAGCTTGGTGCACTGAACAAGACTAAGCCGACTTGGCAGATGACATTCACATGAAATATTCTGGTAAAACCTTATAATTTCGGAGGTGATTCGAAATCAAAAGGAAAAGAAGAGCTTCGTTTAAAAAACAAAAAACAAACAAGCAGAACCTGTTTCGAAATGAAGTGGCACCCTGTGGATGTATGTGCTTCCGTGGCATGCAACCACGAGCTCAAGTTGTGGTTGAGTGGTGGATGGTTGGGATGTTTGATATTCATCGAGCTTGGTATAAAAGAGCCCTGGTACAAATCGGCGGCAGACAGCGAGCTCGCTTTTTCCTGCCTTGAGAAGAAACCATGAGATTCCACGTCATCTTCCTGCTGCTGGCACTGGTGGCCATGCCTTCCTTTTCCATGGGTCAATGTAGGCACCTCATTTCTTGCATGTAAAGAATGGAAGAAAAGCATGAGGGAGGGAAGGGGGGGGCGACAAAATGGCAGCCTTTCGGTGAGGGATGGGGGTGGGGGGTTCCAGGCATGTTTTTTTTTTTGCATTGACCTGTCTCGTGTACGTAATTCAAATTTGATCGCAGTTGGACAAAATTAGTTAGGACGTGTTTGTTTTTGCATCTTATTGGGTGTGACTTTTTTTCTTTTTGCACTCAAATCGCCTCACAATTTAGAAAGTCAATCCGAGTCCAGCCAACGGCCATAAGTGTCTTAATTGTGCTCATAATCGACACCTGAGCGAGGCATGTGAAAACTCTTGCAGGTGCCCCAAGGGCACAAACTCAGTACTTTCGAACAACCGTAGCTGCATACAAAGTGCTGCGCAACATCAAGTAAAAATCCGACATTCGAAACAAAAGACTTGTCGACTCGTAATTCTTCTTTTATGGCAAGTCATCAAATTTTACTGCTCTTTAAAATCAAAATGGCTGAATGACAAAAAATCTCTCAGATTTTTGGTCACTGGGCAACCCGCGCTACCAAGTGAGCCACAGCCACCCAGCTGGTAACCTCAGCATGACTAGCACCAAAATACAACAAAACCATGCTAGTCTATGCTTCTTTTTTTAGCAGGGTGAGCTTGTGTCTCTACTGTCAACCCCCCTTGGCAATCAAACAGAAATAGAAATTAGACAAACAAGTCTCTTGTCTTTGAGACCAAAATAACCCAACAATACAAAGCTCGAAGCAAAATACAAGACTTCCTGTTTGTTTTTGACACTGTGCCTTACTAAAATCATTGTGAAGGAATAAAGGCTTTGCCGGCTGAATTTTCAAAGTGCTTTTTATAACTTGTCATCCATTTATTTGGATGAGCAATAAATCTAGCAAGATTTTCTGTTGTTATGGGAGACTACGGAAGATTCTTGAGACTCCCAGAGAAAACCTCCGTGCCCAGAATGCAAATAAAATGCGCTTGCGCTAAGCCACCACGGTCTATTTTAACAAAATCCACAAAAAGGTCGACAATTTCTTTGCAGACTATCCAGAGGAAGGGTTGGAGGAAGGTTTCAAGGACGGTTTTGGCGAGGATCCCCTGGACGATCCCCTGGACGATCCCCTGGACGATCCCCTGGACGATTCCCTGGACGATCCCCTGGACGATCCCCTGGACGATCCCAAGGACGATCCCATGGACAACGATCCCATGGACAACGATCCCAACCTTGAGGAAGACCCTGAGGCGCTCTGGCCCTAACTTGGATGATGGGGCATATGTGAAGTTTTTATGTATTTAATGTTGTGGTCCCGAGAAGTGTGCTAAACACAATGGGATGCATAGTAATTGAACAACTGCTCTGGGCTACAAGGATATGTCGGTGTTGGTCTTAATTTGGCAGTTTTGATTGTGCTTAAAACTGACAAACGTGAACTAATGTCACAATAAACTTTACTTTGGCACCAAAAAAAAGTTCCGACGTGTGTTTTATAACAGCAATCCCTAATCCCCGGGCCGTGGACCGGTACCGTTCCGTGGGTCATTTGGTACCGGGCCGCACAAAAGAATAAATAACTTGTTTTACTGCAGTTTTATTCATTTCAGAAGCTGTTTTGTTTTGAAAAACTATCTGTTACATCCGTCTACAGTATGTCTCTCTTGACGCAGGTCAAGGAGCGCTTCTCGGTCACGTGATGGGGTATCGCTAAAATGAAACCGAGGAGTGACCTAAATGGGTAAAAAACAAACGTCTTTGGAAAGCTTCTTTGGGAAGGGGAAAAGGCCCAGCCAGGAGACAGAAGAGGAGCCTTTGACTTACAAGAAAAAGAAGGCTACATTTAATAGACAGTATCAGGAGTCCTGCTTAAAATACGAATTTATCTCAAGCGAGAAATAGATTCCCACGCACCAGGCCCATTTTGCATAATATGCGGCGATGACGAGTCGTATTTTTCATGCACTTTGTACTGTATTGGCCCAAATAGAAGACGGTATTTTTTGCATTGAAATAAGACTGAAAAAGTGGGGCTCGTCTTATATTCGGGGTCTAGACATTATACCCATTCACGACGCTAGATGGCGCCAGATATCATTGAAGCGAATGCTGAACTTGACTACCCAGGCCAAAGTGAACCCCTGTCACGAAGAATAAAAATAAAAATAGTGGTAGCACGAAGAAGAAAAATAAAAAGTAGCGGTAAGAAAGAAAAGAGAAGAAAATAATAGAAGAGATAACAGAAAAAGGAGAAACGGAGCGACAATCTGGAGAAAAGTGGGTTGAAGATCGGCCAGGTTAAACAGCAGGGGAGGTTATGATGTAATTTACATTAATTTACGAATGTGATTGCACTTTAGTTTACATATTTAAACGTTCAGATATTAAGATTTGAATGAGGCAAAATAACATGCTTTTTCTCTCAAATATATAGTTATAATCATTTGTTTCAGATGTCCTGTAATTATTTTCTGTATAAAAATTAATTTGGTGTTCAAAAAGTTTTTTTTCAAACTTGAGTCTTGAAAAAGAGGGGGTCGTCTTATAATCAGGGCCATCTTACATTCGGGCCAATACGGTATTTGCGATGAAAATGTCAACGTAATATTGCACTTCGTCCTTGAACAACGATGCAGTAACTTTCCCATGGAAGCTTGGTGCACTGAACCAGACTAAGCCGACTTGACAGATGACATTCACATAATATATTCTTGTGGCACCTTATAATTTCGCAGGTGATGAGAAACCAAAAGAGAAGAAGAGCAACGTTGTTGTCTCACGGCATTTGGAAAAAAACAAACAAACAAACAAACAGAACCTGTTTTGAAATGAAGTGGCACCTTGTGGATGTATAGTGCTTGCGTGGCACGCAACCACAATCTCAAGTTGACGGGGTGGATAGTTGGGATGTTTGCCACCCACCAAGCTTGGTATAAAAGAGCCCTGGTTCAAATCGGTGGCAGACAGCAAGCTCGCATTTTCTTGCCTTGAGAAGAAACCATGAGATTCCACGTCATCTTCCTGCTGCTGGCACTGGTGGTCATGCCTTCCCTTTCCATGGGTGAAGGTAGGCACCTAATTTCTTGAATGGAAAAAAAGCATTTTTTGGGAGTGGGGGGTTGGGGGGTGGGGCAGCCAAATGGCAGACTTTCGGTGAGGGATGGGGTGGGGGGTTCCAGTCGTGTTTTTGTTTGTTTGTTGTTTTTTTTTGCGTTACGTACACGACCTGTCTCTTGTACGTAATTCAGTTCCGTGTCCAGAATGCAAATACAATGCGCTTGCGCTAAGCCACCGCGTTCTATTTTAACAAAATCCGCAAAAAGCTCGACAATTTCTTTGCAGAAGCTTCCGGGGAAGATTCCGTGGAAGATTCTGTGGAAGATTCCGTGGAAGAGTACATTGAAGACTCCGAGGAAGATTTTAACGAGGAGCCCACGGGGTTCTTCCCAAACTAGGATGATGGGGCATATGTATTTAGCGCTGTGGTCCCAAGAAGTGTGCTAAACACAATGGGATGCATAGTCATTGAACAACTGCTCTGGGCTACAAAGATGTCGGTGTTGGTCTTAATTTGGCAGTTTTGATTGGGCTTTGAACTATCAAAAGTGAACTAATGTCACAATAAACTTGTCTTTGGCACACACAAAAAAAAAAAAAAAGTTGCCACGTGTCTTTTTTAAGAGCGGTCCCTAATCCCCGGGCCGTGAACTGGTACCGTTCCGTGGGTCATTTGGTACTCGGCCGCACAAAAGACTGAATAACTTGCTTTACTGCAGTTTTATTCATTTCGGAATCTGAAAGATGTTTTATTTTGAAAAATTACCCAATTCTCTGTTACTGTACATCTTTCTACAGCAGGGGTAGGGAACTCTGGTTCCTCAAGAGCCATATCCTGCCTGTTTTCGATCCCTCCCGACTCCAACACACCTGATTCAATTGTTCATGATCGTTTCAGGACTCTACAGGGCTTGCTGATGAGTTGATGATTTGAATCAGGTGTGTTGGAGTAGGGTGGGATTTAAAACAGGCAGGATATGGCTCTCGAGGAACTGGAGTTCCCTACCCCTGGTCAACAGTATGTCTGTCTTGACGCAGGTCAAGTAGCGCTTCTCGGTCATGTGATAGGTTACCGCTAAAATGAAACCCAGGAGCCAGGACTTCAAGAAAAAGAAGGTTACATTTAATAGACAGTGTCAGGAGTCCTGCTTAAAATACGGATTTATCTCAAGAGAGAGAGATTCCCACACACCAGGCCCACTCTGCAAAATATGCGGCAATGGCGAGTCGTATTTTTCATGCACTTTGTATTTTTGAAACCATAACTTTTACACTTTTTTATGACAAAAAGCTTGAGCTCATACTTCAATTTTTAAATCTTTTTAAAACCCAATATCTGTACTTCTACTTGAGGAATGAACGTGAATACTTTTGACATCTCTGAAACTAATTTAAATCCAAAGGAATTGTAATTTTAGTGCAGTACCTCGATGTGGAAGGCCAGGTAGGATTTGATTTGAAACTTGTTACTATGCCGCCATCTTGTCGCCGGACCTTCTCACTACAACGCAGCCGTTAATAAAATGGCCATCCCGACAGGGACAATTCAAACGCTAATGGCATTAAAACTACTTCGGTGCGTGAATATTGACACGTTTAAATGTGGGGATAAGAAAAGGAGGGCGACGGCGCTTGTTAAAAGCCAAATAAAAAAATATCAACGGTCAACGAGTCCTACTGGAGAAAAGTTGCCGCTCGCCGGGTGTCACCTGATCCGTCGCTCGTCGGTGGGTAATAGACACCGAGTCTCCCCGGGGTCGTTGTCGCCGCCCGCTTAGTCTCTCCCTTATTAAATCCATAAGTCGCCGAGCGGAGCTGCTAAAAACCTGTGAGTCGGCGATATGCGTTCCCTCGCCGGGCTTGCGGCCACCATGGCGGCCGCCAGCGTCTACCTCTACGTGCTCTCCACTCACCTCCCGCCGGCGGATGAGCACCTGCCGCCGTCCTCGCCTGGGGAGCCCGAGCCGGAACCCCACTACCACAAGTAAGTGCAACGAATAACTCACTATTTTTTTAAATGTCATTTTTATTAGTAAATGCAAGTGGTTCGGTGACCCAGCTCGGAACTAAATTCTGTACGTATCAATATTACCATAAATACCGATCAATAGTCCTCATTAAAACTAATTAAAATCGACATTAAAAAAAAAAAATTAACAAAGTTTGTTGTTCTATATTTTTAAGGAAAATAGAATTGTAGTTTTATTTTTTTTCTTTAAATAACATAACTTGTGAAGCGGAATGTTAAAGTATTAGTTTGCTTTTACATCTTAAATTACTGCACGTTGAGGACCAGCGAGTGATGTTAGGAGCTGGAGTCAGCTGGGGTCCTTGTGAGCGTTCTCATTTTGTATTTGTATTTGACTATTTACCCCCAAACGGTTGAAAGGGCATCAGCAACTGCGGCTTTCCTTGCCCACAGGAAAGGGCATTATACAGTAATACAGTACAGTATTTTAATTGCTACATTTTCAAAGTCCACACACTCAAGCCAGAGCTGAGATTTACACTCAGAACCTTAAGACATTGAGACAAATCGGCAAATGTGCGAACCAATGCAATCTAAACCCAAACCTGATCGTATGGGTTTCGCATCACGCAATACAGTTGATAGCACTCAAAAATGTACAGTATTCATCATGCTTGTGTGATGAGCAACTACACAGTGGATGGTGGGATACATCCAGAACTGGTTGCCGGTCAATCACAGGACACATGTAGACAAACAACCATTGACACCTGCCCTTAGGACATGCCGTGATTTGAACCCTGGTGGTCAAAATTCTGAGGCAGACTTGCGAATTAATCTTGTTTTAAATCTCAACTCTGTGGGAGACACAAATAGGCATGAGCAGAGGGCAGACACACACACACACACACACACACACTAGAGTACCCCTTGTATGTAACTTAAGCTCGTGGGCCTTGTCCAGAACCTGCTGGGCCTCTCACCAGCGCCACTTTCTATTGGTTCGCCAGGCCCAACTTGTGGTTGCGCCACTGGTCAATCATGCGCACTTGAACGTGTTCAGTATTTCGGGAGAGTAATGTGTCACGGTGGGCACTTTTATTTTCACCCAACGCGTAATGGCTCTCGCGTAAACACACTTCTTGTCTCCTCGTTGGCAAGCGGACTGTCGCGTGTGTCATCGCTGCTTCACAAATGCGTGTCAACTACTCGAACATCCTTGATCATTTTCCTTTGCTGTAAAGAGACAAAAATAGCTCTGTTTCCCAGAGTGCATCACACACACACACACACACACACACACACACACATACAGTTTGTGTTGTGTTGCTCAGTGGCAACCACCCAACAATAAATCATCGAACTAAAGCCACTTGGATGAGACAGACAAGTGCAATTTAAATGCATTAAAAAATAAACCTTTGACATTTCCCTGAAAGTCCATATTAATATGGGCTATCTTTAGACTGTCAGAGTATTTTCATCTCAGCTACTATGGATAAAAGTATGGGTACCAAAAGTAAGAAGCATACAAAACGTCACAATGAATGACTCTAAGGCTGTAAGACAACCTTTGACTGATAATTTGATTTATTAAGACATTGGTTGGCAGGGACCTGCCGGGACCAAAATTCGGCCCGGGAATAGTTGACGACAGCGGCCGTCCCTTGCCAAAAAATAAATACCGAAATGAACATATTTTCTAAAAATTCCAGATGGCCATTTCGCCACTTCCGGTTGGTGTGCTCTCGCGAGGCTTGTGTCAAGACAATGTCAAGTCGAAACAGAGCCATTAAACGTATCTTATTGGACTGGATATGTACTCTTAGTTATTAAGTTTAGTTCAGCCGCTTTTACCTACTACACCGCCATCTGGCGGCCCATTAGCGGTACTGTAATCACGTCTTTCCATACACAGCACATACGCCAGTTTGAAGTAGAAAGATACATTTTCTGAATGTTTTTCCGAATGCTGAGGTTTATGGTTTTTCCCACCCTCCAGGCTGAGGTTCCCGTCGGATCTGGACGAGCTTCGGGAGCTCGCCGAGATGCTCAAGTTCTACAAGCAGGAGCACCACGGCTACGTTCTGCTGCTCTTCTGCAGCGCGTACCTCTACAAGCAATCCTTCGGCATTCCCGGATCCTCCTTCCTGGTGAGACGCTTGCCCCCTTTTATGCCGACCGTCAAAGCCAGCTTACTTCTCCGTTCCATTTATTGTTTCCCGTTTCAGAACATGCTGGCCGGCGCCATATTTGGACCTTGGGAGGGCCTGGCGCTGGCGTGCCTGCTCACCACCACGGGCTCAACGTTCTGCTACCTGCTGTCGTCCACCTTCGGGAAGCAGCATGTGGTTCGCATATTCCCGGATAAAGTGGCGCTACTGCAGAGGAAGGTATGGTCATTTTTTTTGTTTTTTTTATTTGTTGCTGGGCAGACTTAGTGGAGAATTTCAAAGAGTGTGTGCCGTGAATATTCAACCCCGAAGACCAGTTTCACTGAGCAACATGAAATTTGGCTAGCAAGACTATACTGTACCCACAAATCCACCATTTTGGTTTGAAGCAGCCATTTTAGGGTCATTTTGGCCATTTACAGGTGTTATGGAAAGACGATGTATTTTTCGACTGGAATGTTTTTTAAAATACAGCACCTGAAGCCAGTCTCACTCATCTACATTAAATTTGGTAGACATGCGTATCATGAGTAAACCCACCAAAAAATCTCCAGAAACCTTGTCTGGAAAAAACATGGGGAAGTAAGCGATTTTGTTAGGCTAATTTTTCACAATTACAAACACTATGAAAACTAACTTCCCAAGCCCTAATATTTGGAAAATTCAGCCCCTGAGCCCTTTGTTTTGGGGGGAGGGGCGCTTTTTTCCAGAGGTCCTTCAAGATCGAACTCACACAGAGAAAGCTCAATATCATCAACATTGTGCTTGTCTTTACGTCCATATTCCTTCCTTTTTCCCATCTCTTCCTGCTCTGACAGGTAGAGGAAAACCGTAGCTGCCTGTTCTTTTTCCTCCTCTTCCTGCGCTTCTTCCCCATGACTCCTAACTGGTTCCTTAACATCACCTGTCCCGTCCTCAACATCCCCATCTCCATCTTCTTCTTCTCCGTATTCATCGGTAAGACTCCCCCCCCCCCCACCCGCCCCCCGTTTTGTTTTGTTTTTCTCGACACAGCACAACCCGCCGATGCACGGCCTGCTAAAAAGAGTTTGCCTTCCCAGGTTTGATACCCTACAATTTCATCTGCGTGCGAACGGGCGCCATCCTCTCAGAGATCCACTCTCTGGATGACATCTTCTCATGGGCCACGCTAGCCCAGCTGCTGGCAATCGCGCTGGCGGCGCTGGTGCCCGGCGCACTTATAAAACGCTACGGGCAAACTCACCTCAAGGTCAAGGACATGGACGGCGATCGAAAGAGGCAATGACGGAGGGTAGGATGAGGACTTTGAATACTGGAGGGCTGCACTGGTGCACCTTACGCCACAAGCCTTGAAATCACTGTGAAAAAAAAAACATTGTTCAAGCGGAAGGAAGTTCAAGATTTCTATGCTACGTTTAGTCTAAATTCGGTTTTCTGATTAATATTGCGCTTGTGGAGTCAGGCTCAAACCGATTAATCCACGTTTTCAGCCATCCAAGGAGTCTGACATTGAATGCAGCACTGCCCCGTGCTGTTGCCTGAAAGTGACGTAAAAGTGAGCGTGCAATGCAAACGTCATGTGACCCTATTAAGAAAACAGATAAGCCGTGATGATCGCAATGCGAGCCCAAAGGTACTTCTGATGTCAAATTCAGTTGACAGCAAAGGTGGTCCTGCATAAAATGTCAGTTAATTTATTTATTTATTTTAATGATGCCGCTCTTATATTTGAGTTCGATTGCGCCAGTGTACCTCATAAAATATTTAGGTTTCCGTCCCGTGTGATGTAGCCGTTTAGATTGACATCCAGCACAATATTTGTTTGCACTCACCCTTCAGTTCTTAACTTTGTCAGTGTTAAAGTGGAATGTCAGGTTGAATCAAAGATGTTTTTAAACTCAAGCTGTTTACATGCTGAACAAGCATTTCTATCTTCTAAATGTTTCCTTGTCTGCAATGTGTCATTTTGCATTATTTTACATTGTTTCTTTGTCCTTTTGCGAAGCACTTAGATGTCTTAATACTATATTTATTGACAATAATAGGGTATCCCCGTATTTCTGTTACACATTATATGTGTGTGTGTCTCTGAGGATGAGATTGTCATTCTCTTCTTCTTTGACCAAATTTTGTAAACAATGCTACTGTCTTTACTATTAGTTTATTTTATGTTTTTTAAAAATCAACATCAAGGAAAATGCACAATAAAACGCACTTCTTAAAATCTCTTTATTCTCTTGTACACTTTGTACGTAAGTCATGCACACGCACACTTTTCACACTGGCCGAGATCAGATCACATGTGCTTTTAGTAAACATTATGTGAAGACATACGATGATATTCATATTTTTAGAGTGATAAATATTGGTGGGGATCCATAAGCAGGAGATGTGCCGTTTTTTTTTTTTAAACACAGATTTGGATTAAAAGTTAAATTAGTGTAAACACATTTGAATGGGACTCAAGTCACCTTGCAAATAATTTTTCTCGTTAGCTTCACAGTATAAGACAAAAACAAGTCAGCAGCAACTTAAACAGTACAGCAGTTCAATGTACAGTGTGCTTGAAAACCAAACGAAAACTTTCTAGAGAACAGAAACTCCAAAGGCAGCCAAGTCCAAAGTCGGTCACTGATGCATTGTTCCCACTATTGTATTAATTTGGCACCAGAATAATAGTTTTTAACATAATTTTTCAATGTATTCATTTTATGGACTTACTTTATTGATTATATTATTTGATACTCTAGCTTGCTTAATTTAATTGGTGTGATGTAACTGTCATGTTTTATTTTCCATTCATATTTAAATAACTTTGTCATTGCTAGCCAGTGAAGAATAATCTGCTTGACTTTTTTTTAATTTGATTTCATTGGATTGATGCTTTGTGTATGACATAAACCTTGAGTGTCCCTTCAACGACAAACAGTGACATCTAGTGGCTCTTTTCAGCATAACATACAGGTGTATATAATCAGAAACATACGTGCAAACAAATCAGAATCAACATTGTTACACGAATTATTATTATAATTATTATTACCACCGTTTTATTGGAGCTGCAGTGGATATTAAAAAATGTCAGTAAAAGTAGACTAGAACAGCCAAATGTCTTTTGGGCTTAATTTTTAATGGTGGCAGTTGTGTGCCGACTCCCATTTAAAATACTGCAAGTTTAAATGTGATGGGATAATTCTGAACACGCCGCATGCCAAGTTATGAGGGTGCAACCACATCTTGAAAATATTTTTTTAAGAAAGCTGTCAACTATAGGCCACAATAACAGTGGAAAACGTTTTGAAATGATCTTGGTCTAATTTTTTTTTTTTTTAAACGTTATTTGAATAAGTGTGTGTAGATTTTTTTGGGATCCACTTAACGTGTACCTAATTTTGTGCCAGTACAGTACATTCCTCGTGAATAAAAACAGTGTCATTTGGTTTGAATTTGATGGACAAGTAAGATGGAGTGCAAGTAAAGTCAGCGACCATCACGAGGGACGGAAGAACTGCACCGTAAGGCACTTTTGGGTGGGGGAAAGGACGTCATGGCGGTCGCTGCCTTTTCCTGTCAGGTAGCGGTCATGCTGGTCTCAGTGCCGGTTCTGCCTGGTAAGCCAGTCGATATCAGAGCAAGGATTCACCAGTTGGGTTACGTGCATTCTCTCCTGCGGCGCTGGAGGGTGAGAGGGAGAGAGTCCTAAAAATAACGCAGCAATAAAAATGAACAGGTCCATCCATACCTGCGCACGTGTAGCAGCCCTTGCACGCAGTGCTCTTTGTGGTAGCGCACAAACTGTGTGCACGTGAGCCGGACCTCCTCGCGAGGTCCTCCCGCCGAACCGCCCCGTTCAGCGTCTCGTCCCCACCATGCCGACAATCTGCCGGCACCGCAGCAGGACGGCGGTCACGTGACTGCGATCTATTGGCTGGCGCTGGCGGTATGATTACCTCTTCTTGAAGGGCAGGAGGATGAGGTGACGGTCCAGGCCGAAGATCCCGAAGGACAGAAAGCCTTGGCCGTAGTTGGTCACGGCGCAGAAGAACTGAAGCTCCAAGTACAAGCGGCCGGGGTCTTTGTTGAGCAACCACCACAGGCAGCTCGACAGGTTCTACACTCAACACGGTACAGAAAAACAAACATACGCTCACTGGTCATGTGAGCAAAATGAAATAGAATTCAAGATACACTCCAGATTACAAACGAAAAATATGAGTCAATTCTTACCGCAAGCAGGCTGACAATAAGCAAGAGACAGAGCAGAACATGTCTGGCTGTCTGCTTGTCATCTGCGGCTTGCTGATGATGCTCAGGTGCCGTTAGATTCAACAGATGTTCCGAAGACGACGTACTCTGCTGCTGCCCATCGCACAGCGTCCCCATGTGGCCTGTAGAGAACATTGCATCAAATATCCAATCACAAACGTGAAGGAAATCATTGCCATGTACAATACAACAACTTGTATTTCTGCCGATGCTGTTGCCATGGTTCCTCTGCGTGCTGGTGATCATATCCGGCATGGACTGGAGCGGAGGAGACGTATGGAGGTCTAACACAAAATAATTAGCAATAAATACACCATTCTAAATGATTTCCCACCCCAAAAAAAAAACCCCCAAAACACAATACCAGAATTAATACTGCAGACAGAAGGTGAAAGTTCAGCTGACTGCTCTTGTTGCTGCTGCAGTTGTTGTTGTTGTAGCGGGTCCTCCAAATCAGCAGGGGTCCTCAGCTGCTCCTCACAGGAGGCAGGTAACGCCGCCCGGCTCAGGACGTGGTAGCCTCTCAGCTGCGGTCGCCTTGGCTGAGGCCCATCAGAGAAACGGCGGCCAGCGCCAGGCTGACTGACAGTAGTGCCGCTGTGCAAAAAATCTGAAAGTAAAGATTGACAGCGATTGTTCGTTTTGTTTTTTGTTTTTTTTCCCCCTTGTTGTGCATAAGTCCAATAAAATCGCACCTGCCGGTAAATAAATGTTTGACAACAAGCAGTCGTAAACAGATTAAAATGTAAATACATTTTATTGCATTGACATAATTACTGTTTTATTTTATATTTTCATCCAGCAACTAATAGTGATGAGTGTGAAAGTGACAAAAGGTGTTTGTCTAACCTGAGCCTTTCCATAGAAGAAGGCAGAGTCGATGGAGTCGGTCCTTTGGCCCACTATCAAAAGACCTCCCACCATAAAGAAAGGAACCCTGGAAAAACAAAAAACAATCGTGATAATCTCTCACGTACATTGACACAGTCATGGTGGTCAAATAAGGATTGACTAATTTGAGATCCAATCACAATCTATATCAATATAAATTTTATTGTGGAACTCACCCCCAACCCAGAATCATGAAAATGGCTGGCCGGAGTCTGAGCAGATCATCTCTGCTGGTCAGAGCCAAGCACAGAGGAATTAAACCTAAAAGTCGAGTAGAGGATAGATGTGGTTCGTGGTTAGCATGCAGATTAGGACACAGCGCATCAAAGTGCAGACGTGCACACTCGCCCGTCCAAATGTACGTGCTGTACAGAGAGCCGTAGAGCAGCGCAAAGGCCAGCATTTTGCCCGCCAGATTATCCTGTTGCTTGGCAAGGAAGTTCCACAGGATCATGCTCACACACACCAGGAACTGGAACGAGGACAGGCGTGATCAGATTACAAAACACAACTCAAAAAAGCAATATTTTGCCAATTTATGTTTGAGAATAACCTGAGCTAAGAAGAGATTTAAGGCGAAGAGGTGAGGAAGACGCTTGAATTTCCCACTGAGCAGCATCACAGCTATGGTCCAAACCTGCGAGTACATGTGGAAAACAAAAAACACATTTAGGGTCATCACAGTAATCGGCATTTTTCTTGGTGTCACACAGGAATTTAAGGTACTATTACTAATTACGATTCAGTCAAATTTTAACTTTGTGGAGACCTGACTTTTTGTCACACATATTCTTTGAAATCCACCTTCTCTCAAATCATTCAGAAAATTACTATTGCCAAAAAAAATGTTAAAATGAATCATATGACTTAAAAAATATTATATATTATATTATATATATATATAGTATTATTAAAAGTAAATAAATAAATTCTCATTGCAGGCAGGCCCACAATCAAAAATAAGAAATAAAAGGCTGAAATATATATAAAAAAATGTATGTAAGAGTTGCAAAATTACAAGATTTCCCTTCATACAAAAATAAATATAATACGTGATTATGAAACAAATAACTAAATATTTTATGCAGAAAGTACAACCCCCAACTTTGTTAATAAAATCAATCAATAAATGAATACACAAAAATTAAGTGGATTAGTTTCACATTTCTATGTTAAAATTAAACAATTATCAAAATGAAACACATCTTATAAATAATAAATAAAATAAAGACAAATAAATCTACATCTTAAAACAGTACAATGAAAAGGAAAAAAAACATTTTAACTTGAAAAAATATAGATTAAAAAAAATTGTTAAATCAGACTGGAAATTTTGCAAATAATGTGATCTCTAATGGGGATTGAATACTTATTGAGACCTAAACCAAACATTTAATGTCTGCTTTAGAAGGGGTGGAAAAAAACGATCAGCCAATCTTTTAATCATTTAGTGTCTTTGTTGTCGTACCAGCGCCAGCAGGCAGATGATGCTGATGTTGAAGCTGACGTTCTGAAGCTCGGCCACCAGAGGTGCGGGGTCCATCAACGGGATGGTCAACAGCCAGGCTGAGACGTACATGATGGGCGCCGAGAGGAACGTGCTGATGACCATGCCGGACGTCACCTAAACGGGAACGACACAAATGGAATGCTTAAAAATGCAAATGAAATGCGAAAAAGTTCACAATTAAATATAGTATTACCCAAAAAAAAGTGGTGTATTTTAGAATGCTAGTAGGTCACATGCCATATCTGCAAGTCTGGAATCAGTCTTAACCTTAATCTTCAAGTTCCAAGCAAATTTTTTAGTGACAGATTACCAAGAGTGACTGAGTCAAGTCACGTGACCCGAGTCCCGTAACTCTTGCTCTCAGTGACTCACCACCTCCAGCTCCATCCCGTAATGTCCGGCGTAGATGGCCACACTCGGCGCAGTCGGGAAGACACCGTAGAGGAAGGCAAAGTTTGACAGGCTCGTGTGGTTGGCGCTGGTGCTGTTGACGCCCACGTCCAGGATGTCCATCATGTCTTTGCAGAACAGCGGCATCAACAGACTGAGGGGGACAAACTGAAGAGCTCAAAACCCAAAAGCCAGCAGGCGCCAAAAAAAGGCAAAAAATGGGATTAGCTAGTTTTGAGATGTAATTTTGTCAAAAACTCCCTTGAGAGATCAATTTAAAAAATCTAATTAGCATCCCAATTGATAAATACATATTAACTTTGAATAGTCTAAATAAAAATGATTAGCTTTAACCTGGAAACAGAATTATAAAAGTTAATTTTGGAGATGTGTGATTTTGACCCCACTTTCAAATTATTTGTTTTATTATTATTATTTAATAAAATACAGTGTGGGGATAAATGTTACACTGGTGGTGTCAACTTTGTGTAAATTAGATTTGGAATTCTTTTTTTTCCCAAATAAAAGATGACTTGTTCAAATTAAATTACCGATGTCGAGATTAATATGGTATTGGTGGTGTAATGTCTCATCCATTTTTAATTTTTATTCAAATGAAAAGAAATATTACAATTTTTCGTGAAATAAATTGAGTGAAATATACTGTACGTGTCATTTTTCATTCTTATTCAAATAAAATAATTTAAAATGTTATTAATGCATATTTATGATATCCTGCCTGTAAGTCTTAAAGGAAATGTGATTTTTTGGGGGGGAGGCATTTTTTAATTTGATCGTTTTAATTAAATAAATACATCAATCTGATATTGGTGCTGTAAATATTTATGTAATTTGTATTTTGAATTACTGTTGATCCATTTTTAAAAATAAAGTAAATTAACCTTTTAAATTAAATATGTTGAGATAAACATAATATTGGTGAGCAATATGTATTGTAAATGCAATTTGACGAGCTCACTGAAATGGAAAGAATTGGAAGCATAAAAGCACATCGTAATGCTGGATATTCTCCACATCTTTCTATGTTTGCCAACCAGTCTAGATATGTTTTTTTTTTTTAATATAAATTGCCACTCACAGTTTTGCAGTGATAAGGAGAATCAACGCGACGCCGCCGTCTCGCGTCAATTTCCTCAGTTGTCCAACCTGCAACACAAACATGAAGCCCTCTCAGTCATGTCCTCCTACAAAATGCTTTGTACGAAAATGAGTGTGAACAGACCATGGTGAGGCCCAGGTAGAACAAAGCGGCCCCTCCGAAAGAGTTGGCTAGGCCATCGATGAACTGGGACAGCACGTCGGGGATCCTTTGGCCCAGAGCAAAATGCGAGACGATGCCCATGACCACCATGAACACGATTGGGTTCTTTAACACCTGGAGAAGAAAGTTTTGAGAGTTTTAATCATTTAATGGATAATACGTGGATCTAAATCTAAACCTCTGGTAGGTATCTCTATTAACAGTAGACCCACAAAAAAGTCTCACGTTTGAAAACACTTTTAAGGGTCACTTTAGGCCATTTACAGGGACCCTTCATAAAAGTCTTCTACTGGAATATTTTGAAAATTCAGCCTTCAATGCCAGTTCCACTTAGCAGCATGGAATTTGGTAGACATGTTTATCATAAGTGGACCCACAAAAAAGTGCCATACCTGAAAACACAAATTTTTCAGTGATCATTTTAGGCTTCTTTAGGTCATTTCAATGGGTCCGTCTAAAAAATATCTCTGAGTGGAATCATTTTGAAAATTCAGGCCTTGATGCCAGTCTCACGTCACAGCATGGAATTTGGTAGGTTTGTCTATCATATGTAGACCCATAAAAAAAAGTCCAGGAAGTTATGCCGGAAAATTTTGGTTTAAAATCACCATTTTCGTCTCGTTTTGTCCATTTCCATTATCTTCCAACACGAACATTGTCTATCACACAGGAAAAGTCATCCCTTGAAGCCAGTTTCATCTAGCAACATAAATTTGGTAGGTATGTTTGTTAAGAGGAGACCCACAAAAAAGTCTCAAAAGGCCCTGCAAAAAAAAATACTCAGGAAATCTGCCATTCTGTTTCAAAGACGTCATTTTAGGCACCTTTCAAGGGTTCATTGCTACCAAATTTGGACCGTGTTTTAAAGACAAATGGACAGTGCTAAATTGTGGCACTCTCTTGCCTATGTCATTTAATGTAGGTGTGTCATGACGACAAAGATTTTAAGGATTCTTTTGAGGATTCGGCATCGATCAAGACCGACAGTGATGTAGTACCTGTAGAGTGACGACACCCAGCACTCTGGCCGTGCTTCGCTCCACATGGGGTCGGCCCGCCTCCTCCATCTCTGCACCTCGCATAGGGCAAAGCCGATGGGATTGAGAAGCATGAGCGACACGGGGGCCACCAAGTAGATGTACTGCAGGTACTCCGGATATGTGCTCCGATACAAAGCATCCACTAGGGAAAGACAACTTCTAAGTAGGAACTTGAGTACTACACATGTAGTTTGTGCGGGACCTCACCTATGGGATAGCCCAAGGCAAAGTCGTTGCTTTGTGTGGCAAAGATGGCGTACAGTCCGGCTTTGCCGTACCTGTTTTCCGGACTGGCAACCATCAGCGTGAGAACACACACCAGGGTGAACACAGCCACCTACACACAAAAAGTTTTTTAAAATGTCGATGATCAATTTACTATATAAAGATCTCATGATGCATCACAGTATAAGACCATCATAATATTTCTTGTTTTATGCAGAGATAAAGAATATATGCCTGTGAGTATTGTGATACGCTTTGCTTGAATGTCAGCTGGAGTCCTTGGGAGTACTTTCATTTTGTATTTGTGTCAGTGTGTGACTGTCTCGTTCAAGAAGCGGCTAACGTGAGTGCATGGGCGACTGTGGCTTCCCTTGCCCACATGCGAGGGCATTCCAGTACCTTAACTGATTCACTTTACTCCAGAGTAGAGGCTGACCTTGGCAAACAAGATGCTCCACAGGAAGGACCAGATGACGTTGCCAAACTCCAACAGCACCATATTTTTGAACAGCAGAGCCGGGAGGGCAAATTTCGACACAAAGTTGCCCAGGCCCTTTGCTTGGTTTTCGGTGATCACATCAGCCCTGTGTGCGGGGCAACAAACCCTCAAATGACACATTCAGTTCAGACCACTAATCAATATTTACTTATTGTGGAAAATTCTGGCCACCCCAGATTGCATTGTTTCTTCAGGTATAATGGACTAGTTAAACTGTCCAAGCATAAAGTAATTGTATTATTACAAAAGAAAATGTTTTTGTTGTTTATTTGAGCGAATCCAGTAATTTATTTTGATTCTGAAATTACAGTGTTATGAGCAGTTCGCAAATGTTACCTGCCAGCTATGTATCCACACAGGATAATTCCAAAGCACTCGAGCAGGGCAGGGAACAGTTTATCGATGGACATATGAGGCCCGACACCAGCGCCACCACCAGGGATCGTCAGGGAGCCATGAGAGATGTTCTTCCCGTGGATAACCACATATCTGCCGACTGTCTCCATAGTGACGACCGGAGCTGCCTTCGGAGGGAGTTGAACACCCTGGAGAGATGAACGGGGCGAACATAACGGTGAGCTTGCTTCTAGCTACGTTAGCAAACGAGTCGTTTAGTCACTGGTAGAATATAAATGAGAGCCCAAAACGTCTGTTGCCAAACTAAACGCATTACTTATAAATGAATTAAAACGTTTTAAACGGAACTCCATGAACAGATATTTTAGCCTCATTAGCTGCTGTATGCTAAAAAAAAACATCAGGGCACGTCAGCCCATACAAACGTCCACAGCGTTATCTCTATTTTAAGCAGCTGGCACAACATAATACCCACAAATATTTCAGTTCATGGGTTAGAAAGCTTACCCTTGTAATCTAAATCGCCATTTTCTCCGTGAAATGTCTTGCTCGTTGTGAAGGTTTACTGTATTGCCTTCGGGAGAACAGCAGTAGGGGATTTCTGAATCTGACAGCTGGAAGTGACTGACAGGCGAGTGGTCCAATCAGCTGTAAAAGGTGAATCCGCATCCTCTTCGATTGGATGAAGGCGAGGTAAGGGCGTGGCGTGAGGTGACCGTGGATCATGTGACATTGTCGATAAATAGACAGACAGAAATAACGGAGTAATAGTGCGTAGTGTATGGTGCTTTCAAACGTCATCGGTCATTTTGGTTTCAGCAATGTTGGTGACTCCTTCATGCGAGATAAGCACGCGATTGATGATGGTACTGTATATGGTGCTTTTGTTTGTAATCGACGTTTTCAATTAAAACAATTTTCAATCAATAAATCAATTTGATTTATAACCGTGATATATCTATGAATGGTGTCTTTCCACACGTTATCGGACTTTAAGTTCAATTTTTAAGGGATAACCGTGATAGATTGATAGATCAAATGTAAGCCGTTTCAATCAGGTTTTTGTAGAAAACCGCGTGCCAGAGAATGAATGGCGCTTTCACAAGGTGTGATTTTTCAGTTTCAAATTAAGTTTTTGTGGTGTAGTGTTATAATCATGAGTTGCTTTCAAATCTTTTTTCTTGTTCCAATCAGGTTATCATTGATGAACTTCACCATCGTGAATGGTGCTTTCAAACAAAGCAGACTTAACAGTTTCAGCATGATTTTCATGTTTAACTGTAAAATTGATTAATGGAATGGAATGGAATACAACTTTATTGTCAAATGTGCTGTACCTATGTGTAACATACAGCCCAATTAATCTGCAGCACAGATTAATAGATTGGTTGCAATACAAATCAGGCATTAACCAAAGTAAAGCACAAACATATCGTCTCCTTTTATTTACTGATGTCAACTTGACTGTCTTTAATCCCCCCCCGTATTATTACTGGATGTGGTAAAGCAGGGGTCTCCAAATCCGGTCCCCGAGGGCCACTGCCCTACAACATGTTTTAGATGTTTCCCTCCTCCGACACACCCGATTCAAATGATCAGCTCTTCAGCAAAGTCCATAGATGCCTGATCCTGTTCATTTCAATCAGATGTCTTGGTAGAGGGAAACATAAAACATGCAGGGTGGTGGCCCTCAAGGACCATATTGACCGTGTTGTAAAGAAACAAAACAACACTTAATAATACTGCACAGTTTCGGTAAGAACAACTTTACGACTCTCGTTAACCATACAAACAGAAACAGGTCCTTCTTGATCGAACATGGCGCCTTCAAACAACGAAAAATCAGTGCTGTTGTTGCAGCCGAGCGCAATATCATCCAAGCCGTGGATGGGAATTAAAAAGTGTGTGCTCCAGTGAAAATGGAGGATTAAAAAAAAAAAAAAAAAAAGTACCATTCAGAAACGCAAAGACATACAAATAAGTAAACATACTGAAAAGGCACACGTGGCTGTTGGTGAAATTGGACATTGCATTTGTCCCGATGCAGCAGCGGTTGCAGGGCCATTCAGACTCATTCCCACTTTTTAGAGGTGAACACTCGAGCAAACATTTTATCTAAGGCACTAATGGAAATGAACCCCTGGCTTTCTCTTTAAGGCACAAAACTTTAAATATTCGTACCCTTATTTAAAAAAAAAAAAAACACAATCCCCTGAGGAAGCTGATTGATGTGACATTCATTTTGTGCTCACTAATGGCCTCAGGATACAAAACTCATGCAACGGTGGAGTTTGTGAGGGATAATTAAACGTGAGAATCTTGTGGAAGTGGAACACGTTATGACTGGTGGCTAAAACCTCTCCAATGAAACATTTAACATTTATTATTGTTTTAACACTGTTCCTCAGGTCCGCTTGACAAGTCTTCTTCACCTTGGTATTGGAGGAAGAGGAGGATCCCCTCTTTCCTTTTTACCTGAACCTGCAAACAAGAAAATCACTTTAAACAGAGTTGTTTAGTAATCAAAAAGTGGTCAATTTAAAAGACTTAAGTAAATTTTTTTTTTTTGTGGAAAAAAAGATTTTGACAGTAATGCTAACACAGGTTCCGACGCTGTGAGCTAACCCAGGAAGCTTATGTTGGAGGGAAAGTTGGAAGCTAATGTTGATGCTAATTTAGGAAGCTATAATTGATATTAGATTACCTGCAAGGTATTATTAAAGGTAACATACTAACATCAGAGCTAATTTTAGATGTTGGAGTTGAGATACCTATTGGAAGCATTGGAGGCAAGGTTGGAAGCTAATGAAGATGCTAATGTTAGATGCTGACAATGGAAAATAATATAGCAAGCCAACAATGAAACTGTGATTCAAGGTAACATTGAAGCTAACATTAAATGCTAGCATAGGTAAGGGCAAAGCTAACATTGTAAAGTAATGTTCGGGGTAACAAGCTTTTTTTCTTTTATGAGAAAAATGTCGTCCTTTTACCAGAATAAAGCTGATATACTTGGAGAATGAAGTAGTGTAGTAGTGTTTTCATATTGTGTCATAATCTGAATAAAACCTTATGACAATTTCCCAGAATAGAGTACTGAAGTTACCTTGCTGAAGCATGAACTATTATGGTATAAAAAAATTTTTTTTTCCTCCTAAAATTGGTTAGTTAAAATATATGCAAGTATTTATTTTGGGTAATAAATGTATTTATTGTGGGTAATAAATTGATTTATTGTGAATAATAAGAATATTTTACAAATACATGGACACTGCCAACATGTCATGCTGGGTTGAAGTCACAATGCATACTGTCCGACTGACCTCTGCCTTCGTTCTTGCTGATCTTGCTGGGGTACGTCTTGTGAAAGTGCTGATAGGGCTCGGGTGGAGGCAGGTCTGAGACAGGGTGGAAAGTGAACCGACCCTCCCAATCATCTGCGAGAATGGGGAAAATCCCATTTAATTTAGTGAACAGTGGGACAAACTAAAAGCCGTAACAGTAACATTAGCAGTTACTCTGAGTACTCACCATGTATTTGGTTGTGGTGAGAGTTCTGGAAGCCGTTGCCCATGGGTGGCGGCGGTGGCGGGGGGGCACCGCCCCCACCTGTTCCCGGTCTGTCCGGAGGTAGAGGGGGCCTACCTCCGGGCCCGCCCCGCGAGTTATCCGACCCCGCCCGCCCGATTGGAGAGGGTGCCGGTGATGACCTCACGCTACGACCCGAGGGGGGAGGCGGGGGAAGGGGGCCTGTGGAGATAACATTGGAAGCGAATTTCAAAAGCAAATGTTTGTAGCTAACATCGGAGGACACGTTGGAAGCTAATGCTGGGGACAACAAAGGAAGCTAACATTCGAAGCTAATGTTAAAGATAATGTAGAGGCTAAATGTTGGAATCTAACATTGGAGACTAAAATTACTCTAACATTGGAACGTATCCTGAGAGGTAACATTGGAAGCTAACACTGGAAGCTAACTTTAGAAGCTGAGAGAGGTATTGTTAAAACTATTGTTGGGCGTTGAGGTTACAGGTAAGAATACAAACATTGTCAGAGGTACCATTAAAGCTAACATTAGAAGCTAATGTCAAATTGAAGCTAGTAAAGGACATTAAGCTAAGAGCTAACATTAAAAATTAACTGGAATCTAATGTTGACCCTAAATTCAGAAGAGAACGTTAGTGGTAACGTGATGCTAACGTGACAGTGTCCACAGCAGCCCTGTACATTTTTCTGACATCAGATGGACTCTGCCAACCTGTGCGCCCTGATGATTGGTTTCGTCCAAATGAAGGTGGCCTCCCATTGGGTGGGGGAGGGAGGGGTCCGGTCCGCAGATGGGGTGAAGAGCCACAAGTGCTGGAAAAGAATGGCAACATTACAACACTGATAAGAGGACCCATGCACGATTATATTATGAGCACGAATGACAGGACACCTTTAGCCCTCGCTAAATAAGCTAAACAGATATTCTCATTTGTCAGAATGTGCCATGATTGGCAGTTGACCAGTCCAGAATGTACGTCTTTCCTTCCTCTCAAAAGCTGAATCGATGAGACAAAACTGTCCGTAGTTGTGAAGAGAAGCGAAAGCTTGTTTGTCTCTATGTGGATAAACACTATATAGAAAATGGACGGATGTTTTGTTTTTGGCGCACCTGAGTGAAGTGTTTCTTTGGGGTAGACGAGGCGTGCAATGATCCTCCCCGACAGCGGGCGTCGGGGGCAAGGGAGGTGGGCCCGGTCGCCCTGGCGGGAGAGGCGGCGCCCCCCCTCCGGAGCGAGAGGAGATCGAAGACGGTGGTTTGGTATTGACGGCAGGAGGCGGTGGAGGAGGCATGTCACGGGGCATGGACGGCCGGTGCCCCCCAATCGGGGCCGGCGGAGGCGGGGGTCGGTCGTCGGGAAGTGGCGGTCGACCCCCGGGAGTCGGAGGTAAAGGTGGCCTGCTGTTGTTCGGAGGCGGTGGCGGCGGCGGCGAAGAGGCGCTCGGCCTCGAGGAACCACCTGGGGGAGGAGGCAGGGGCCCGTGCCGTCCTGGGGGAAGACTCGGGGGCGGTGGTCCTGATGAAGGGCTCGATCTGGGTCCCGCAGGAAGGGACGGAGGGTGTGGGCCCCCGCGGGGACTGAAGTTCTGGTTGGGTCGAGGCGTGTTGGGGATGGGAGGGGGGGCACCCCCTGGAGTGTCTTGCCTTGAGGAGGGATTTGTGCGGTTCTTGGGAAGATCGGGAACCCCACCGCGAACTACCGATGGCCCACCCGGGAGCTTGGGAGGACCAGTGACGTGGCCTCCACCGAAGGGGCTGGGGCTCCCACCAAAGCGACTTGGGGGGAGTGCGGGTCCTCTGTTGGGTCCAGAGTCTAACGGAGTGAGTGAATCATTAACTCAATACATAAAGCAATTGTTTTATCATGTATCTTTGGTTTGATTTATTTTACCGTTGGAATCTCGGTTAGCTGCAGAGCGCAGTTTTGGCATCCCGCCCGCAAATAGGCCTCCTAAACCAGCAGGAGCACCACCACCAAATCCCCCACCTGAACTTCCACCTCCACCTCCACCTCCACCTGAACCTGAACCTCCTCCTGAACCGCCGCCACCTCCTCCTCCTCCTTTTGGTTCTGGGATACAAGCAAGTCATAATTTATACTTATGTTCAGTATATTAATACCTATAATGTACCTAATTCTTTATCCTCTGTGAAGAATGACTAATAATACTTCTGTATATCATATTTAATGTTTATACATCTCTAATATAGCAAATTTAATGATTGAATGTTGAGTACGTATTTACATTATATTTAATGACCTGGACACCTTTAATGTCTCAAATTTACATAAATGCGCAATTTCCCGAACATCGAATGCCCTCGTGCGGCATATTCCTTACTGTCCAGCAGGGGGCCACTCCGATCATTGGTGACCGTCTTTTTGAGTCTGGCTCCTTGACAAATGTCGGACAACAGGGCATTGCGTCCCTTCTGCTCTCCGCGACTCGGCCGATCCGTGTTGGCCTGGAACCGCCACAGATGATGTGCACAAGTTAGAACCGTGAGAAGAGTGTCCAGCATTTAGCTCCACATGCATCCCAAAAATATATAGGTTATTGATTAGGATTGTTTTTGTGGCTTACATGTGCCAGGCTGGGAGGAGGAGGGGCTCCCGGGGGCGGCGGGGGTGGCGGGGCAGGCATCTCTCCACGTTTAGGCGGTCTGCACTGGACGCTGCACCCTGCTTGACAAAACGATTTGACACAAGGCACATTGTTTTGGTCTTCTTTAAATGAGCCGTTATCAATATTGACATTTTTACAATAGTGGAAAATGAGCCTGGGAGTTAATATTGTCATGGTAACGGCAACACGGACTGATAAATATGACATTAACTCTGCACTTCCTGTAAACTGTTGACAAACAGGAAGTGCATCTCAACACTGCAGAGGGGTTTCCACCATTGACGCAGCCTAGAACCTATACAGCTTCTTCTTTTTTTTAAATGCTGATTATTTTAAACCCACCAGACTCACACTAAGTGAGTTTGGTTAAAACTAAGCACACGACTTTTGAGCACTTTAATGAGGATGCGGCAACGCTCGGCTCATTTCCTGCAAGCCGTGACGAAACGGTGCATGCGAGGACATCAGGCAGGAAGTGCAAGCGTCCATTTTGATACCTTTCTCAGCCTGTCTTGTTCGATTACAATTTATACTCACACGTGGCTCACCGGAGGACTGCAAGGTGACCAAGCGAAAGCAAGCTGCTTTCTCGTGGCACACTCGCACAGGAAACATGCACGGTCCTCTCATAACTCAATACATCGACTCCTCTGCAAAATGACCAAACTGGAGTGAGCCGTCTCTGGTACTCGGTGGCTCATAATTATTACGCTTCAAAAGTGCTTTGGCAACATATGGAGTGGAGTGTCAGAAAAGAATTTGAAAACAATTTCCACTCGTGCAGTGTGAATTCAAGTCGATTTGAAGAAAAGAAAAAAAAGACAAGTGATGAAAACGTTGTCAACACGACTCTACTTTTGTAATCTACTTCCTCTCTTTTTGCAACCAGGTTATTCGCAGAAGCATTGCACATCAGCAGGGATGCGCCTTGACCTGAGGAAGCCCCCCCCCCATCCCCTACCCCCATTTAAAAATAAGTAAATAAATAAACATCTGGTTAAATGAACTCCAATGAATGGATAAAATTGATCAATTAAAACCATCCAAAGTTAAAATATACACAGGACTAGCCGTACAATGTAAACTGACACCAATGACATGTTGAGCGCATCTCTTGAAGTCACATGCACGCTGACATTCGCACACTGTGATCAGCTGTGAACACAGGGCCTCAATTGTGCATATGTGTGTGTGTGTGTGTGTGTGCACACACGTGTCCAACGGCAATAACAAACGGTCCAATTGTTTCCTTTCTAAAGTCTGCGATACTTTCCACTCTGTGTCTTCCAGACTTTTTCAGATGTACTTAAAGCAGCTCTAAGAAGCAACTGTTTGTTTGTTTTTTTTTTTTGTTGCTGCAAGGCTCCCGCGATAGTTGATAAGTATCATTTACTTGAATTTGCGACATGGAAAAAATGCGAGATGAATCCTTTCAAACTTTTTTCCCCCCCCCACCATTAATGGGACCTAAAGCCACTAAAACACAAATGGGAAGATATTAAACAGTATTTAGGGTTTTTGCAAGCAATGGCTATTTGAATACAAACGGTGCAGCAACATGCAGACAGACAATATACTAATAATCAAACCCTCAACTCAACTGTATTTATAGAGCACTTTCAACGGCAAACACTCAATTCTTTATCCTCTGTGAAAAAACGACGAATATTACTGCAGCTTACTGAGCAGTTGTGACCGTCCCCTTCATGAACTGTATATATGCACGCATGTATTTACACTGAACCCCGGTGGCCAAGTCGCACACACACACCAGAAGGAGCCACGGAACAAGAGAAGAAAAACAAATGTCATTTCAGATGTCTTAAGCCCAGCGTAGCCAGAAATGTTGGCGGTGCAAGACGTGTGCTGCTGAGTGGCTAAGCTAACATCCTGCGTGACTGCACACGTACACACGAGCACACACCAGCAGATGTGCTGTGTAATTTGACCTGACGTCTGTTCCTCATTGACTCAAACCGTAAAACAGAAACATTCCACTTCTGAACATGCATTGGATTGTTTTTCAAATCCGAAATGTACCCGAAATGTTTTCAGTTTCTTTATACTCGTCGCCCATAAGAGTAAAGCGATATGAAGAGGAGGGAGATGCTTCACTTTTGGTGTTTTGATGGAAATGAACACAAGAACAAGAAAAATGTGTGGTATTTTGGCTTTCACAAGCGCTATCAGTCTTAAAGCAGCAGGACATTGAGAACTATTTATTAATGTATAGGAGACATTTTTATTTAACTGCTTTTTTTGTGTGCGATTTGTTCATTTTAATGAGCATTTTTAATTGACCGTAAAAGATCGAAAGATTGATCTCATTTGACGACATAAAATATTTCGGGTTATCTTTTATATAGTCATTTCTTATTTTACTGCCTAGATTTTAATTTTATTTGACAAACACACTTTACATCACATTGTTTTAAAAAAAAAAAAAAAAAAAAAAAGACAATATATCAGGGAAACATTAAATGTCAAAAAGCCGCGTCAACTTGTTCATGTTACTCTGCCAAAAATTATTTTTTTAAAGCCTCTTTTCTAATTCAATAACGTTCCAGTTCTGAATATTTGCGATTTCTATCCGTACTCACTCAATCTGCGTCCATAGAAGAAGGAGCAGGATGTTGAGAAGACAATAGAAGCACCTCGGTTCCGTCCTCATGAAAATGCAAAGTGTGAGCAGCAGCCACATGCAGCTGAAAAAAAAAAAAAAAAAAGCAGAAGATGAGCGATTGCTAGAATGTTTAAAAAAAATAATAAATTAAAGACGCCCCTCCCCAAGCACAACTTGGGACTTCCTGTAAGCGCAAAAGACTTGACATGCGGCACGCGCCACTTCCTCTTTTTCACTTCCCCAACTGAGCCTTCTTTTCATCTGCAGTACATCCGTTTGTTTTTTTCATTTTTAAAAAATATTTTATTATATTTTTCTATTAAGTTTGATACATTCAGATTTATTATAATTATTGTTGTAATATTTCTGTTAGTTTTTTATTTCATGCATTATGTTGTATAATTATTTGTACACACACACACTTGTAGATGTGTCTATTATTTTTCCTTTCATTTTTTTACAGCGTGTTCTTTGTTGTGATTAAATGTAGTTTTTTAATAATCATTTAATCGTCTTTTGAATATCTATCATTGCACTTGGTCTGTAAAAAAACAACAACACACACACACACTGAAATGACAGATCATATACCGCATGGTCAGTGACAACATAAGCAAAGACTTTGAATGAATGCGTCAAAAGTGAAAGTGATCGAAGAATGAATTTGGCGGCGAGAAGGCCAACGGTGCCATGCTCACTTCAGAGAGCAGGCTTCCTGTCACTTCCTGTCCTCTCAGCATCGCACTTCCTGCTTAGCATACTCATCACCACAATGTCACACTGTGTGCCCGTGTGTATGTGTGTGTGTGTGTGTGTGTGTGTGTAGATGTGGCTCTGTCTATGGGGTCTGTGTGTGCGCGCGTGTCAGTCATGTCCACTGAGGAGTAAAACCAAACCTGTCCAAGCTAGCGCTAACAATAACCAGGCCGCTACAGTGTAGCACGAAGCTAATGCTGCGTGTATAAACGGTCATTCGTCACAGAGCCTCGGCTAACCAAACTAACGCGTGACAGGAATACAACACTGAAGGGGGCGAAGCTGTCCAGCCTGCTCCGCTTACTGGCGCACAAATGTAAAAAGAAGCTAACCACTGGCTTTGTTCAAAATAAAAAGGTGGCTCGCACATCATTTGATAACTGCCAGACAGATGATCATGATGGTGTCGGAAGTGTTACTTTTCCAGTTTTTGCTGAAAAAAGCAGTTTAAAAAGGGGAATTCCGTTTCTTCTTATTGACTGAGCCGCATCAGCAGCTCCATAACTGTGACTTCATTCTTGCATAATGTCTTTTATTTTGCTTCCTCCATTTTCATTACCTTTATCCTGTCTTCAAGCGTTAACACTTTTATTTTCTTAACTCCTTGGTATGCAAAGGTCCGTTTTGTCGCCATTTTAGCAATGCAACGTTCGTGCTGCGTCTGAAACAAATACTTCCTGGACTACTGCTCCTGATTGTAAAGTGTCCTTGGGTGTCTTGAAAGGCGCTTATAAATAAAATGTATTATTATTATTATTATTATTATTATTACTGCGCATGTGTAAACAAGTGTGATGGTTGCTGTTGCCGTTTCTGAACGAAGCAGTAGAGGTCGCTGTGGCATGCTGAGGTTGGATTAGACTTTTGTGGAAGGCTCGTTTTTTGTTGTAGTGAATCGCTTTGCGAGGCAAGAGCAGAGAAAAAAATTTCGTATAATGGAACAGGGGGGCTTTACGTTGTAGGGGGAGGAGAAAAGTGGGAATGGCTTTCATGCATGAACATTTTTTTCACACTAAGGGGTATTTTCGCCCATGTAGGTTTCATTGTAGAGGATTTTCACTGTACTGGAGTTGGAGTTTAGGTTTAGGGGAGGAGTATGAGGTAGATGTTATGGATTGGAGATGTGTCGGACCTCTACTTTCTAAAATTTGAGTTTCTGGTTCGGTTTAAGAATCAGATTAGGGTTGAAAATCAGACATTGGGTTTTGTTAAGGGTTCAGGTTTAGGATTATTGGTCATGGTGAAAGATCAAGGGAGAGGTTTGGGGATTATTGCTAGGATTAAGATTGAGATTGAGATTTCGGATAAGAAGTAAAGGGTGTGGGTACAATTTAACTCAAATATTTGACCAAGGTATGACTGATTTGAAGTTCACTACTGGAACATTGTGCCGTAAAGTACACGATCCCGGACTCTATATCGGCATCAAGTGTTGTTAATGTGAGCACGACGCCGTTCGAGTGAAAGAGATGGTCTCGTCTCACCGTCTCCCGTGTATTCATTTTGGCTCGCGTTCGGACTTGGAGAGCCAAACCAAATGCGTTCCTGCACTCATTTGTTCCCTTCATCGCTTCGCAGTCTTTCCGAATCGGCCGGTGGAAAGAAAAATGACGGGAAAGTGCTTCAGCCGTCTGAAAACAATTCAAGACAATTGCTCCGGTAACAAGCAGGGAGGATTCCCCAACAGCTCGGTCACAAAGCGTGAAAATATAGCAAGATAGCGGCCAGGAGCGCATTGTCCAAAAAAATGCAAAACCGTTAGTATTTCACTTTTGATTTCACGTAGCGTCGGGATGCATCGGTAATCACTTTTTCCACACTGAGTAGCCTACTAGCAGATGACGACTGAAAAATCAATCAAGTCATCAATAAGCCCAGGTACGTTTCGGTCGTCGGATGATTTTTTCAGACGCAACTCAGAGATGATGAAAAACTAAGTGAAAATTCTGTTTTTTTTTGGTTGAGCTTTTTTTTTGGGTGACTCAAGGTTTCTGATTTTATAATTTTTTTTGTTTAGTTTTTTTACTCATTTGTGCTTTCTGTTTACATTTCTTTGAGTATGATCATGATAATGTAATACAGATAAGTGATTTTATTGATTTTTTTTTTGGTGGTCCAAATTTGCAATCGTAAATTAACAGCAACTTTTCTGGTCAGGGCACGACTTTTGAGATGACTCCAAAAATTTGATGACAATTTCTAATGCGTGCCGAGTGCTCTCTTGTTTTTGCTTTTGTTTACTCATTTGTCATATTTGTTTACATTTCTTTTAGACCACGTGATAACTAGTGATAAACACATTTTTGGGTCACTGCAAAATGCCGTAAATGGTTTCTTTGCACATTAGAAATGGCAAACAGCAATGAACCAAATGAATCTTCATGCGCGTGAGATTTTACATAATTTTGGGTCGGGATACAACTTCTCCAAAAAGTTTTGATGCCGATTTCTCATGACAATCACAATGAAACTAAGCGCCTACAAGCCCTCACAAAATTAGCTGAAAATGACCAATTCTGAATTTCTAGTGTGCAGAAAGTGTACATTACAAATCTTTATTGGAATGTTGCAATTTTTTTTGTTTTACTCATTTGCATGTTTGGATTACATTTATTTGG
The DNA here is from genome assembly GCA_018466805.1 of Hippocampus abdominalis. Lineage (NCBI taxonomy): Eukaryota > Metazoa > Chordata > Actinopteri > Syngnathiformes > Syngnathidae > Hippocampus > Hippocampus abdominalis. The sequence continues at coordinate 5,908,335 of CM031702.1, forward strand.
GCAACACCATAATAATACCAAATATTTATTTTTTTTTGCGTTCACAAAATTTGCTATCATACTTTTACACTTTAAAAATCGCAAATTGCAACAACCCCAATCCAATTTCACGAATCACTCACGAACCCTCTCCTGTCTGTTAACTTTGGCTCATGTTTGACTTTTGAGAGCCAAACCAAATGCGTTCCCACTCTCGTTTGCTCCCTTCGTCAATAACTCAGAAAAGTGATTCAAAATGCCACTTTGATCCTTCAAAATAAAAAAAATAAAAAGACAAGCAACGTTTCTACTATGCACGGGGGACATTTCATTAGGCACATGTAACGGGTGGTCGAAAAGTTGTTCGGTACTTTCCCGCACTTCATTAGTTGATATACTGTGTTATGCTTTTGATTTTCTTCCCGAAAGTTGTCACAAGGCGCTCAGCTGGAAGAGCGTTTTCTGTCAAACAGGATGCACGCTCACACACATTCCACGTATTGGATGTGCAAGCAGCAGGCAGATATAAAGAACTCTTTGAGCCTGATAATCAAAACCAAATGTGAACGCAATGCAGCTAGCGTCCAAACAAAACAGTTACACGCAGGCTCGTTTTAAAACACACCCACACACAAACACACACATTTTCGGGCATTTTATAAAACGAAATGGGTTAATAAAAAAAAAATATATATATATAAAAAAGGAAAAGGGTCATCAACCAACCTGGGCCTGCAGCCAAGAAACACGCCTCGCTGAGCTTTCGAAGCAAGTCGTCTCCTTCTTTGCAGTAAACAAGCCCCGCAGTCCGAATCACTGCCAGCTGCTGCTTGAAGGAGGAGGAAGAAGAGGAGGAGGAGGATGATGACGACAAGTCTTCATCATGTGCGCGCTACTTCCTCGCTAACGTGACTTTGCGTTACTCACCGACGCACGAGCCGGGGAGGCGTCACGCAACGTCAAAGTGGGATTTATGTCTGAAGGGGGAGGGGGGGGCATGTGCGTGTGTTGAATGCGTGCAGTCAATGGTCAAGTCTGCAGAGGGCGGGGACAGCTGCTCCTCTTCCTCCTCCTCTTCCTCCTCCTTCTGCAGAAGAGTCCGCGCGCGCTACTGCGGCCAAAATCGCTCCTCTCCCCGTGTGTGTGTGTGCGCGCGCGCGCGTGTGTGTCAGGGATTTAATCTATGATAAGAGCCTGTTTATCTATTTAGGACACACCCCCCGATGAAGCAAAACGGCGTAATAACTGACAGGTCCGCTTCTTATATTTTTCAGTCAAGATTTTGTGTTTAGTATTTTTTTTTAATTCGTTGTACGGTAAACCACTATCCAACATCAGTAACGACACACACACACGCACACACACTTCGTTTTGGACCGCTGGTAAAACTGCAAAAACTCAGCGCTTTCGCTGCATGTTTTGAAAGGCGGAAGTAGTGCCATCTAGTGGATGGTTTTATAATGGTCGGCTAACTCAAAGTCCGTGTAAAGTGAAAATAAAAATACATACTTACACATTTTCGCAAAGTGTTGATACAAATCGTGACAAATTTGAATGAATTAAAAAAAAATCGCCTATTTTTTTAATGAAATTCGCTTCAAAATGGTGACAAATCAAAATGTTCTGTCAGCTTTTGGACACTGTTGACGTGTCCACTGCATGGACTCAATACACACTTTCAGATGTCACCCAGATACACTTGTACTGCCTTCTGTACTGTGTATATACAACATATGTAATGATAAAAATGTCCATTTAAAGCCTCCGTTGCCTGGAATAAATCTCACCTAGCCTTTGAACACAGGCGCGAGCCACCAGCTAGCTTGCGGCTTAAAATCTTGCTGGATGCTGTAGAGGTCAAAATGGGACAAGTTATTGTATTAGGTGAGGCCAGGCGCTTCTGAGCATGTTTTTGCAGTGCTCCATGTAAATAGTGTAGTTGTTTCGTTTTATTTGCTTTGCTGCGCGTGTGTCTGTGATGTCTTTGATGACGACCGAAATGTACAAAGGAACAAAATTTGGTTTACAGAGGAGAATGATTTCAGATGTTGAGACATATTCATCTTGTCAGTGGCTAATAATAATATTGATACTTTTTAGGAATCGTATTTTTGATGGACACGTAGGCCTACTATGCTTCTGTGGGTTACTGTTTTTAGTTTGTACTTAAAAAAAAAAAAAAGTTGAAAAGTTAGCGAAGAAATCGAGAAAGGTTTGAATGTCTTTCAAATATGTTGGGAATGGTTTTATACACACCTCACATGGAGTCGCGTGGAGCGAAATAACAGTGGAACGTTCACGGTGAGGTTACATAATCCCCCTGCTGCCTTTTAAAACATTTTATTTGTTATGAAGACACAGAGTGGGAGTTACATCACCATGACCGGCTGCCATTTTACAAACTTGGTGGCAACAACAACATAATACATGCATCCCAGATAAACTCTGCATCAGAATATATAATGCTGTATCTTCTTTTAATCTGATGGAAAGAAAAGACGGGCTATAGAAATGTTACAATAGCGCCACTTGGTGGTCGCATAGGAACACGACTCGTATGTTTTTTTTTTAAGTAAATACCTGTACTGTGATTCAAATTACAGTACAGTACTTCAATTTAAATATTTTTCGACCTCAAAGTGCAACTCAGTGAAACAATTTGGGATTCATTTATAATACCTGTGTTTTTTTTCAAAATGCCCCAAAGCAGACATTTAGGCAAAAGTAGTCATTAATTCATTTGATTGGAATTAGTTTTATTTCCATTAAAAAAAAAAAAAAAATCATGAAGTTAAGCATTAGTAAATAGAATCGTGAGTCAAACATCTGGATTCTGTTTTTAAAAGAAAAATATGAATACGGATGCAATAATGTTTTATACTTTAAACCCTTGGATGAGAGTTTTAAAAAAAACATTGGAAATTCAAATGAATCAATTATTAGGATTTCAAAAGGTGGTTACAACAACTTTACCAAGCATTTAGACATCTCGTCAAGAATGTGCAACGTTTAGATGACATGGTGAATATTTTAATAACACCGTTTCAAATGAATATTAAATACATTTAACACAGTTTCTGTCTTCAGTCTATCAAGAAAAAAACAAAACAAAACTTTGATGCACATAATTAGATACACTTGGACCTTTTCGTTACGGCGTTCCCATCCATTTCTTGGGGTCGAATTATGTTGGTAACATTTTAAAAAATAGCAGAATCCATATTAGCAATTATTAGACTGTTCAGGTGTACCCAATGACGTGCTGGTGAGTACGTAATTCATGCAGTTACCCGCACGTTCTCACTTTGAAGACATTTGCCTTGCCTCTGCTGCGTATTTCACAACCCGTGGTAAGGCTCCAGTGGTGTCGGTGGCAGTAGGTAACACTTCTTGATCCTCAGACGCTCCTGGTGGACAAACACTGGTTGACCACCTCCAACAGCGACGAGTTCTCCAGCGCGGCCGCCACTCGCTCTTTGTCAGCCAGCTGCTTGTTCACTGTGGCCATAAAAACACAGCGGAAACTCAAAAGCTTGCACTTGTAATGTCAGCCGGACAGACATAAACGTGTCCTACCTGCGTCCTCTGAGGCATGCGTCCCAGGCGTGATATGCACATCGATCTGGAAGTGGATGCAAACATGCATAAATACAGTGGAAAAAACACACACACACACACACGTGTTTCAAATGGCACATGTTTGTGATATAAAAAAAAAAAAAAAAAAAAAAGAGACCTTGAATCTGTCAGGTAGCGAGCGTAGCAGCTTGACTTTGATTGACAGGCCGATGAGCGTGGCCATGCTGCAGTGGGGGATGGTGGGCGTGAACTCCACGCCCACGTTATTCTCGGCGTCGTTCACCTGAATGCAAAAAAAATAAAATGAAATGAATAATGGAATCCGTGGAAAGAATCCAGAGATAAAAAGACAGCAATGAGGAACTACTCGATACAAATGGAGACGATGGGCATTATCATCAATTCAGTGGTTCTTCAGCAGAATTATGTCGACTAATCCAAGAAGCTGCAAGTTTAGTAACCAACTTCTTTTCAGTAATTTATACAAAAAAAGCTAAATAAATGAATCTCAGTAGCTATTTTATTCATATTATTTTTACAGCATTTTAGATGTATTAGTTTCACATCTGGTTCACATTTCATATTTTTTAAAGCATAGTTTCATTCATAAATATTGAACATCCAAAAAGCAAGTTATTTATTCTGAAATTATTTAATACATAACTCATACTTTTTTTTTTGTCCTCAGTAGGGTTGCAAAATTCCAGAAATTCTGAACTTTACAGTGTATGTTAGCAATCAATCATTCTAATATTTGGATGACATTCAAGATAACACCAACTCCATTTTGTTCTATCCATAATGAAATAAGAAACACGTTTATAATAAACTGGACAATTTGGAAACCTACTTTGACTCTGAATTGCTCCACCACGTTCAACTCCTCCAGAGAGAGAGGATGCTCGGGATCATTGATGGATCTGATCAGATGTTGCATCAGTTAAAGACACTGGTTTTAACTTCTATAAAAGTGCAAAAGCAGTTGAGCACGGTTTGTATGTACTGTATACACAACTTTAACTTCTCCATTGTGAGACAAATAAAGGTTTTCTTATCATATATAAATACTGCGACACACTTCCGGGTGCAACGAAGAAGCCACCGCGTAAAATTACGCAAGCACTCTTGTTATTCGTTTTACCCCAAATAGTCACTGGTTTTAACTAAGTTAAACTTGCGTGTGACAGTAAACCCAAAAGGATATCAAAAATTTCTCTGTCATCGATGGGGTCGTAAACGTCTTCGTCCTCATCGGCGGCTGTCTGCACCCTCTCGCCGGACCGCTCGAATATTGTCGGGTTGGCATTTTCCAACTGGGTCCCGCCAGACATTTTGTTGCTCTACTTTCAATCCCCGAAAAAGAGTTCGAACCTACTGTTTAACTGTCAGTAAATATGTAAGCTAGAGCGCGCAGCCAAAACACAACGCACGTCCTGGAACGTTTGAGCACACTACTTCCGGAACAACAGGAAGTGACAGATTCCAACTAACAAGGCACCATCGCAAATATGTGTGCGATACAAAAGACACAAAAATACCCACTAAAATAGCAGCAAGACAATGACATCAATAAATCTGTTTTAATAAATCAGCTGCTTGTTTGAGAAACCGTCAGGTTCGCTGAACCTGATAATGACTAGCACACGTGGCGCATGACCAAAACAATACGACACACGTCCGGGAACGACGGAGAGCGACACAGTTCAAAAAGCGAGGTAACGAAAAGACACGGATCAACTCCGTTTTAACTTTTGGCATTCGTGTGGACGATTTTATCGTGAATTAGCTGCAAATATCATCTAAATGTGTGGGCGTTGAATTATTAATATTAATTTACAAATTGGATTAATTGTAATTCACTGTTTTTTTTAAAAAAAAAGTACAATTCATCAATGCAATACACAGAGAGATTATAAATAACTATACAACAGTCTTTCCTAGAAGATGAGAAGTTTATTGGTTTTCAAAGGAGCATTTCTTTCTTCACATTTTTTTTTTTTTTTTTTACAAAAGCAGCAGTCAAGAGAGGAAAGAACATATGCAGAAGCCCGGGCTGGTCTAAAAACAGCAGCGGAGCAGTTTTAGGTTATTTTGGGGGGGATACCTCACCGCAGAAAACACTGCAGTGAAAAATGATACTTCAGTTGATTTTGTGGTTTAAAGAAAACACAACCCACAAAAAAAAAAAAGAAAAAGAAAAAAGATTTTCTTAACATATACCAGAACATTTTCATTGCTATTTAACCACTGAGTTGAGTTCATCACACACACATCCACACACTGCCGGTAATGCTGCAATATATAAAAAATAACACAACACTCAAAGGACACATCATGAAGTTTGTGACTCTTTCGAGGAATTCATAAAACGTTGAAATGACACATTTGACCATCCCAATTAGTTATTAACTTGAACTCGGTTACTTCTAAACAAATGGTTATTTTATAAATATGTACACCTAAAGTCCAATAGTACACACAGAGGACAAATAAATCAGTGGCAAAACATGACGTCTAGTTACAGACAAAGAGGTGTGAAATATAAAAACACACCTGCTGTTTATTTATGATCAAATTACAATCAGGAGGAGAACATTCATATCTTTATTAAAGGAATATACTGTAGTGGTGCCTTGAGATAAAAGTGACTCGATTTACGAGGACTTTTTAAATTTTTTTTAGATATGAACCATCGTTTGGCTGATTTTTTTCCCCCTCTGACTTAGCAGATAGTGGGGGAAAAAATCTTAACTTCCACCGCCAGTTTAAGTTTATCGTCAAACTAAACATCCAACAAAGAGAATGACACCTTGAGTATTTATAACAATGTCCATTTTTGTTGAAGCAAAAATTTTGAAAAATAATTACATTCTATTTATGTCATTACAGTATGTTCATTATTATCCATCATAATAATATATTTTGGGTGGGGGGCTGGATTGGTGTCATTTCCGTTCATTTCAAATTAACTTGTATCTCAAAGCACCACTGTACATGTAAATGGACACCTGAATTGGTTGAAATGAATGCTTTAGTGAACAAATACACAAGGAAAAACGTACCATATTGCATCTTCAGCCTCACGTTGCGAGTACAGAAACGTGTCAAGACGACATTTAAAAAGTTGCAGAAGTGGAAAACCAGAACACATTGCAGTTAGGACGGTTAAGATTAATTAAGACAATTGTGTAAACACACTTCTCCTCGATGGGATAGGAACACTCAATTTATCATTCAGCATCAATTAATCACTTTAATCAGGTCCTAATTTACATTTTAAAAAACAGTCTTCATTTCGTTTAAAGTGTATCAGTACCAAAAAAAACACCACGAGTAAAACTCCCTGTGTCCACTCTTTTCTCCAAGTCAACAACAAACACGTTACAATTTTTTTTTTCTTATACAGGCTTTTTTTTTTGTCCCCTACACGAGTGAATGTGCTTGACAAAATGGTTGAAAGCAAAACGTGTCATTACAGTAGCGTACTGTAAGCCTGCAATACTGTAGAACGCCAAGCACGGTCGACACACACAGAGCACGTTTTGTTCTGCTGCTGCAGTAATGATGCAACAGGCTGGAGGCGAGTTTCCTGTTTGCCTAAAAAAAGAAAAAGCGAGGACCGAGCGGTGTGAGCGCAGGAAGTTGGAGAGGGGGAAGAAGAACAGTCTAATTTGGGGTTTGAGATTTTCTTACATTCTTGCAGGCCTGCCTTTGTAAATGCTTCCATGTTATGCATATTCACTGACTTGTAGTATTTTTTTTTTAATGCTTTATTGGAATGAAGTTACTTTGGCGCTTGCTTCACTTCTTTTGAGTCTTTCGCTTACTCAAACTGAACGTAAAATGTCCAGTGAAAAGCATGTAAGGTACAGTGCATTTGTCATATTACAGCCTTGTTGTTCCAAGTATAGTGGCCCCGCCCCTCAAATTTTAGGGGTGCAAGCAGAATGACAAATTAGCATTATTTTGATATGTATTCATTCTAAAGCTTTATGCATAATCCCAAACCAAGATATAATTGTGAGGTGCCGGTATTATTTTTGTTTACTTGGAGTCGCTGTAGTATCTGTGACTCTGATGGCGTGTGGCTTTAAAATGCAAGGACTGGCCCAGTGAGTGATGTGGGAGCTGTTGTTGGCTCAGGATAGCGGCACTCGGCATGTTGTGTGCCTCTGCGTGAGTGCCGGTTATGTAGAACGTGCGAAAATGACTTTATACGTTTTAGAATAAGGTTGTAACATAAAATCTGGAAAAACCGAAGCCCTGTGATTTTTTTTCTGGATAGAATCGTAGACGGAATGACTCAAATGAGTTTAGCCTCAATTCTCGATTTACATTCAGAACACGACCCGAAGCGGATTCTGCTTCAAGCTAAAATCAAAACTAAACCATCACCTCATAACACCGCCAAAACACTCATTTGTACCTCAAATAGTGTATAACACTCCAGGTTATGAGTTGCATATTTTATGCATGTGAGGCCTGGTTGCCAGTTTACATTGGAAATTAAAAAAGTGTGACAGAAGATGGGGTAAATATGCTAATTTTAACACAAAAATGCCCACCGGTCAGAATTGTACTTCCTGTTTGTCTTCCTCCTCCCACGAGGAATCTTCATCAATTTAGACTATTTAGGTCATGTGTTGCCCTGACAACCAGGAGGGGGCGGGAAGGTTGCTAGTGGGAGGTTACCCCAGAAGAACGCCAGGAAAAAAAGACGTGGCTGGAACACTCGACTCATCGTTGCAACGCGAGTTTTATTTTTGTGTAATAAAATCTAAACTGGGTTGTACTCTGGCTGCAAAACATGTTGATGCCCTGAACTGGACTAGCAAGTGTCTCTGTACGCAAGTGATTGTAAAAGAATGGAAATGCGAGGAGAAACGCTCAAATGTTGTTTTAAATGAAAATGAAAAACATATGGACATGTCAAGTAAAAAAACTGCGGCCATTTTTAATTGTTTGAAATTAATTTAAAAATTGTTAAAAAAGAACTAAATGAAAAAATATGGAGTTGGCAAGAAACTGAGTTTTAGATTTGTTTATTTTTTAACATGGAAATGGCAAGTCGATATGTTGTCAGGGTTATTTTGTGATTTTTAAATATTTAAATTATTTGTAATAAATTATATACGAAGTTGACAAGTGGAGAGGGTGTGAGCTTTAAATTATGATGTTTTTAATTTTAATTTAAAAAAAAATCTAATGCTTCTTTTTATAATTAAACACAATTTAAACAAGGCTTTATTTTTTGTTTTTTTCTTTTTTCATTGGACAAAATGTAAGCAATGTTTATTTAGTTCAATTAAATAAATAGCAGCATTTTAATGTTGATGAAAAAATGGGAAAACGTTTTAAAGTGATCTATAAAAAAATTTGGCATTCCCAAAAGTATGAAAACATTTTTTTTTCAAAATTTATAATTTAATGTTGAACATTTTTTGTAACGTTTATAATTGAAAACCTAATTACAATTGTTTTTTTTAATGGGAATGGCATGAAGGGATGCTGCGAGATGGACACTACAAAAAAAAATAATAATTTCAACTCGCATCTTTTTCCTTCAGTCAACATTTGCATCCTAATTTAGAGAAGAATGAAAATAGCAAGTCAAGATGTTCACTGACTTGACAAAACTTACACCTGAGAAATAAATAAAACGAGAGCTTGCTGAATGGGGAACAGCACATTGAAAGAAGAATAAAAAGCAGAGGCGCCTTGTTGCAGGTGAATGGCGGTGCGGATGTGTGCGTGTGTTTGTGTACGTGCTCAAGTCCTTCATGCACACACACTCACCCTGCCGAGCTTCGTGCATGTGCGTGCGCGCGTGTGTGTATGCGTGCGTGATTAGCCCAGCTTGGTGATCTGTAGGTCTCCGTCTATCCGCACCGTGTCAATGGAGGCCAAAGATTTTACTTTGTGGTAAAAGTCAAAGAGCTGGTGTCCGTCCACGAATATCCGGAACCTCTGGTGCTCGCAGTGGATCTCCACCTGGAAGCGGAAGCACACTTGTGTCAAACACAACACTCAACGATTGGTAACCATAACAGTGTCGGAATACACGCCGTGGTAAGGTGAAAGTGTGGAGAAAAAAAAATGTGTTGAAAGCTTGCCACCGACTCGCTCGGACGAGAAGCAGCTGGACGGAACCGCATTGATCCCAGGGGAGATTTTTTTGGGGGGTGGATTTTCACACACGATCCAAGACAAAAGTGGATGAGATGATCAGCAAGCCGTGCGGCGGCAAAATCACTACTTTGGTTAAAAAAATAAATTTTTAAAAATGATCTTGCTCAGATTATCAAACCATAATCTGTGGCGCACCAACATCAAAAGTGAGAATTTATTATGTTGGCTTCATTTAAGCAAGAGAATCAGCAGAAATGATCCTGTTCACGTTGACCTTTGTGGCTCTCCGTTTTGAAAAAAAAACAGCCTTAACCCCCATGCAGTAATGATCCCAAAATTGGACATTTCGGACACTTTGGACGATTTTGGACTGTTGGACAAAATGGACACCACAGACAAAACAGTGAAAAATAACTCCACGAAGCTGAAATTTTGCATAGGATGTATATCTATGTCTTGGCCAATTCCCACTGGACATTTTGAGGGGTTGAAAGTGAAAAAATCTTTACAAGTTGTTGCACATTGGAAGAGGGACATTTTTGGGACGTAATACCCTTCATGCAGCCGCTTAAAAATACTGCATGACGGTTAATTACACCTAATGGGACTATTTTCCCTTGTTACCGGCGAAACAACATCTGGACTTTCAATTTTTAAGGCGGCATAATGCCACACGGCTCCCGCGGAGTCAGTCTCCAATTACACTCGGAAACCGTCCCCAAAGGTTGTCATAAGTTGCTTATTTGAAAAAGAGTCATTGGAGAGCGTTGAGATGTTCGTTTCCCCGAAAACACAAACATCTGATTTGCACTTTCCTAAAAAGAAACGATTGAAACATTTTTCTGTCACAAAGTACACAACAATAACACCAGGAAAAGTCTCTAGATTTAGCTAGCTGCTTTTTTTTCTATTTTTTTTTTTTAAAGGAGTCACTCCACACAGGAAGCTCCAGAGCCCGGATTCAAACCCCACGACATCAGAACTGTGTGGCGGATTTGCTCACCACTTGCGCCTGTACAGTTTTGGTTCATTTAAGAATCTTTCAGTAGAGAATGTATAGCTAGCGCTCTGCTAGCTATACATTCTCTACTGGCTGCGCGGTGGCCCAGTGGTTAGCGCGTCTACCTCACAGTGCAGGGGTACCGGGTTCAATTCCAGCTCCGGCCTCCCTGTGTGGAGTTTGCATGTTCTACCCTGGCCCGTGTGGGTTTTCTCCGGGTACTCCGGTTTCCTCCCACATTCCAAAAACATTTGAGCGGAAGCTATCAAACAAAAACAACACGTGTCACATGTCCCGATGCATGTCCTTGCATTGACGAGGAAACACGTCAGCCTTAATCAGCAGCCCGCAGCTTCTGGCCACTGAGTTTTATCAGTCGAATGCTCTTGCGTAAGCGGGGCTCATAGCGTTAGCATGAGGTTCAATCTACCAGAGAGGTACTTCTAATATTTTGGTCTCATTTTGAAAAAGAGCTTCTGTTCTGGGCCTCATTAGACAATCGCGTGTATATTTTTAGATTCGTGCCATATGTGCTCGTCACCACATGAAGAATTACTAGAGCAGAAATATGTGGACTTGAGGTCACATGACATCAGTTCATCACACGTGTTATCTCCAGCTGCCTTCTTGGAGAAACAAGAGTGTGTATCCGCATGGATGTGGAATTTCCTGTTTGCTAGTTCGTTGCAGGGCGCCGGAAAAAAATGCTTTTCGTTATTTCACAACAAACAAACGGTGGACGACATTTTTGGCATGGGCCACAATTTTGACATTAAGAAGTCAACAATAACGGTTAATTCAACTTTTGTTCAAGTTAGTGTAATGAGGGATTTGGTAACAAGAAAATGCTTCCAATAGCTCTCTTATTTATTACATATGAGAATTACAAATTTTCGTGGACATTTTAGAAAGGATCATGGAAGTTGCCATGTCGGAGCTGCTTTCACGGGCCACATAAAATGATGTGGTGGGCCAGATCTGGCCCCCGGGCCTTGAGTTTGACACCTGTGACCTAGAGGACGCGTTTAACTGGTTGAGGATACGCTATACGTCATCGCCAGTGTAAATAATATGTCACAGGACAAGCTGCAGTAATATTTCAGAGAGGATAAAGAATATATGCCTGTGAGATTTCTTTTTTTTTTTTTTTTAATTGTCTCTGTGTTGCTGCAACGTTGCTTGAAGCGTAATAACAGCGCAACATCGATGCTAGCTCTGTTAACCGTTCCATGGTGTTTTGTATTATTTGTTAGCATTAGGCAAAAGCTACGTCTTCTGTTACAACTAACATTGGTAGATGTGAAAATATTGTGTGTGGATCTCTGTGTGAAAGAGTCGAAATAAACGTGATTAAGGAAAAAACAAAAACTACCAAAAGCGCGACATCAGCTACTATCTACAAAATGAACAGGATTGTTGCAAGACTGCTGGCAAGACAATTGGACACATGTGGAGACGGCAGAACAGGTCCAAAGCGCTACGCAAGTCCAGTTACTTCGCCGGGACTGCAATTATTGTGCTGGACAAAACCGCCATATTTTTAGCACTGTCATCAAGAGGCGGTTTCGTTTTAGGGAAGGAAAACAATGGACAAGTGCTCATTGTCAACATGTAGCTTCAATGCAAAACATGGTTCACATTTTGCGAATGAAAATGTAGCGTAGTAGCACAACTTAAATCAGCCCCAGGGGCTAGTTTCATCAACATGGGTGGACAATCGACATGTCTAACAATACGCGCAAACAAGTAAGGGACAAATACCGCTAATTCAAAAGGAAGTCGGCCATTTTGGTTGGAAGCAGCCATTTTGGGCTTACATTTGGGCAAGCTCATACTAAAGAATTCGACCAAATGAGGTTTGTTTTGTTTTACATCAAAAATTCTTCTAAAAAAATGCTAGATATTTTCCAGGATGGAAAAAAAATACATCCAAAACACGAAAACAAAAATACACATTTGGCTTAGTCAATTTGTGACGAATGAAAGATTCTTACCCGAAAAGGCTGATCTGGGATGAAGGGAAAGTAGGCGGTGGAGGCCTCCTCCTCGGTCCACTTGCCGGCCAAGCGGGCGTTGCGCAGGAATTGGCGATCCGAGAAGCGGGCGGTGAGTTTGAGGGCTACGTCGTACGCCGCCTCCTCCTTGTCCTTGTCCTTCTCCCGGCCGCAGGTCAGGCTCACGTCAAAGCTGAAGCGTCAAAGGGGGAGGCAATGGAGTCAGCACACTGGTTGCCAGATGTTTCGGTCTGAAGGCTAATCTGGGATGATGGCTCGAATGAATCATAATCCCCGCTGCTCCTTTGGGGCGAACATCGGGCACGCTGCAACTCGGTGTGCACACATGCGTAAAACTGACACTAACGAGCTTGAGACGAGACCCGGACAAAAGTATTGGGACACCTAAACGTGACATGGAAGTCTGGCCAAGTTTCGCTTTTGTTCCAGTCAAATGTTAACTCATTCACTCCCAAAGACGTTTTTAACCGTCTTTTCAGACTTGGTCCAGAATTGTCTGGTACCGAATGAGTTAACATGAATAAAATAACGCGACATGGCCCGTGACATGTCAAAAAATCGCCCAAAATTAGGATAAGTGTTTTCCAAAGTAAAAGCAGATGCTTGCAAATGTTTTATTTTGGAAAACAAAACAAAAACCCAAAATAAATCGGTCTGCTTTCATACATGATGACAAAAATGAGACATTTAGTTCTGAGAGCCTGAAATTTCAAGGATTTGGACAATCTTAAATGAATCAAAGTCTCTAAATGATTAATCGATTCTCACAATAATGATAAATTAATATTAATGATCAATTAGCTTTCGGAAAACAGTTGCACCAGAAATAAAATGTTCGATTCTCATTGTCTTATCTATCATTTTATGGTCAATTTCAAATCAGAGTAACAAAAAACTAAATAGCTTGAAGCAAGCACGCTGTGACTCTTTGCTTTCTGGGATTTCACCTATAGCAGGGGTGTCAAATTAATTTTTGACACGGGTCACATCATAGCTATGGTTTCCTACGGAGGGCCGTTACAACTATGAACCCAAATTCATGTAGAACCGTCTCATATTACGTGTACGCTACATGAAAAATTGGTGAATAGCTCGTTTTTTGAAATCAGAGGCCAATAAAAACTTTTTTCAAATATGATTCCATTTATTTTAAAAAAGGGGTGTTGGGAACAAAAATGCTTGCAATATCTCAACATTTTTAACCCTCATGCAGTATTTTTAAGCAGCTGCATGAAGGGTATTACGTCCCAAAAATGTCCCTCTTCCAATGTGCAACAACTTTTTTCACTTTCAAATTTTTTTCACTTTCAACCCCTCAAAATGTTCAGTGGGAATTGGCCAAGACATAGATATACATCCTATGCAAAATTTCAGCTTCGTGGAGTTAGTTTTCACTGTTTTGTCTGTGGTGTCCATTTGTCCAACAGTCCAAAATTGTCCAAAGTGTCCGAAATGTCCAATTTTGGGATAATTACTGCATGGGGGTTAAAAGTGAAGACAGTTTGCAATTTGTGTATTTTAGCAAGAAGCATGAAGTGGATGCACATCATTTCCTTTGGCGGGCCACATAAGATGATGTGGTGGGCCAAATCTGGCCCCCGGGCCTTAGGTTTGACACCTGTGACCTATAGCGAGTGGGCCTGAAACGTAAGCCCTGAGATCAACGAGAGTTCACTGTCACCAAACATGTTGACAACGAGGATTCAGTGTGGACTAAAAGTCTCACTGCTTATTGATGAATCCATTGATTAAAAATCGACGTCGTCCCAATACATTAGTCCACAAGTAACATTAAACTTTTGTCATGAATGTGGCTAACTGCGGCGAGCGATGAAGTCACCACAAAGCGGGCGGGGAGGCGCGATTCCACGTTGAACTTTCCATGTAGGGTCAAGTCACACCCAGACAAGTCGCTGCTCTTTTTTTTCTCCCCTCCTCTCATACTGGAGAGGGAACGCCCTGACCGTCCTTGCATACTGAAAGAAATTGCCATTCACCTTCATGTGGCGCGCATATCAGCAATTATTTATTGGATTGGGGTTGGGGGGGGGGGTGAAGTGGGGTGTGGGGGAGTGGCTTGGTCTGTTCAACAAAAGGATTTCTCTTTTTCAAGGGGAGGGCACCATAAGATTTGTGGGCCTTTTAGAATGCGGCCAGAGCAGTGTATCCCGTTTAAAAATACACTGAAGAATTGTCATACCAATAAAAAAAGTGCAAGCTGCAGATGCACATCTGTAATAACAATAAATGTCAGTACCGGTCCGCAGGCCATTTGGACACACTATCACAAAGTCCTGGCTGGTAATCAGTCTTAAAAATAAATAAATAACCCCCCCCCCCCCTCCACACCCCCACACCCCCTGTTGTTGTGCACGCACTCATGGCTAAGTACCCCCACCAGCATGAGGATCCGGTCCACATGCTGGGCGCCAGGTTTGACTTTCCCCCCCCCCCCCCCCCATTTTCCTTCGCTCACCTGCCTCCTTTCCATGACGTGCGAGCACTCACGGCAGAGAACGAGGCACTCTGAATTGGCATACATTAGTGGACTATCCAAAAAGAAGAAGATGCATTTTCAGATGGCGAATTGCACGTCAACATTACGCCAGACGGGTACTGAGGTGAGGAAAGGCGCTCGAGTCTTTATATGGTGGGGAAGGGGCAACTCATGCGCAAGTGTCTCACCGGGCACTATTTTAGCACCCCCGCCCCCCCCCCCAAAAAAAACAATTTAATGCTCCAAAATCCAGTACTACATTGTTTTCAGTCTTGCAAATTTCCTGCAATGACCTTGTGACATGTAATTCATTCTAATTAGAAAAATGTTTATTTTTTGTTTTGCTCCCCCCCCCCCCCAAAAAAAACTTTACCTGTCTGGCTCCAGGTCCACAATGCCCATCACGATGATCTTTTTCCCAGGCCTCATGCCACCTCGTATACGTCCACTGAAGGGCACTGTCTGCACATTCAAAAAAAAAAAAAAAAGACACACAGTCGACATTAAACATTATAAAATCCAAGTGAAAATGGCAGGGGGGGGGGAAAAAAAATAAAAAAAATCACAATTTTCCTCTCGGTGTAGGGGTGGCCAGAGAGTGACATGGGTGGTCACCACATTGCTCCGCCCCTGAATGTGAGTTCAAATATATTTTTGTAGCTACAACATGGCCCAACCATTGCCTGGGCGCCTCAGTCCAGGGTGTACCCTGCTTCTTTCGCCAGAGTATTTTCTTCTCCCCCCCCAAAAAAACTCATGCGATTTCTTTACTCTGAATCGTCTGTAGGTGTGATTGTGACGGCTTGTGAATGTGCCTGTTAGACAAATTAAAAATGCAAAAAAATGCCCCCCCCCCCCTCCACACGCCGACTCATTCATTCCTACCAGCAGCCGTGCAAGACCCTCCTTGTCAGGTGAGATGAGGCCGACGCTCCCCAGCGAGTCGTTCAGCTGCTCCTCGTCCACCATCTCCCCAAAAAAAACAAATCATTAAAAAAATGTATTATTATACAAAGAAAGCGTCCTTGAACACAACAACACAGCCCCGACAGAGTGTGTCAATCCTCCTCCGATCACCGGCGGGCCAGGTGAGCAGCCCCCGCACCCAGAACGTCTCGCCACGCCGCGTGCACAACGATACGTTGTGGGAATCGAACACGTGCACGCACACAAAGGAAGCGATACTAAACAACAATCCGCCGCGTCGGGCTGCAAAGAATACTCACAATCGTGTCGTTTTCTGCTGCCTGCACCGCCATCTTGAGCCGCATAGGATGCTGTCTGTCCCGGAGGAAGAGGAGGAGAAGGAGGGGGAGGGTGAAGAGGAGGAGGAGGAGGAGGAGGAGGGGAGTGACGAGCTGCCCTGCCGGCCGGCTTGGGAGCGCCGTGTGTCCGCGTCGTGGCACTTCTTCTGCAGCCAGAAGGACTTCAAGTGCGTCGTCGTCGTCGTTCGCCTTTCTGGCTGCGTATGGGCGGCCTAAAAACAGTGGTAGCCGGAGGGCATCCCCACCTCGGGTGGCTGCTGTTTATCTGCTGACGTATGCTTTATTCATAATTACACACTCCCCAAGCTTAATCTCCGTCTGTTGGAGAGGGCTAATCACACACTTCACCCAATTACACGACATGGGTGCGTGTGCGTGTGTATTTTTAAACCAAGCCCAACGACCATCTTGCAGTGTTTAATTTTGCGAGCCAATAGCGACCACAAGTTTCTTTAAAATCGTATTTATCTGCCCACATCCTAATTGATTGAACGTCGAGCCCTTTTGTCGGACGCGTCTTTTATTTCCTCCGAGCATGCGAATGCGCTGCTGCCTCCAAGTGGACATCCGATGCCATTACAAGCTACAAAGTCCAATCTGTTGAACTCGACCATATACAATTTTACACGGCAGTGGTCGTTTGCGCACGTTAAATAGCTGTCGTATTTTTACATTCAGACATCTGAAAATAAAACATATTTCCCCTTCACAGCTCTATGTGTATTTCGCATATTTTGGGTTTCCCCGTAGGAATTTCCTTTTTATTTTTCTCTCTACGGGCTTTCTTTTTTTTTTTTTTTTTTTTAAGACAATCTTTATTGAACAATTCACAATGCAATTCTCAGTAAATACAAAACAGAACAAAACGAACGTGTTATTAATACATGTACTTCTTACAAACATTTAAACAAAAAGAGAAGCCAGGGGATTTTAAACAAAAATTTCAAATAAGGAGCATATAGCCAGAGTCTTAACAGCTTTCTTGTTTTTGGAATCCTTAATAGAGCTCAAATACTGTTTTATTTCTGCTTGTAAAATTAAAAAAAGAGGTTTTGAATTACTCCATTTGGATTTGTGGATATGGAACTTAGCAAGAATGATTATTAAATTTATTATGAAAGTTTGTTTAGTGTTTTTTTCCTTACTTTTGTAGAACCCAAATAGTACATTTTTCCAGTATAACATAAAGTCAGAGTCAATACATTCAATAATAAATCTAGATACAGCTTTCCAAAATGTGTTGGCATACGGGCATTGCCAGAACAAGTGAACCATCGTTTCAGGGTACATTCCACAAAATGAACAGTCAATACAGATGTCTTTCTTGAACCTGAGAAGATAATGCTTGGTGGGGTAATATTTGTGTATCATTTTAAAAGAGATTTCCCTTACTTTATTAGTCAGGAAGTATTTGTATGGGAGAGACCAGATTTCTCCCCAGGGTAGATTATCAACAAAACCAGACCAGTAAGTAATAATATGAGGGGTTGTTGAAATATCTTTTTGAAACAGGGAACGTATGTTACGGTTGTTATTTCTAGCTGATGTTGACGTAAAACAGGATTTGCCAATAGCAGTCATTTTGGGGTCCAGTGTTGGTGTGGAGGTTGGTCTGTCTACCCCTTTCAAGAGAGTCAAAATTCCAGAAGGAATAGCATCCATGACTGTAGCAAATTCCCTTGGGGTGACAGGTAGGTTAAATTTATTTAAAAATTCAGAGTAATTTAAAAGAAAACCTTGATTATTGATTAGTTGACTGACCAGGATTATTTTATTACTGAACCAATTATGGAGAAATAATGATCTATTCTTGTATAAGATGTAACGATTGTTCCAGATAAAGCATTTATGAGGGGAAAAATTATGTTTGTACATCAAGGACCAAGCTAAAAGTATTTGTTTGTGGAAATTAGATAAAGCTGTGGGTATAGTCACACAAAAGTACAAAGTTAAGACCACCAAGTTGAGAAAATATATAGTTAGGTATAAAGTTCCAAATAGATGAGGGATTACCTAAAAATTGTTTGATCCAATTGATTTTAAATGTATTATTGAGTGTAGAGAAGTCCAAGAAGTTCAATCCTCCAGTTTCGTATGTATTCACTACAACGGACCTTTTCACATAGTGAGTCTTGTTCCTCCATAAGAAGTCGAAAAGCATCTTATTGACATTCTTACAAATTTTCTCATTCACAGTCAAAGAGATCGCTGCATATGTAAGACGTGACAGTCCTTCCGCTTTGGTCAGTAACGTACGTCCTTTTAAAGAAAGATCTCTACCTAGCCATTGGTTAAGCTTAGTCTGGGTTTTGTTTACAATTGGGTCAAAGTTCGCTGTACCTCGCATGGTCTGGTTTTTCATGACGGTGATTCCTAGATAGGTAACATTTCTCTCTACGGGCTTTCACGACAGCCACTAGGTTTCCTTACACGTCATCACCAAGCGACAATGATAGCGCTGCTTTAAATGAGGGACTATTCATTCATTTACTGTACTTTTTCCGATCATGGGTTGAAAACCAGGAGATTATGCGAATCACGTGGTCTAAATACATTTATGAGACTATATACCAATCACCAAAATCTCATTCTGTTTGTTTGTTTGTTTCAAAGGAACATGAAAGGAACGCGACTTGACTTTTAGGGTACGTCATCACCAAAAACCCCTTTTCACTCAAAACCAGGTTTTTATGTTAAAACAAAACAAATACATTAAAATATTGCAAACGTGTACAACAGGTTGACACACGCGCGCGCACGCACACACGCACACAAAAATAGCTTAAAATGGACTGATTTGCATTTCTTTAATAAACAGGTGTTAAATTGTACACTCACTGATGTTGATTTTTCGACATGAATTTTTATTTTTGATCAAGCATGCCTTTTATTGTGCAAAAAAATACGTAGATGCCCAAATATCTCGTCTTAAATATGTGGAATGAATGTTGTGTGTGTTACATGCAAACGTACTAAATTATATGATATCTAATACCGTATTAGATCCATGCAATCTTAATTTCATAAAATGTAAATGAATACATTATAATCAAGGTCATTTTAAATGCAAATTATGAGACATTATGTGGGGAAAACACGTACAGATTAGCAAAATAACAATTACACTACAGTATTTGCTAAAAGCCCTACATCGAAAAAAAAATGCTTTGAATTTACCGAACTCGAACATCAAAATGTAGCTCTCACTTTAGTGTGTTACAAATGTATTGCGTGCGCCGTACGTAACAAAGTTCCTTTGATTTTTTTTTGTTTGTTTTTGTTTTCACACTCATTGTCAGGGAGGCAGGTTGATGCAGTTCTTCCCCGTCATTTTACAGCAATATATTCTCGTTGTGTTGATCGTGTAAAAGAGTCGGAAGACCTTACTTTGCTCGGAGGAATTTTTTTTTTTTTAAATCGAAAGTGCGTGTACACCCGCCACCCCCTTTCTCTCTTCCTCCAGCAGGAGGCTCCTCTGTGCCCGCCGTTTCTCTTGCAGCCATGAGCAAGGCGGAGGAGGCTGCTGCCGGCCGGGAGGATGCGAAGATGGCATCCTGCGCGGCGGTGGACTGCACCGAGATGGGCGACCGGGTAAGGTGCATTATTTTGTTGGGGTAGGGGAGTGTGGTGCATGGGGTTGAAATGGAGACGACACGCTGCTTGGCCTTGATTTTTGTGCGCGTGAACCCGCCTGTCAGTATCATTTGCGAGGAGGAAATTGTTGCCGATTGTGAAGTGAACGACCGCTTTTTCAGCATTCGCTTGCATAATGGCACGTATAGGACTAATTACGAGAAGTAATTGTTCAGAATAATTTTACAAAAGCATATTTTTATGTCGACGTGGTCTAATGTTGGTAGCATTGTGGCCTAGTTAGCATGTTAGATTTGCAAGTCTGAGGTTGCCGGTTCCAATCTAGGGTCCCACCTTCCTGTTTGGGGTTTTCTCTTCTATTGACTAGCGACCAGTCAAGGCTGCACACTAAAACATGCTGTAGTATCATTGAAAATTCCAAATGTACAAAGATGTGAGTTTGTTCTAATTAGTGACCTGCGGTTTTCCTAACAACATTCCGAAGTGTGCCCCGCTTCTCTTGCCACATGTAGTTTAAAAAAAAAAAATTAAAGATACGATACACGTTATGTTCATTTGGTACTCAACGTTTACGAGGTGTGAATGTGAATGTAAATGTTTAATTCAGTCAAGTGTGCCTCACCTTTCATGCCAAAAGTTGTTTTGTATTCTTTTATGATGTATTTTTCAAAAAGATGCATGTTGGGTTCATTGAAGATTCAAACAATTTCTTGGTGTGAGTGTAAGTGTCAATGGTTGTCTGTAAGTCCTCTATGAATGGCTGGTGGACCAGTCCGGGGTGTACCCCCCACTTCTTTCGTCTTTTGCTTTTGTTTGTTTCAATTGTTGACAGTCTAGGGTGGACCCTGCTTCTCTCACCATAATTCTTTCTTCATTTATTTTCTATGTTAGTTTCATTGAAAATTCTTAACTAACCATGGTGGGATAATGAATGATGATCATTTTTTCTTCAACACGTACCCTGCAATTAGCTGGTGATCAATCCAGGCTGTGCCCCGCTTCTCTCACCAAAAGTAAGCCGCCACAGGCTGCATCCCACTTGGCACCCTACTGAAAATTGTTATCGAAAATGGATAAATGGAATTCCTTAGTGTAACCTTTTCGACACCCTGCAGGTGTGTGTGTGTGTGTCTTTATTGACTGAACCTGTTCTCCCACTAATAAGGCCCAGGCTGTTGTAGTTGTTAGCAGTGTGACGCATTTCATCACTCCATCTTCATCCCCTGCACGTTTTATCGTTTCCTCTCCATCGTCGTCTTCCCATGTAAGTTTTGCCTCCTCCTATCTTTTATTCTATCTATTCTATCTATACGTGCTGCTGCTGCTGCTGCTGCTGCTCCTGCTCCGAGATGGATTCTGGCTGCCTTCGATGTGATTTAGACGTGTCAGAAAATGTAGGTCGGAGTGGCAGAGATGAAAGTCAGCAGATTATTGTTATGCAACAACGTCCGACTCTTGCTCTCTAATCTCCCTGCTGGGAAAATGTTGGATTCATGTTGAAGAAAGAGATTAAAAAAAAAAAAATTTTTTACTTACCGTGTGTTTGATTGTAATTGTTAAGCTTTGCCAATATTGCCACAGAAGTTGTTGTTGTACACACTAGGGTGAAAGAGCAAAACTGCTTTGCCCTATTCACATTTTTTGTCGTGGTGAAAAATGTTGAAAAATAATAAAATTCCGATTTTATTTTGTAATCCCAACATTGAAAGCGCAATTTAATATGCGATCATTTTTTCAATATCCTCTTCCCATGGATTTTTTTTTTTACACACATAAGCAATACATTAATCAAATTTATTAAACTGTCTTATAATTACTTACTTTACCTAATTACTTACTTTGGTCTTATAATGTAGAATCACGCTACTATAAAGGCAAATGAACCATGAATTTAGATGAAAGATGGTTCTTCCACTTCATTTGGATTTTAACACTTTAATTAACTTGCAGTCTTTTAAACATTTACCGTGTTTTCCGCACTAAAAGGCGCACCTAAAAGCCTTCCATTTTCTTAAAAGCTCACAGCGCGCCTTAAAATCCGATGCGCCTTGTGTATGGTCATTACGGTAACATTTCAACCCCAAAATGGCTCCTTGCTCGAGACATGCTGACAACGCAGAGATCAAACTTAAGGCGATCGGTTACGCAGTTGAACACGGAAATTGAGCAGCGGCGAGAGATTTCAATGTTAACGTGTCAATGTTATAACTTGCTGTTGGTTAAGTGAACTGTGTCACAGCTTTATTAAAAATACGTTTTACTGACATCTTGATCGTTCTGTTGGCGTTTCCTTGAGCGTAGCTCCATCTATTGGATGCATTGTAGATTGCGTCTCATAATGCGGTGCACACAATGTATGAAAAAAATGACAAAATAGGCCATTCATTGAAGGTGCGCCTCATAATCCGGTGTGCCTTTAGGTGTGGAAAATACAGTCCTGTGACAACTTCAGAAAATTCTACCCAACAACAGTTGCGTAAACATTCGATTCCAACAATGATGTCGAAGTTGTGTTGATGCTGTATGTATGTGTGTGTGTGTGTGTGTGTGTGTGTGTGTGTGTGTGTGTGTATATATATATATATATACTGTATATATATATCCCTACACTGAAGCCATCATTTATCTATTTGCATGTTTAGCTCAAACTACTCATTGCGGACAGACAGACTTTGACTATAGCGTGACCTTGCTCAGAGCCTTGAAATGTGACCTTGACTTAATTAAACTGCCTTAGCAACGCAAAATAATGTTAACACCTTTTGCAGACATTGAGCACACAACACTGTAAGTGCATTTCTTGGCTGGCTTGTGGTTTCACACTTACAGCCTTGGTGCAACCAAAAGCAAAAGCCCTGCAAACAATTACGCTTTTCGTGGAAGCCAGCATTAAGACGGCTTCTCGGAAAAGTTAAAATGTTGCAACAATAAAATCACTGCCACTATATTTTAGGTCTTTTGAAAAATAAAAGTATTTGATGATGCCATTAAGAAATGATAAAAAGCCAAGAACATTGGAGCGGACTTGTCTAGAGATGTTGCCTTTGCGCATTTGTGCCTTGACCACAACGATTGCTTGTGTCACACTTGTGCCCTGAACGTTCAGATAAAGCTTCTTGCAAGAACTTCTCCATTTCCAGCCTCTGATTTCACACCTCACCTCAGCCCGAATTCAAACGAACACGCGGAGGAACTGGGGGGGAGCAGAGGTGAAAGGATCCCGCCGCAAGCACAACAACCTCTCCCTCCTCCACCTCCAACAACACTCATGACAAAAATTAGCTTAGTGGGGGACCTCGCTAGCTAGCTTCCGCCTCCCAACAAGACTCATGACAAAAACTAGCTTATTGGGTGAGCTCGCTAGCTAGCTTCCGCCTCCCAACAAGACTCATGACAAAAACTAGCTTATTGGGTGACCTCGCTAGCTAGCTTCCGCCTCCCAACAAGACTCATGACAAAAACTAGCTTATTGGGTGACCTCGCTAGCTAGCTTCCGCCTCCCAACAAGACTCATGACAAAAACTAGCTTATTGGGTGCCCTCGCTAGCTAGCTTGTTTACTGGTTGACTTGTTCGGTCTCTTCTCTGAAACGTGTTTAAGAATGTTCCATTAAAGTGAAGCAAATTCAAGGCGACAATTTCCAACCTCGGGGGTTTCATATCAGAGCCGCGTGTGGTATGAAGTCGAACACCTGACACATCCCTCTTAGCTAACTAGGCGGAATGTCGCCGCGTGGCATGTCTCTGCTGTCCTCACAGTTCTCCTCTTTGTTCTACCTTCATGTAAAATGAAGACCAAATAATGCTGAAATTGTGTGATTGACGACCACTCCCGCTTGTTTGCAGAAACAAAACAACATGACGGATGACCCGGAGGCGTCGCTATCACCCACGCTGTTAGGCCCCGCCATTCACTGTCGGGACGTTTGTCGCTCGTATGGAAAACTGCAAGTTCTCAACAACCTCAACCTCACCGTGCCACAGGGACAAATGTGAGTCCAAAATGTAAAAATCCATTCCTAATAATGACTGGAAATGTATTCAGTCTTGCCTCAGTGGCAATGGTATGCGACTCTCGTACTCGTCATAGTCATCATACTCATAAATGTCAACAGTCGTACGACGACTTTCCGGTATTGTTACAGTATTTTATTCTGGTTGCCGCCATGCATTAAGCTTGTGCAGTCATGATCTGTTGACTTTAAGACAGAGTAACCAACACTGTTGCATATTTTCCCTCTCAAAGTAATCAGACTTTATTCTGTGAAAAAACTGCAGATGTTATAAATGTGACATTTTGGGTTGTTTGATTTCTATCCTGGCAGCTACGGCCTCCTGGGCCCCAGCGGCTGCGGCAAGACCACCATGCTGAAATGCATCGTGGGAACTTTGAGCATCTCTCGGGGTTACATCGGTGTGCTGGGAAAGCCGCCGGCGTTCCCTGGCCACGGTGTGCCGGGCAGGATGGTGGGATACATGCCACAAGTAAGCCTGGGATGCCTTAAAAATATTTTTTTTTCAAAATGCGTCGTGAGTCACATGTTGCGTCATGTAGGAGCTGGCCTTGTACAGCGAGTTCACCATCGGCAACACGCTCACCTTCTACGGACGAATCCACGGGCTGACAGTGAGGGAAACCCAGGCCCGCATTAACTTCCTCATTGAGTTCTTGGATCTACCGCAGAAGGACCGTGTGGTTCGCAATCTCAGGTAAAAATGATTTATTTTTACCTTCACTGTCAAATTTAATTTGGCTGTAATGGAAAAAACTCATGTAAAATAATACGAAACATCTCAAATGAACTTTCCCCATTGAGATGAATGCAAATAGCATTAATCCGTTACGAGATGAATGAAAATAGTATTAATCCGTTACGAGATGAATGAAAATAGCATTAATCCGTTACAGCCCCCATAAAACAGAAACACAAGTTTGTCTTATTAATTAGAAAAATAGCACTGTAAAATGTCGTACCTTATAAAATCATATCGAAATAACATAATTAAGTAGAAGCTAAAGGATTAATAAATAATTTGTGCATTTATGGGCATTGTGTAGCTTCTACTGTCGTGTGTGCCTTGGCCACCAGTGGGCAGTATGATGTATACACACAGATCTAAAAGGAAAAAGACGGCCGCAAGTACTCACTAAACTGCAGTAATATTAGTCATTTTTCACAAAGAACAACTAATATATATTTAAGTATTGTTTTATTGTCTGTCGACATGTATTCCATAGCATCAAAGCTAGCTGCATTAGCTTCAATTTTGTTAAATTTGGTATCAGCATTAAGCTAGCAGACTTTCATCCAAAGTTATGCGATTTGGTTAAATACACAATTCTCACGGTTTCATTTTTAGTTATACAGTAAACGTCAACTGGGAGTGACAATAAACAGTCTGAAACAAGCACTTTTTGGAAGAATTATTCATTGTCGGCCAAACTGCTGCTGTTCGTCGTGGAGTTTGCTGCCGCCATCTAGCATGTCTGCCTCTATTTTTGCTAGCAAAGTCAAAGCACTAAAATAAAATAATCGAGATACTACTGTGCACTGTACAGGAAGTGTAAGTATAAGGTGCGGCTGAAGGTCTGTACTGTACTGTATGCATAATGGCCTAATAGCCTTAATGGCCCTCTATACAGCTCTGATGGCTTACATAAGAGCTTTGTACTCCAAAGAAAGCAGCTTCATTCGCGCACCATGCAATATTCATGTCGCATGTGACGTTGAAGCAGCAGTCATGTTTCAGCATTGTAGCTATCTGACTGTAATTTAGGAGGTTTATTTCAATCAAATAAAAAACGAAATTAAAAGGATGTAAAATGGTCTTTTTTGGGAGGGAGGGGGGGCTTTATTCTAAAAACACGTCATTCCTGAACAGATTGACTTTATTCTTAAAAAATATGATTTAGTCTTTAAAAAAATGTTTAAAAAAAAAAGAAAAGACAAAAAAATGCCTTTATTCGTGAAACAATATTGGGTTCTGGAAAACAACATTGCTGTATTCTAAAAAAAAAACACATTTATTCTCACTAGATTCTTACTGAGGAATATTACTTTGTTCTTAAAAAAAAACGTTTTACTGAACTCTTGTATTCTGAAAAAGTATCACTTTCCTTGAAAAACATTACTTATTATTTTATTATTATTATTTTCCCTTGAAAAAAAACCCCCAAAAATTTATTGTGGAAAAAAATATGGACATGAATTCTCAAACGTTACAATTTTAAAATGTTCATAATATTTATTTCTAAAAATATTTGAAAAAATTGGCCAAATAATCTGGCTTGATCCTTAAAAAGATTGCTTTATTCTATTGAAAAAAAATACCCTCCAAAAATCTGTTTTATTCCAGATATGTTTATCATTGAAAAAAAAGGCATTTTTTTCGAGAAAAGTGTGTTTATATTCTAGAAAAATTTGACACTTTTTCTAGAAACAAAACCAAATATTATATTCTCCAAAAAGAGCACACATTATTTCTTGGAGAATAACTTTATTTTTCCAAAAAGGCTTTCATTTAATAAGACTACTCTCGGGAAAAAAAAAAAAAGTGAACCATGCGTTTGTGTTGACGTTGCAGCGGCGGCCAGAAGCGAAGGGTTTCTCTTGCGGCGGCGCTGCTCCAGAATCCCGAGCTGCTCATCCTTGATGAACCCACAGTGGGCGTGGACCCGGTGCTCAGGGCCAAGTATGTACAAATGACTTTATCTCATCTCTACATTTTAAGTGCCACTCATACTCACCCATTTGCAATTGCACTCTGAGTAAGTGTAAGCGGACGCCCGCAGGAGACATGGAGCTGCATGCAAGCATGGTATTATTAGTTCCTTGTTGCTTCTCCAACCGAGAGTAAGGGAAAACATGAAACCTGACATGCTCCCCCGAGCTCGATGCGGCACACCGGTTGGCTTCTACTTTGAAATATCATCACTCGAGTACAACGTGGACCCTCATGCGTGTCCGTTTACAAGCAACGACTTGAGTCTGGTTGAAAGTGAAAAACCCGACGGCCTTTGACAGCAACTGTTTGCTGTGAGGTGGAGCAGTTTATAATCATTTATTTGGACTTGCATAGTCATCTGTATATCCAGCTACCCGTCCAGCTGTCTCTCTGTCTGTCTGTCCATCTGTCCGTTTTCAGTGAATGGTGCTTTCTGATGTAATTGGATTGCTATATGATCCATACATAGCTGGATGAATGAAGACCATGTCGAATGTGCGTTCATGACACAATAATAGCAATATAGCATCATCACAAATTGACTACTGTAATACCTCTACTCACAAACGTCTCTTCATACGAAATTTTCAAGTTACGAAACGCCCCAACGGGAAAAAAATTGCCTCTTGTTACGAAAGAAATTTCAAGATACGAAAGATAAAAATACACCACAATGGTACCTCTACTTCAGAACGTCTCTTCATACGAAATGTTCAAGTTACGAAACGCCTCAACAGGAAAGTATTACCTCTTGTTACGAAACAAATGTCAAGGTACGAAAGGTAAAAATACAAAATGGGCTGCTACTCGCAGCTCCTGAGTTTCCTGAACGCAACATACTTATAGCTGCTCTGCCATTGGCTATTACCGAGCATCATCTGGCATCCCATTGGCTAAGAGGGACATCTACCGTATATGTCTATTTTAGATAGATAGATAGATAGATAGATAGATAGATAGATAGATAGACGGATATGAGTCTATGCAGCGTCCTCGTCATTCGCCCCTCGGGCCATGAGGCATTCCGATTTTTTATTTATTTTATTTATAGTGCTACAATCTAATTGTAACATGTATTTGTTACATATTTTGATGCATTTTTATGCTTT
Organism: Hippocampus abdominalis; assembly: GCA_018466805.1. Lineage (NCBI taxonomy): Eukaryota > Metazoa > Chordata > Actinopteri > Syngnathiformes > Syngnathidae > Hippocampus > Hippocampus abdominalis. Next base: position 5,936,227 of record CM031702.1, read on the forward strand.
AGAAAAAAATTGATCCCTAATTTTTGGGGGGCTGAGAACGGATTAGGGCATTTACATAGAAAACGCAACTCTACTTAGAAAATTTGTAGTTCAGAAATTTCTTCCAGAACCAATTCATTTCGTGAGTAGAGGTACCACTATATTAGGGGAAAAAATAACTACAGTTTCGTAATAAACTTTTACTCATCCAGTGGGTTGATTTTCAATTTTTTTGTCATTTCCTTTTTCCAGGATTTGGCAGCATCTGGTGGACATCGTCAAAACGGGCAAAGTGTCGGTCATCATCACCACCCACTACATCGAGGAAGCCAGGCAAGCCAACGTGGTGAGGAAATTGTTTGACTTAAAAAAATTAATAAATAAAAAGTTAATTTTCTATGTAAAATAGTTAAATGTTGATATGCCATCGCAACAGGAGGTGATATTTAGTGCCTACAAGTACACTACATTTCCACTTGTGTTTTAATATACAATAACTAGCTTAGCATGTGACCTGCGGCTATCCGGAATAAATTCCTTTGTGAACCGGTTAATCCTTCAAAATTGAATGACTTGCGGTCATAAATTTACTCTTTAGATTTCTTCAGATAACGGCCAGCGTACAAAATCTGTTACAGAGTCAGTGTGACTCTGTGTTTGGTTCAGGCGGTTCAGAAAGATTAAGTTAGAAGTAACACACAAAACTACTTAGCGATTGTCTGGGCTCGTTGGGTGGGGGGCGGGGGTCTGCATTTTTTTTTAAACATAGCCCACATAGCTAGAAAATATCAGCAGTCAAAAGTCTGCTTCACCCCAAAAAAAAAATCAACTGCCACTAAATCAACAAGTTAACACAAAAAAATAACCACAATGGCTCAAAATAATCCACGGATTGAAAACGATTTCTGTGCCCTATAATTAATGTGATCGCGCCTCGCCGGTTATTCATGATAATCACCACCTTGCAAAAAGAAACAGAAGTACTGGAAATAATACACTCTGGTGTCCCTCGAAGCTGTTACTGGAGAATGCCAACGTTGTAATATTTCAAAGTGAAACAAAAAAACACACATGCATAGACACAAAGTCATGCGTGTTTCTCTATCGCAACAACAACAACAACAAAAACAATGACTCATTACAATGAAAGAGTCACGAGTTGGCCGGTCAAACCAGTCAGGTGGCTGGGATTGATTTTGTGACTTAACACGAGCATGAATGTCAAGGAAATGCGAAAAGAAAGGCGGTCCCAACATGCGTGCATACATGTCGTCTAGTATTTGCTGAGTGTACATAAAATAAGCCTATGATTATTGTTATATTATCCATCTGTGTTGCTTCACCACTGGTGTTCAAATATCCACTGCTTCAATAACTCCAGCAACAGTGATGCTAGTTTTGTTAGCCAGTGTGTGGCATTTTTCATTGTGCGTTAGCATTAAGCTAGTGGACTTTCCAAAGACAAGATGATTTTTGTTTTGGCACAGTGTCATTGAAAGCAAAACGAAACGTTGAATGGAATCTTTGTTCTCCCCGTCCAGGTTGGCCTGATGAGGAACGGCTGCTTGCTGGCTGAAGGAACTCCAGAAGCAGTCATGAAGCTGCAAAGCTCCACCGTGAGTTTGCAAGTCGGTACCCAGGGCTGATTATGTGGACTAGACTAGTGATCCCTGATAGGTAGTGTGCGAAATCACGGAATTGATTGTTGCACAAGCGTGTTTACAAAAAAAAATTTTTAGCCGGTCTATAGCATTTTGTTAAGTGCAATTTAGTTGTCTTTAATGTTTAAGCACAATACATTTCCATTTAATCGAAGGTACAACATGTATGTTAAGGTACAATCTGTATTTTTCTTGTGCGGTAGCTTTTTAACTCATTCACTCCCAAAGACGTTTTTAAACGTCTTTTCAGACTTGGTCCAGAATTGGCTGGTACTGAATGAGTTAAGTGAATCATTATTTCAACAAAGTCTTACTTGTTCAAGCTAGTTATAGCTCATCATCATTTTTTTTAAACATGTGTACTGGTCCATTGTGTGTATCCGATGGTAGACTTTGGAGCACGCCTTCCTGCAGCTGTGCGAAACCTCAGACCAGACGTGTGTGAAGCGGAGCTCCGGTTCTCAAGACGACGGGTTGGGGAAAAGCCAGTCGTTCGAGAGCGGGCGGGACGAAAGTCGACCCATTCTTGCTAACGTGGCCAAAACCACCGAGGAAGTCGTTAGCCATACAGGTGTGGATTCATCAGGAATGTTGTCGTTGGTGTCGAGTGAAGCAAAATGTCAGAGGTGGGGGACTCCAGTCACATGATTTGACTCCAGTCAAACTTTTTTTTACAAATTTGATGCATATTGGAGCATTTATTTGATATTTTGAACGTATTAAAAACGTTCTTTGCGACATGAAAAACTGTTTGAGACCATCAAATTTGTTAGCGAACGTCTTTGTGGCTGTTTGCGACTTTGAATGAACCCTACACACGGTCAGTGAGAAAAACTCCCACAACATCAATGCTAAGTTCCTCAGCCTGCCTATGGCGTTTTTCATTGTGTGTTAGCATTAAGCTAGCTTACTTGTGATGCGGTTTGGTTTACGACATAACGTAATTTCATGCTTTACTTTTATGCTTAGCTTGAGGGTAATTTTCAACTGGGAGTGGCTGTAAAGAGTTTGAAGCAAGCTTTTATTTGTTTTCGAATTTTTTTGGGGTAACTCGTATATTAAGGTACAACGCCTTTCCAATACATTATGGTTCATACTCGAGCCTCGTGTGACTGCTTATTGCTGAATGATTACGATTTCATAGTGGACCTCAAGGTGCGACTCAGACACGTGTTTCCCAAGTTGAGGAACATTGCCGCCCTCACAATCAAAAACCTGCTGCGGATGAGGAGGATGCCGGGGTACGTCGCCGCCACGCGAAGTCAGCCCATTTGTCGCCATTTCTGACTTGCGGCGTTCTTCGCAGCTCCTTGTGTTTCCAGTTCCTGCTGCCCGTCATCCAGATGTCTCTCATCTGCTTGTGCGTCGGAGGAGACCCAAAGGGAATCCAAGTTGCCGTGGTCAACAATGAGACCTCCCCACTCGCTTTCAGTCACTCGCTGCTCTCCTTTTTGGACAACAAATGTGTGGAGCAGGTCAACCGTATGTAGCAGAGACTCTGTAAATTCTACAATCGACCCAGGCTAAAATTAGCTCCGAGCCGACATAAGAAGATGATTGTCTCGCAGTGAAGATGTATCATACTCATTTGACACCAGTTACGACTTTTATCACTACTGCCACATGGCATGATCCAAATCCCCCCACAAAAGCAAATGAAAGTATCAAATTTCGCATTTAGTATCTAACGTGCTGTTGTCTGATTTGACAGGTCAGCTTGTCTCATGCGGAGGCTTTCAAAGGGATCTACGATGGAAAGTACTGGGGCGTCATTGGCTTTCGCAAGGACTTCAGCAGTTCCCTAATGAATAGGTACACACCGTCCGGACTCTTATTTGCACACACTGATTGAAATCGGTATCATTAATCGTTCCTCACATGAACAAAAATGAAAAATTATCCACTCTAGAATTACACCCCAAAAATACTCGAGCAACAAACAAAATATATTTCAAATTCCTTTATCGACAAAACAACGCCACAACACGACATGAAACATGCTAATTCCACAGGCATTGTGCTGCTTATTTTCTAGTGGAATTGTCCTCCAGGGGGCAGTATAGTACACACGGACATGCGATTCATATACAGTCATACCTCGGTTTTCGACCATAATCCGTTCCAGAAGGCTGTTCGAAAAACCGATTTGTTCGAAAACCGAAACCACGCAATGGACAACAATGGAACGCTACACGAAGATGCGTCACTTCTTCGACTACCCGATGAAGCGTCACTTCCTCGTGTAAGGAAGGCGAGAGGAGTCAAGTGACGCTTTCAAGTGCGCTCAGTTTGTTCGAGAACCGAAATTCGGTCGTCATCCGAGGCATAAAAAACTCGAAATTTTTGGTCGAAAACCGATTAGGTCGAGAACAGAGACGTTCGAAAACCGAAGTTTGACTGTACTATATTTGGTGATGAAACACAAAAGACTTACACTGAGTTGCAATGATATTCATCATTTTTTGCAGAGGATAAGAGAATATGTTCCCATGAGTATTATTGTGCGCTCTGTCTCCATGTGTTGCTTCTGCTAATAAGTCTCTTACAGGTTTTGTTACTATGACAAAAATGCTAGTTTTATTAGCCCGTGTAGCGTGTTTTGCATTATGTGTTAGCATTAAGCTAGCCGACATTGGTAATTTAGTTCCTTGTAAGTCAAGACATCACTGTATAATTAAGCCTTTTGAGTACATATGTTTCCTCAGCAAAAAACTAAACCAAAAACAAGCAGCAGCGTTTAGTTTGTTGCCCGACTCAGCATCTTGTTGCGTCGTCGTGCTGTTTACCTGCGATCCTCTCAAACTCGTGCGTCACGAGAACGCCGCCACACCAGAGAACGCAGCCGCCAAATGCCAAAGTGTCACACAGGAATTCTAGCTGCGGGGCAGACTTATAAGGTCATGTGACAGGATTTGGCAACAAAAGCTGTATCACACGTATGCTGCACACGTAGCATGCCGAAGGTGTAACAATAGGTGTGAAGGAGCCCCAAAAAAAACGCTCCACCACTTCCTTTTGTGTAATCACATGACATTATTTTATTTCTAACTTCCTGTTTCTAAACAGGGGTGTGCCAACTTTTTATATCTTCCTTCCATACATTATTTGAATCTAAACATCTGCACTATGAAGAATCTTGGTGTTGTTGCAGGATGTTATTGAAGAACACGTCCAGGGAGGTGATGGATGGAGGTTCAGTGCACGTCTGGCTGGACCAGACCAGTAAGCAGATGGCTCTACATTTTATGATGCAATCTGTTGCGATGGTGGAAGGTTAAAAAAAAGATATTTTGTTTTTTCAGACCGCCAAATTGCCTTGATGCTGCAGCAAAAATTGTACGAGGCCTTTCAGGTGAAGATACTTTTTACTTGTTTAAAAGAAGTCAGAAAGTTGATCATCGTTTTTCATAAATCCTCATTTGACACCACATAAAAATACATACAGACACTCCCCAGCCGCTGTATTAATACAGTCTCATCCAGAGATTTTTCAACTACAGTCATACCTCGGTTTTTGACCATAATCCGTTCCAGAAGGCGGTTCGAAAACCAATTTGTTCGAAAACCGAAACCAAAAAAAATAAATCTTTGTTGAACACGTCTCACGAGGAAGCGTCACTTCTTTGTCTACCCGAGGAAGCGTCACTTCCCCGTGTAAGGAAGGCGAGAGGAGTCAAGTGACTCATTCAAGTGCGCTCAGTTTGTTCGAGAACCGAAATTCGGTTGTCATCCGAGGCATAAAAAGCTCGAAATTTTTGGTCGAAAACCGATTTGGTCGAGAACAGAGGCGTTCGAAAACCGATGTTTGACTGTAGTTTAATTTAAAGAACAGCGCAGATCTTTTTTTTCCTTTTTTTTTTTTTTAGTTTTGTGCTGATTTCATGTTGAATTTTTCCTATAATTTAAATTGTTAAAAACCCTGCAGATTTGATGATGATAATAACTCACTTTAAATCCTTTTGTAATTGTTTTTTAAAAATAATATTTTTTAAATATATAATTTTAATACAATTGTAGTGAACCACCATTTTCAAACCACTTTATGGGCTCATATCTGCCCCCTTTAACTAGCCAAAAATGACCAAGCTACACACACACAAAAAAAACGTGTCACGAATGACAAAAAAAAAACATTAATGTGGAAAATGCCAGTTTTTGATCCAACATTTATACAGTATTCCCTTAATTGCTCTTTAATTAATCCTATAATCCTATTGGTTCTCCATTATGAGTTATGATTTTGTCCAGTAGATGGCGCTGCTCTCCCCTTCCTTTAACAGTATGTTTCTTGTACAGGCTTTCGTGGAGAGCAAGCTGGGCAGCATGGCCTACATGTATGCCTTGCCCATAAAGGTGATGAACAAGACACGATTGCATTCGTGTAGCACGACGACAACATCTTTTCTAACACTCGTTTCCACTGCTCTTTAGTTTGAAGAGGCCATTTATGGCAGCAACAACACAGACTTTACGACATTTGTCATGCCGGGCGCTGTTCTCAGGTCGGTTGGATGTTGAATCGCTTATCACTGATACATTTAACTCATTCAGTACCAGCCATTTCCGGACCAAGTCTGAAAAGACGTTTAAAACCGTCTTTGGGAGTGAATGAGTTAAAGACCCGATGTTTGGAAATGACACAGTAAGACTATACAGTAATCGCAACACCTGGAAACTTTCATGATTATTTGCATGACCAAAGATAAAATGGTTCATAAAATGGACAAAGCTAAAATTATTTTTTATGTTGTCATTTTCCAGCATTGCCTTCTACTTGGCCTTGGGACTGACTGCCCTCTCCTTTGTCCTGGAGAAGAAAGAGGGTCTTCTGGACCGATGCTGGGTTGCAGGTAACAACATCCACACTGCTCATAAAGTACCTGCAAACTCCCCCAAAAATATAATAATAATACTAATCAAAGCTGTCTATTGGGATGGATTGTATAGTTAGCTGGATATGTAATGTGTCAATCAATCTACAGTACTTTAATAACAAGCATTTCAAGGGACAACCACTGAAGCAATGCAGTATGATACTAAGACATCAGATGCTCTTGCCTTTGATATCCTAACGGTATCATTTGCATCTTGTGATACAAAATCAAATCGCAGGTGCCAAATGTCCATGTCATCATGAGTTAGCGGTACTTAAATAAAAAAAAATTGGAGTGATCATCATTTTTACCCTGGAGAACCCACGGGGTCAAATTTGGCCCCTATAAATTCTGCTACTCAAATGCTACCCTTAAATCCCAAAGGGTCAAATTTGGCCCTTATCCTAAATTAGGATTAAAGCATTGAATATTTGAAAAAACATATTTTGGTGTTCAGTGAACATATAGCAGTCATTTAATGTATAATTCATCATTTTCCAAAGAAGAAAAGACTTCTTGGGTTTTCCAGGGTTAAAAGTAAAATGACCTATCATCGATATCGTGATGTATCGTTTTCTCATGATACAGTATCGATACCGATATTATCGGTCAACGATACTTTGAGCGATACTGTTTGAAGTGATAAACATTTCAAACCAAAATAATTCAAGCCATTTACTGCAAGTGCTGTATCCTCGATATCATGTTTTTCTCGTTTTCTCATGCTAGAGTATCGATACTCATATCCTCGCTCAACAAGACTTTGAGGTATAGTATTTGAAGGGAGGAGCAAAAATAATAATCAAGTTGTTTCTTGGAGGTGATGTTTCATCAATAACATGATGGATCTTTGTTTTTTTCTTGTTGCAGTATCGATACTTGTGTCAAAAGGTGATACTGTCATTTAAAAATTATTGTCAAAGTATTTTAATAATTCATCAATAGCATTTGAAGAATATAATAATAATAATAATAATAAAGCCGTCTATTGCAACTTTGGTATATGTAAAATGCTGATATCATCGATAACATTTCAACAATACTTCAATACACCGAAGCACATTTTTGACATTTTGGCCGATTCATAGAAATATAATTTCAGTCCTCTAACGCTGTGCATTTATCAGGTGTGAGCTCGCTGGAGACGATGCTGGCTCACCTTTTCTCTCAGCTGCTCATCATCAGCGTCCAGATCATCCTCATGCTGCTCTTTGTCCTGCTCGTCTTCAAGGTGCCGGATAACAACACACGCTACAAATATGTTTCATATTTTCATGTCGCTGAAAAGATTAATAGAGTTTTCCCGCTTTTGTTTGTGTGCAGATGCCAAATGAAGGCTCTCTGGTTTTGATCGTGCTGCTGATCGTGCTGCAGGGCATCACCGGCATCTCCTTTGGCCTCGTCATCTCCGCCGCCATCGACGACGAGCAAAACGCTAACCAGGCCGCGCTCGGACTCTTCTACCCCAACCTCATCATGAGCGGTAAGCCGCACGCAACTGATGTCGATTTTTATTTGGTTTATCTCGACAGTCATTTTTTTTCTATTTACTTCTATTGATTGATTTATCTTCTCCACTGTGTGGTGTCTTTGTGTTTTTGTGTTACTCAACATGTCATGTCAGGTATCATCTGGCCTGTGGAGTGTATCCCCTACCCACTACGCTACCTCAGCCTGGCCCTACCTCAGACCTATGCCTCCGAAGCACTGAGATGCATCATGTATAGAGGTACACACACACACACACATAAAGGTTCGATTCCGGCTCTGGCCATCCTGTGTGAAGTTAGCATGTTCTCCCCCATGCCTGTGTGGGTTTTCTCCGGGTGCTCTGGTTTCGTCCCACATTCCAAAAGCATCCACGGCAGGTGAATGGAGTGCTCTAAATTGTCCCCAGGTGTGAGTGTGAGTGCGGATGGTTGTTCGTCTGTGTGCCCTGCGATTGGCTGGCAACCGATTCAGGGTGTACCCCGCCTACAGCCTGAAGACGGCCGGGATAGGCTGCAGCACACCCGCGATTCCATTCGTGAAAATAAAAGTCAAACCTCGTTTTCGAATGTTCTCGACCAACACCCAAAATATGAGTTTTTTATTCATGAAAACAAAATTACTGAACAAAAGCGCACTTGAATGCACCATTTGATCCTCTGTACACGAGGAAGTGTCACGTGTTGCTTTCCTGAATAAATGTGAGCAGAGTATTCATTAAACATTTTTTATTATTATAAAAAGATCGTGGTTTCAGTTTTCGAACAATTTTTTGCGAACAGCCTTCTGGAACGGATTATGGACAACCCGAGGTTTTACTGTTTTCATGAAAAAAAATTTTATTCAAATACTGAAATATATGACTTTATTCTTTAAGACACAATACCTATTCCTGTAACAAACAACTTTTTTTTCACAAAAAAAGTTCTAAACCAAAAAAAAAATAAATATTCGCTGTACCTAATAAATAAATAAATAAATTTCGATATAAATACTGAGTCATACAAAAAAAAAAATTGTAAATGCGCCTCTTTTCACCGTGTTGCTGAGGTTTTCTATCTCGTGCGTGTCCCTTCAGGTTGGGATCTGACTCACATGATGGTTTGGCGAGGCTTTGTTGTCACTCTGGGCTGGAACACGTTCTTCATCATCGTGGCAACCCTCATCCTGAAAGTCAGGAAGTGAACACCTTTTACACACGCACACACACGCACACACACACACACACGCACACAAAGAATGCCTGGATGTGCTGCTCATGGAAAAGGACGATGCACTGTATGTCGACGCTTTTACTGTACATGAGGGCTGCGTAAAGTATGGCCGCCATCATTTGTTGTTCCAGCCCCATTGAGTATTTAAATGAGCCAAAGTCCTGGAATGTTGTTGCATTCACTTACTTGGGTGTTATTTTCTAAAACTGTATTCATTCATATTTCCCTATCTTCTTTTAGCCATTCATCTGATTAAAAAAATCGGTTCATTCTTTTATTGTAAAATATATGGCTGCTGTTGTCGGGCGGAATCCAACTCCAAAATCAACGCTATTCAGAAAACACCCCATCATTCAATTCAACCCCCAAAAAAACACACACAAAATTATCTTGCTGTCATCAAGTCCAAAAATATGGACAGATTTAGTAATGTATATTCAAATGTATCTAACCTAACGATTTTTTTGTCCTTAGTCTTTAAAACGTCAACGACAAAATGCTGCACAGCTCCTGCCAAGATTTGATTAAATAATTATGACTATAATATGGGTTAATTTTTGAAAGTGATAATTTCATTTTATTTGGAAAATAAACCGCCTGATTTGTGATATTAATTAAGCCATTTTTCCCATCAAAATTGGTCAATTCAAACGTGAATTTTTAATCGATGTTTTATTCGTGGATATTATTACAAATAATAAACTTAACAAATATTATTAAAATAATAATTGTTGTACATACACATGTGTATTTCTATTTTGTCAATAAGAAACAATATCCAAATTAAAATGTGACTGAATTATTACTTTTAAGATGAAAATCAACTATTATATATAATAACTATATATAAATTGTGTATACATCTTTCAACTTATCCATTCAGTAATGTTCTACATCTTGTTATTGCCCCCCAATCATGGTGCACAGAGGCAACCTAGGCAGTCCAAAGTGGAAGAACGTATGCTGTTGATACATGTGGGACATAAATTTATGATCATGCAGTATTTTCTTCAAGTGAACTTTATGATGGAAAATGGTCACGTCATATTTTGATGTATTTTATTTTATTTTTTCATACAACTGTATTGCTTTTATTGCTGTCTTTCCACTTTGCCGGACAGAGTGGATGCGATTTGTGGGTCAGCTGACCACATCTGCGCCTTGTGACATCATGTGACATCATCATGTCTTGAACATGCAAACGTCCATCACGCTTGGTGTTGTTTGTATGATGGATTGTTTACTCCAATGACAATAAATTAAAATTAAAAAAAATTAAAAATACAGTGCTACCTTTTGTTGTTTATGGCCATATTTATGTATTCATTTTCGAATAAAATCTGTTATATTATTTTATATTGTATCAATTTGTGACGGTGTTTTTAATTGTTTCAGAAGTTCAAGGTGCAAGAGTGGACTGCCCCCTATTTGTCATGATTAGAACTACACTTTCATTCAGTCGTCGGAAAACTCTACAGTATTCTACACGTAATTTAAAAATGGCAAACATTGAGTTAGCCCACTGGAGTAATCAGTGGGTGAGTTAAATTCGCTGAATTTCAAAATAAAAGCCATTTCTCGTCGATATTCAATACTGTCATTACTTTTGATTTCAGAGTGATATTAATATCTGTTACCTCCACATCTGGCGGACATGAACGACATTAGCCCAGGATACCAGTCAGGAAGTTTCATGAAGCCCAGTGTTCTATTTCGAAAACAGGCCCTTTAAATTCTGTATCTCATCACATAGGATTTTGAAGTGATACTGGAAAAAAAAAACACGATATCCATCGATAGCAGTAATATCAAACGGTGAATGCCAAAATAAAACGTCTTTGAATTCTGGACTAGCCCAGTGACGCAAACTAGTAATTTTCAGGAAGATCTGGTGTTGCATTTCAAAATAGAAGCCTTTCAACTGTGCACATGTCACTCATTAAATATACTTTTAAAATTATGTTAAAGTGAGGTATCTTACGGTATGGAGAATTTCACAATAAGAACCTTTTGAGTTCATTATTAGACTATACCTGTACATCAACACTGTGAGCTCTGAGTGTGTTGTAATTCGAGATACGACCACAAGAGAGCGGAATATCATCACTATACATTTTTTACATCATATTGGACATGATTGCAAGTACTGTATGCGAAATGGCTATAAATAGGTAACGTACACGTTTATTCTCAAATATGACTGTTCTTTTTAAAAATAAGGGTTACTTAAAAAATTACATTTTTATCGATTACGTAGACAAATGTATTTAGAAAACGCCATTCTTATAAAAGTCTTCTTGGAAAAATATTTGCAAGGAAAAATGTTTTTGAAATATTAATTTATTGTCAAAAAGAATACGGAAAGCCTTTTAAATTCAAATACAAAGAATCCAAAATTTGTTTTGATGAAAGGAAAAATATTAAAATTAAATGTGATGATTAAAAACAAATCTGACAGTAATGAAAAATGTTTAAAAAATATATATTTATGTTGGACTTTTTTTAAAAGAAAATGACACTCGTGTGTGTGTGTGTGTGTCTGTGTGTGTATATATATATATATATATATATATATATAGTCGGTTTTCAGTTTTTGCTGAAATATGCGCACGTGTGTTTTGACTGGAAAACGGCTCCTGTGTTGAAGGTCAATGCTGTGAAAAAAGAAGGCTTATTACACAGCCGCCTCATTAGCATTTTTACAACCTCGTCAAATATCCCGACGCTTTTTACGCTGATGATTTGCAAAAGCAATTACTTTTTTTTTCCCCCCACCTTCAAATGTACCTGAGTCATGAGAGACTTTACGCATCACATGCTCAATCTTTTCATGAAAGACAAGCCAAGCAGTTTTATTTTTCAAAAGTGGCTTTCACAAACACACATACCCAAATGCATTTCGAGAGAGAGAGAGAGAGAGAGAAAGAGAGAGGTTAGGTTTTCATTTCCACCTGTTGTCGTCAGCCCTTTTCCCCATGTCAAGCATAAAAATATATTTTTTTATGACTGATTCATTTGTCTTTATTCCTGAAAAAGTCAAGCTTTATTCAATCTTACCCTTGAAAAATTTGACTTCATTCTTGAGAAAAAATCCTACGTTATTGTGGATTAATTTGTCATTATTCTTGAAAGAAACAAGGGGGGAAAATCTGCTTTATTCTTGAAAAATGTGTCCTTATTTTTGAAAAAATAACTTTATTTGGCATTACTCTCGAAAAAAACGTGACTTCATTCTTTAGTCACCAAAAAAATGCTCTTTTTTTACTTTTTTCTTTATTCTTGACTTTATTATAAAAGAAATTACCTTTCCACCCGAATTTTTTTTTTGAAACTATAACTCTAATCTTAAAAATATGACTTGATTCTCAAAAATATGACTTTGTGAAAAAGAAAAAAAAATAGCCCGCCTTTTAAAAAAATAATTACTTAAAAAAATATATGATTTTATTATGACTTGTTGATTTCCAGGGCTGATCTTTGAATCAATACAAAATGAAGGCCTTTAGTTAATTGGACAAAAAAAAAAAAAAAGGACACACTTTATGTGTTAATGAAGGTGCTGAAGTCCAAAGCGGCCGTCTGTCCACCCCATAAATTAGTTTCCCTGCCGGGCCCGCATCGCCACGACGACAACATGCTCCATTGCTGTGGCAACTGAGCGGTCGCTGGTGTGGCCTCTATTTTTGCACGTTGTCACGGGAGACGCGCGGCTGTCTGTCCACCACCGAGCGCCTCTGCACTTTGGAGTTCACGGAGTGCGCTCGATACATTCTCAGAAAATCTCTTCTCAAAACGTAGTTTTTGAAAAAAAAAAGACTTCATTGTTCAACCCATTTGACGAAATGATAACTTCTTGAAAAGCTGTGACCATATTTTAAAACGATCCTATGTATTGTCAAAATTTTGACTTCATTCTTAACCCCCATGCAGTAATTATCCCAAAATTGGACATTTCGGACACTTTGGACGATTTTGGACTGTTGGACAAATGGACACCACAGACAAAACAGTGAAAAATAACTCCACGAAGCTGAAATTTTGCATAGGATGTATATCTATGTCTTGGCCAATTCCCACTGAACATTTTGAGGGGTTGAAAGTGAAAAAAAATTAAAAGTGAAAAAAGTTGTTGCACATTGGAAGAGGGACATTTTTGGGACGTAATACCCTTCATGCAGCCGCTTAAAATACTGCATGAGGGTTAAAAAGATGTATGCTTGCAAAAAAAATCTGACTTCATTCTTGAAAGTGCGACTTTATTCTTGGAAAAATATTGAATTCACAGGAAATTCATTGCCAGTTTTGACTTCATTCTTGGAAAAAAAAGGCAGAGTTCTTGAAAAAAATTCGACTGTTCTAAAAATGGTCTTTATCCTCAGAAAATCATTGTCAAAGTTATGACTTCATTCTTGAAAAAGACTTCGCATTACCTTGCCCAAAAAATATGACTTCATTCTTGGAAAAAACCCAACAACTTCATTCTTGAAAAACAGATTTCACCATCTTCTAAAACAAACACCACCTGCATCTTCATTCTCAATGTATTTGACTTAATGCTTGAAAGGACCTGAAATGGTTGAAAACGTTATCCTCTGAAAAATGAAAATATTCCACATGTCATTTCCCAAGATGCCATTTATCATTTCTCTATCATTTAGTTTGACTTTTGAACCTTCCCCCCCCCCCCCCATCTTGCACCACTTTAGAGGCGAGCTTGCGCAGCATGGTGTCTCTTTTGTTTACAGCACGTCTTGCTGAAGCCTACCAAATGTCCTTCTTCTAAAAATGCCGCGTGTTGTGAGAGGAGAGCTTTCAGTTGCAATGTTGTCGTGTTTTATGTTACACGGCATGTTGTTTGTCATGTCAGGTATCATCTGGCCTGTGGAGGGTATCCTCTACCCGCTACGCTTACCTCAGCCTCCGAAGCACTGCGATGCATCATGTACAAAGGTGCGCGCACACACACACACACACACACACACTCACATTATGTAAGAGTCAGTGTGAAGCTGTTCTTGTAGCGTGACACTGTGGTGTGACTGAGTCTACTTACAAAGTACAAAGTGTTCTACTGTAAGACACCGATTCCCAAATGATCCAATTTCTCGTCATTGGTCTGAAAATAGTTATTTACTGACTAATTTCCGGGTGTCTGTATGTTCATCTATTTATGGCAGTGACGTATAGTGACAGACAAAACAACAACATTCGTATTACGGAATAGCTTGATGTTGTAAATGCTATCTGGAGCAGTTATCAATCAATATTTGCTTAACTCATTCACTCCCAAAGACGTTTTTAAACGTCTTTTCAGACTTGGCCCAGAATTGGCTGGTATTGAATGAGTTAATTAGTATTTGACAAAAATATTTTTCAAAAGTAAATAAAATACATGACGCAGACTGCTACAGGTGGGTTTTGATAGTGGAACAGTTTTGTTCTGACCCACCAAAAATGATGACATCATCATGGGCCAGCACATTGCCCTGTGTGGAGGAATTGGAAGCTCTCAAGTCAAGGCATGTTGACTTGACTTGAGAGTTAGTCAACATGCCTTGTTGACAATTAGTTTACTGAACTCATTGTACCTTGTATTGTCCCCACAGCTTAAAGATATAACCACAAAAAAAATGCTTGGAAGCAAACAACTTGCTTTCTTTGTTGCACTAACTAACATTGTTGCCATAAATGTGCGTAATATACATTTTAAAGTTGTTCCAACATAAATGAGTCTTTTAGCTCTGAAAAAATAGACAGTTGGGATGGGGAAGGAATAGATGCACCTTCACGGAACAAATAGTCAGGTTGAAAATGAAGGTCACGCTTGGGTTGCCTTCATGCGCTCCGAGGTTATGAAACGATGACGGTGACGATGAAGAATCTTGGCTCGTGCCACGTTCAAAGACCCTCAAAGCTCCCGCCGACGGTTCCCGCGGCGACCAGAAACAGCCGCAGGCCTCCTATTCCTCCGCGGGTGACAGACGGGTCCGATGACATCATCCTTTGCCCCTTGCATCACTTGTGTACCTCGTCGCCGTGACGACCGCAATGCCGATGATGACCCAACCGCCTCTGGAACTTCACCTGACTGACTGGTTTGAGCTATGTGAGTGTGTGTGCTGTGTGTGTGTGTGTGTGTGTGTGTGTGTGTGTGTGTGCGTGTGTGCATGCAGTGTAATTACCTATTTTTATACTACAAATTTGAACAAACAGTAGCCCGCTGCTACTTTTGTGACTGCATAGCTTGCAATACAGTAATCCCTCGTTTATCACGGGGGTTACGTTCCAAAAAGAACCAGTGATAAGTGAAATCCGTGAAGAAGTGAACTTTTTTTTTTTTTACAGTTATTACACAATAATTAACTATATATAAAATTAAATCAAAGACCAAACCCTGTTTTCAGGCCCAATTACAAAAAAAAAACAACTTACGTTTTCAACAAATAACTATAATAGTTTTTGGAAATACTGTACTGTTGACACACGGCCCCGCCGACGCGTTCTGATTTAAAGGGTTAAAAGCATTAAAAACCTGCACACAAAAAAATCCGTGAAACAGTGAAGCCGCGGAAAGTGAACCGCGTTCGTGCGAGGGATCACTGTAATGCTCGATTTTATTTTTCATCACAAAAATTTGAATATGCAAAACAACAACAAGCACACTTTGCTCCATATAGTCTTTTTTTTTTCTTTACTCATGACATCAGTTCAGAGACAATAAACTGAAGAAAAATTGCAATGATTTAATTTTGAGCTAGTTATTCTATTTTTCAACAGTTTTTTTCTGTTTTCTGTCCATTTTCTCACTTCAATTAAAATTTTCATTTTTTTTTCATATTCATTATTATTATTATAAAAATTATTATTATGATTTCAAGGCAGTGAGACAGATCAACACTGATGGTGAAATAACATCCGACCAAATAGTCGTTATCATGCGTGTGGGTCTTGTTCTTCGATGACTTCCCAATGACAGTCGATGAAGTGACATGACACGCACACACACACACACACACACACACACACACACACATGCTATGTTGTATTTGTTGTCTGTTTTGCCATTAAAAGGCGACGGGATGAGTCAAACATGGCAGCCGAGCACTTCATTGATGAAACACTTCCAGATGTTGCCGTCAACGACAGGAAAATTCCAACACACAAACACACACACGTGTAACTGACTTTGGGCCAGTTTAATAGGGACGACATCTGTTTCGCATTTTCTCTCATCATCTTTGCAGCGTGTTGCTAATTACACGGAATACATTTTTCCATGCTGGACTTTATTTATTTATTTGGGTTAAAAAAAAAAAAAAAAAAGCAAAGACGCGGAAATGTACACTTATGTAATATGTGTACACATGCGCGCACGCCCAACATTAGATAACGCCTTCGTTGTACACACATCAAACTAGCGGTGGAAACAGCATTCTTAGTATTAAAAACAACATGGATAGTCTTTGATTTGCAACTGTAAACAGCAAATGGAATATCAGTCAGGAATCCAGCTGTAAAGCTTATTATGGTGATGATGATGATGATGATGATGATGATAAATATAATAATAATTATTATTGTTATAATTGGGCGGCCCAGTGGGCCAGTGGTTAGCGTGTCACCCTCACAGTGCAGAGGTTCAATTCCAGCTCCGGCCTCCCTGTGTGGAGTTTGCATGTTCTCCCTTAGGCCTGCGTGGGTTTTTTCCGGGTATTCCGGTTTCCTCCAACATTCCAAAAACATGCATGGGCAGGCTGATTGAACCCTCTAAATTGGCCCTAGGTGTCAGTGTGAGCGCGGATGGTTGTTCATCTCTGTGTGCCCTGCGATTGGCTGGCAACCGGTTCAGGGTGTCCCCCGCCCATTGCCTGAAGACAGCTGGGATAGGCTTGTGAGGTTAAAGCAGATCGGAAAATGGATGGATTGTTATTACTATTACATTTTACACAACTGTGCTCAAAGGTAGTCATTTGTACTCAATCATGACGGTGTAAAATTCCACAGCAAAAGGCCAAAGTTGATTCAATTGAACGCAATATTACCTCATATTTTGTCATACAATTTCACACAACTTTCTACGTCTACCCCATAATAGAATGCAAATGGAAATAACATCACATAACTTTGTCTCAAATGCCGCTAGCTTAATGCTAACGCGTAATGGGAAGCGCCATAGACGGTCGAGCGAATAGCATCGATGTAGTGATGTTATAACGCGACAGATTTTTTCTTCACACAAACGGTGGAGCAGCACATGTAAACAGATAACATACTCACAAAAAAAAAAAACTTTTTTTGCGATTGCGAACATAATACTAAACATATTTTTAGATTCACACCATATACACACATTTTCTGATGTAACTCATGTACTGGATAATACTGGCTTGTGCAGTTGTGTCTCACGACTTCTCCCGCGTGACGATAAAGAACTATTTATACGTCAAATGCAGATTATGCCTAGAGGCTGGACAAGTCCTCACTCCGCCTTTGGGGGATTACATCTTAAAATAAAAAAAAAAGAAGAGGCTTGAGACAGTGCGAGAAGCGTCGTCTTGGGACTATTTACGTCCCAGGACAAGTTACGCTTCCATTTTCTTGCCTCCTTAAGCCACGTGGCGGGAACTCGAAGGACTTGATGCAACATTATGTTGAGATCAACGTGTAAAAACCCAGTGCACACTGCACAATTGCTATTGCTGCTGCTGCTGCTGCTGCTGCTGCTTTGTGTGATATGCTAAACATTGTGTAAACATTGGCGAGCATGGTTACCATCACCATGGCAGCGCGACAACAGCGCTCGCCTCGGCCTCTCAAACACGGGACAGTGCTGTTATTTAATAGTTGACTACGCACCAGCCCGGCGTGTTTCTATCACACACACACACACACACACACACACACACACACACACACACACAAATAGACACACATCAGCAGCCCAGCTGTTGCTATGTTTTGCTCTTATCGCACAACAACAACAAGAACGACAAGAACAGCCTGGCCTGGCTTCAAGAACCCAAATCCCCCCCCCCCCCCCACCCCCCAAGTCGTCATGACAGACGCTTTGATGGATGTTGCTGACATCATGAAAAGATGGTTTATTCTATTTGGGAAGTCGAGGCAGTGACCGCTTCAACGCCTGACCCAAGATTTGGTGTCTCGTCGTCTAGTCTGAGGGAAGATGTGGCCAAATGGGAAACGTCGGTTCATTTTCTGTCGTGATTCTATGCATTTGGGTGACAGGCGAGATGGAATCTAGCCCAGCTGGATTTGGGTGCGCCCTAGACTGGTCCCCACCGATGTTATTTTTGTTAACGAAAGCTAACGAAACTAATAAAACTAAGGATAGGCTAGTACTGATACCTGGTATCGGTATCGGACCGATAACGGCCTTATTTTAAGGTATCGGGTCCTTGCGGAGGCGACCGATACTGGCCGCAAGAACAAAACTCTGACAGTGAGTAACTCCTCCTCGGCAGTAGGGGGCGCTATATTGCAACAGTTTGACACATCTGCATCAGAAAGTACATTTTTTTGTCGTGTTCAATGACGTTTTATATATCAAAAAATATCAATGAGTGGTATCAATGAGTACACAAAGTCTGAATACTCGTACGTGTATCGGTCTGGAAAAAAAAAAGTGGTATCAAGCATTACTGACTAAAACTAAAATTGCAAAAAAAAATAATAATAATAAAAAATCATTAACGGAATGAAATGAAAACCAAAATGTTTTTTTAAAACATTTAAAACTAACTGACACGACATTAACGTTTTTTAAAAAACGAACTAAAACAAATATTTTCTTGACATCTTCACACAGACCCGCAGCTCATGGGCTCCACAAAGAGTGACAAGAACATCCATCACCACAAATGAAAGGAAGGTGTGTCCGCTGCTCCCGATTCTGCTACTTGGAAATGCCAACAGAAGGTGTTTACTCTTTGAAACCATGGTGACGTACACACACACACACACACACACACACACACACACACACATTACATTACAACGTGTGCAAGGATTATGTAAGAGCCTGTGCATCCAGTCTGCAGCTCCTGCAGAAAGCTTGCTTTTCATAGTTGACCTTTCTTGTGCATTTAGCTGCAATTACAGCATCGAGTTGTGCCGTCAAACGTTTTTTTTTTACCCCCCCAACAACCTCCTCATAATCCTCACATCAATCAAATAGAACGACGGTACTATGCGTACCCCTAAGTGCCACAGAAGTTAAACAGCTGCGCATTTTCGAGCAAAGAAAGTCGAAATGTTATTGACCGCGCATGATTAAAATGTCGCCTTGAGAGGAGGGCAGCATGTAATTAACCCTTACATGCACCTTGTAACCCGATAGCATGATAAGATGTCCACTGTAGGAACCGCTGTCCCTGGAAGGGTTACAATGAATTTGCATAATTTTGATCTCTTCAAGCATTACATGAGAAACTTTGCAAGCATCAATGATTTTTTTTCCTGTCAGGAGTAATTTTAAGTTGGCCCTAATGAAGCCTTTATTAAATTATTATTTTGACCTTTTTGTATTTTTTTTAATTGCTATATGTCATTTCAGTCACGTAAGTGAATTATTTTTAAGTGCGATAAATTCAATGAATGACAGCAAAAAATAATTCATGATTCATATGCAACTTTTTTTTCCCCACTAAATGATTTTCACAAAACAAATTCAAATGAGGTCAAAATTCATTTCAAGCCTTTGTTGCAGACAGAAACTTTTTCTTGTTTGGTGTCTCGCCTGGTCGCAATTAATTTTGCTGCCTGCTGCGCATCCACATTTTTTGGGTGATGGGGGTGGGAGGTGGATGCCCTTCCTCGGGTGCATCCCACCACCGTCTTTGCACGCCGCTGCCTTTTATATTCACATCAAAAATGGTCTATGCTCTGTCTCAGCTGACCCGCTGCTTTTGGATTATGGAATCTTCGAGGGCATTTTCCTGAACTATGGAACAACCTCTCGGTGCACGTCAGTCAGACGCGCACACGATCCTTTTTTTTTTTCTCAACGTGCCTCAAAACCTAATTTGCTTTCAACACATTTTAAGGCTGCCTTTACTTTAGTGTCTTATTAGTTTCTACTGTTTTAAATTTAGGACTGTTTTATCCATCCAACACCGCTTTTTAAGGCTATCCCAGCCTTCGGGCAGTAGGCGGGGGACACTGAATTGGTTTCGCAGGGCACACAGAGAGAACAACCATGTAGGGACTTCAGCCTGCCATCGAATTTGCAAACTCCACACAGGGAGGCCGGACTGTTTTACATTGGACTACCGGGCCGCCAAGGACTGTTTTAGTGTCTCCAAATTATGTGGATGCGTCAACATTTCATTTATTGGTAAAACAATTTCCTTTCCTTTTTTAAAAAACTGTTTTTTAGTTCGCGGTATGGACCGTGAACAAGCTTACCTGAGCATCCTAGGGGCAGATAACTACATTTCCCAGCATGCCCGGCGTGACGTCACCGCGTCCTTCTCAGCGTTCGTCCCCGCCCACTCGGGCTCGCTGGCTGCCTCTCGCTCAGGGATGTGTGCAAGTGTGGATGTGGGGTCAGTGTATGTTTACGTTGGAAGGCTCACAACAAAGGAGAGCCTGTCATTCAAACCCGAACCTCCACTCACACTCACTGGATATTCTCCTCCTCGGCGGACGTACTCCTCAACTACCCTCCTTGAAGCTTCATTTGGACAATTTTCACCTTTATTCATGATACAACATTTGTACCTCCCGTCTTCATCTTCTTCTTCTTCTTCACGTGCCGGGTGAGCTAACCTGCTAAGTTGGCATCGGCATCGGCGGCTGTGGTGATTGGTGGTGGAGAAGTCCAGACCGGCGACGGTGGAGCTCGGCCTGGCGGCAGTCAGTTAGAGACGCTGGAAATAAAGACGTCATTGAACCCACGGTGAGTCCTTCACACGCTCGCCACTCTCTACTTAGCGTCAGTAAGCGGGTTTTAGGCTCCTTTTAGAGGCAGCTAACAGTCGTTATAGTGCCACAGAGAAAGGGCTAGCTTGTTTTTTTTTTTAGTGGTGGTCCCAGTTGTGAGTTACGACCGGGGGATAGCGGGAGTGTGTGTGTGTGTGTGTGTGTATGGTGGGGGGGGGGGGGGGGGTCTTTCTTTGTGCTCATTTCCTACTTGATTAAATGTGTCAATTCGACCACCTTAGATTTATGCATCGCCTTTGTATGTGCCCCCGGGTTGTGTTACTTTCCATCACTTGCTCTTTTCAGTGTGCATGCTGACCTGTCACCAGCAGCCCAGGCTGCACAGGCAACAACATTGCCTGATAAGGAAGACAGCAAGAGACAGAGCTGTGTGTGTGTGTGTGTGTGTGTGTGTGTGTGTGTGTGTGCGCGCGCGTGTGTGTATTTAAAAAAATTGCCGTCTAAAAAGCTTCATGCATGGATTTTTAAATCTGTTTTCATCACGGGCAGATGTGGTACAAGTACAGAAACTGGTATTAAAAAAAAACCATTCTGGTCAAATAGAAGTACAGTGGTGCCTTGAAAGCAGTTTCATTCATTTCATGACCACACACTCGAATCTCAAATTATATTTTCACATTGAAATGAGTAAAGCTGCCATTCATCTGTTGTAGGACCCCCCCCCCCCCCATTTAAGACTCAACTTGACCTCGGCAATCATGAGATTCGACTTGACTTTGAGATCTATGCGTCGTACTTTTGTGGTTGCGAGCGTGTCGGCCATATTTGATGTGGCCGGACCGTCGTAAACGATTGCGTGTCAACTTGTCCGAACTTCGCAAAGTAACAACCTACAAAGTGGGCATGTAGTCTCTTATTCACCCATTTACGCACAATAATAGATTTGGGAAACAGACTACACACCACAAACAAACGATGTCATTTTAAAATCTGATGATTATACACGTTTACTCCCACTTTCAACATATTTCAATCATTATCATCTCAGTACCAGTGTGACATTCATACACCCAAAAATATTCTTCTAAATAAATCATGTCCATTCATATCGTCCTCTTTAGTTGTTTCATTTTTATAGATGTAAATGTTCATTTCATTGTTAGAGACAATGCGCTTCTTTGTGTTACGCTCAAAAAATATTTTATGATCCCTCCAATATGTTGTGACTGAGCACGATTTTATGACTTGAGTCGACTTGCTTGAGTTTTTTAAAACATTTTTATTGTAGGCAGCACCATTTAATAGAGCTTCAGCCATCCAAAATAGTGAGTTGTTTTTCACGGAGGATAAAGAATATATTCCTATGAGATTTAGGGAAAGTCTGTCGACGTGTTGCTCCATGCTCAGTGTTCAATCGGCAATATCTATTCACTTTTTTTTTTCTTCTTCTTTTAAGAATTGTTCACGATCTGGTAAACTGTTGCTTATTTTTAAATGAGTCGAGTTTGCTCCCGCCACATGACGCTCGTATAAACGTGGCACGATACAGTGAAACTCCTCTACGACGAAATCTACATGGGTGAAAATACCCCCTAGTGTGAAAAAAATCTTCACGCATTAACACCATTCCCACTTTCCTGTTTCAAACCTGCTACAGTGAAAAACCCCCTGTTGTGAAAAATGTCTTGCTGCAAACATGATTTCGTTGGAGAGGAGTTTCACCGTAATCGGCCCATCATCTTATATAATTGTCCCTGCGTTTGAATATTATCACGGCTGTTTTTTTTTGAACACATCAAGGAAATATTGTGTGGGGGATTTGGGCAGATCGGGTTTTGACTTTGACAAATTCAAGACTTCCCCTCACTTAACATTGACTATCTCCCCATCATCCCCTTCCTCTAGCCTGTCCCATTTGAAACGATGTGATTGCAAGTTTGCCGTGCAGATTGGGATCGCGCTTGCTTCCTGTTCGCCTTTTCTTTTTTTTTTTTTGCAGAAGGGTAAACTTCCCATCTGTTGCAGCCTCCGGGGTGGGTGGGGGGGGGGCTCTATTGCATGGGTAGAATCGGGTCATTCTGCAGGCTGCTGCTACGTTGGGACGTGATAGTTGGAATTGCGGGAAAATGGCCAGATTGAATACCGGTACTTCATTCCCCCCCCCCTGGGACCTGTATGAAATGAATGGCACCTTCAAACCACAATGGCAGACTTCCTGTGTTTAACCCTTCCAGGGTCAGGGGTCACGATAGTGGACAGCTTATCATGTTATTAGGTTACAGGGTGCATGAAAGGGTTAAAAGCATTGCTTCTAGATTGACTTTTTTTTTGCGGTGTGTGTGTGTGTGCAGGGTTTCATGTCAAAAGTGACATATTAGAAATAAAGTGAGAAAAATGTTGTGGGGAAAAATGTCTGGATAGAAGTAGAGCACGCCGTTATTGAAATGATCCTCAGAGAGAGAGAGAAAATGGCCAGGAACATTTTCCGCCAGGATACTAACAATAATTTGTTTGAGTTTGTGAGGAACGGTAATAACCTCAAAATGACGATTCATTTGCGGGAATGATTCCGTCGTAAGAAATAAAGCCGACCTTCACTATTGCACGTCTGCGGGTGACCGTGCAATTCAGGTACAAATCAGTCGCTGATTACCTTCATTGATTTGAGTGCATCCTGTCCTAATTAACATGCTTGCCGGATTTTGTTGCTGGCAGACATTCATATCGTCGAATGCTCCGGATTTTGGCGGGGGCTCCTAAAATGTGGGTTGAAGTCCTCCCAAAAGCAATTCACGTGTGTATTAGTGCCAGAATGCTCCGCAGCGTAGCAGAGGACGTTTGACAATGTACGCCTCTCCCTCCTCCGTTCACGACGTTATAGCGTCTCAATTTCAGCGAGGAAACCCAAGATGATGGTGTCAGAGGGGGAGCGGGAAGATACTCTGATATCTTAATGGAACCTCAAACAGATATATACACACACACACACACACACGCACACACACACGTTCTCAGCAGGATGCTGCGTTACTGTTGTCCGTGAACGAATATGATGAAGGTCAGACTGGAAAGTTGAGTGCCATTCAAGTTAGCGCACATCATACAACAAGTCGCTCAACAAAGAGAGAGGGCGTGACACTCGCCTTGAGTTAATTTCAAGGCCATTTTTAGAGCATTTCAAGCCCGTTGACTCCGGAATTGGGACCGATTCCAGTTTATGGTGGGAACGCGCCGAAAGCATCAATAAAGGGATGGAATCATAGGTGGCAAAACAGCCAACTCTTAATTTTCGAAATTCGATATTTCAAAATATTAGACGGTGGAAGATGTGAGATAAATATTTTGCTCTTGGAGAATTGCTTGATATCGGTTCGACTGCACACATTTCATTAAGGGAGGTCACTCTTAACATTGCCGCTTCTGAAAAAGACGTGGTCTTGCGTCGATTCTGACGGCGAGGTACCGCGATACTTTTTTTAGTACAGTCAAACCTCAGTTTTCGAACGTCTCGGTTCTCGACCAATTCGGTTTTCGACCAAAAATTTCGAGTTTTTTATGCCTCGGATGACGAACAAATTTCGGTTCTCGGACAAACTGAGCGCACTTGAATGCACCATTTGACTCCTCTCGCCTTCCTTACACGAGGAAGTACACGAGGAAGTGACGAGCAGACGTGTTCAGTAAAACATTTTTATTTTGACGCGGTTTTTCCTCGAACAGGCTTCTGGAACAGTAGACGAAAACCCGAGGCTTGACTGTACCTATACATTGTGCAAATCCAGATTATTTACGTTGAAGATGCCGTGACTGACGCCCGTCCGTAATACCAATCTAAGAATTTCCACATATCAACCGTGTGTCCGATCCTGTCTGTGGAAAGGACCTGAAATATTCGGCTCCATCCGCCCCTCCATTTTCCGATCTGCTTTATCCTCTCAAGGGGTATGCTGGAGCCTATCCCAGCTGTCTTCGGGCAGTAGGCGGGGGGGGGGGGGACACCCTGAACCGGTTGCCAGCCAATCGCAGGGCACACACAGACGAACAGCCATCCGTGCTCACACTCACACCTATGGCCAAATGTTGCTGTGCCTGCAGTACCTCACTCTGTCCACAACATTTTGTGAAACCTCACTCATTAATGTTGGATTTAATTAAAAACAACAACAACAACATCTTGGTTGCAGCTGTTGGGTTTGTGTGTGGGGTCTGGTAAACTCCCTGAAAGTTAGCGGAAGCAGCTTACACCGCTCCTGGAAAGTGGGTCAAGTAGCAAGCACGTTTTGGTGACCTCATTTCAACATAAAAAAAAACAAAACAAAACAAAAAAACAATCAAAGGGGAGTTTTCCCATCCTTAATTTCATGCAGTTGATACCCATCCTGCAATGGCAACTCCAAATTTGACCAAAATATTTGTTATGCTCATTAATTATGCCACAAAAATTGCGCAAAACACCTCCAGGATCACCATGGGTGTCGTCACTCGTTACCAAAGTTAAACTACATTGCGTTATTGGTTTGAGGTGGCCTTTTTTGGTTGCAATCACTTTGTCAAGTCAGCATCTTGATGTGCCAACATGGAAGGTGGAGAGATTATTTTAGCAAACAAGTGCTCAGCCAAGCCCGACGGACTCCGATTTTATGATGTTCGATGGGATACAATTCTGGGATAAAATGATTAGAAGCGGCATTTACAGAAAACGTTGACACACGCTGACCCCCGTGACAACGGTGGCCACGTTTTTTGCCGTCGCGTCGCGTCGACACGAGTTTGTGTGTTTCATACAGCGCGTTTGTGTCGAGGTGTATATTTGTGTCGCTGTTTTGGATCCTGTTGCTGTTTGTTGCCGTGTGGTCCGGTTGAATCATTGATGAGGCTGTAACTGGAACGTCGCCCCACCTCCTTTTCCGCGTGTCACAACCCCGCCCCCCCCCCTTCCTCAAGCCCCTCTCCTTCTCTCCCGGTGACGCTCTTGGGGAACGTCGCACGAGTCCGCCTGCGTGCCTCCACTTGAATAAATAAAGGCCTCGACTCAATTCGATGCCTCCGTCCGCCTTCCTCAGGACACAAATAAACCATATTTGTAAAATATTGCATTTCTTTCGGAAAGCTGCCATGTTGGGTTCATTTCAAATATTTGTGAAGATTCTCAAATAGTGGCCCCATGATGCTTCAATTTACCATCCATCGCACTTAATATAATAACTTTGATGAGGCGATAGGGCCTGATCGATTAATCGGCCCGGCAGCTGATATTTGCTCTTTTAAAATTGTCTTTTTTTTTAACACGTTAAGACGTTACAACATAAGACATGTAAGCTTCCCCCCCAAAAATAAGCAAAAAATATATATAAATAAAAAATAATAATAATGATTTTCTCTATGTGGTAAAGTTACTCAAGAAGCCTGTAATTGATTTTTTTTTTCTGAATTATTTTTTTTTGCTTAACATTTCCAAAAAAAAACAATTATTGATTTTCTCTATGTGGTAAAGTTACTCAAGAAGCCTGTAATTGATATCATTTTTTTGCTGATTTTTGTTTTTGCTTAACATTTACAAAATCTTTTTTTTGCTTAACATTTACCAAAAAAAACCCCCAAAACAATTAATGATTTTCTCTATGTGGTAAAGTTACTCAAGAAGCCTGTAATTGATATATTTATTTATTTATTTTTTGCTGATTTTTTTCTTTTTTTTTGCTTAACATTCACAAAAAAACTATTAATGATTTTCTCTATGTGGTGAAGTTACTCAAGAACCCTATAATTGATATAATTTTATTTTTTGTGGTAAATGTAAAGCATAAAAAAAAGAAGCTCTTTTATTCGTTGTGTACTAATGAAGAGTCTGATTCATTTTCAGAATTTTTCTTCCACCCAATTTCAGAATCGGTAGCGGCCTCAAAAAAAACAAATTAATATTGATCGGGTCTTAGTTTGTAATTATCTTAACTATGACTGATACCACCTTGTGGTACGCAGCAGATACGGCATCTGTATAGCTGACGCTTTTAAACTTTCAAGTTGCATACGGCGGCGGAGCGATAGCTGCTCGACGTCGATCTGAAAAGGATGAATCTCTTTGGACCAATTACAGTTGAGCACTGTGAAGTCTGCCTAGTAACAAGCAGCCAGGACAAATATGACTCAAGAGTCCTGTTTCCAGAGTCCTTTGGAAGGTCAAGGCTGAATATGTGGGGTGGGGGGGGGGACCTTGTATTCTTGGACCTGGCTACTGGAGCTGCCATCTTTGTCTCGCGGTCTGCACACGGCAACTTCTAACTCGTGTCGATGAGTCAATTTCATTCTCAGCGGGAATTTGGCGCCAAAGCCTCCGACTCCTGTTCTCCCGTCTGCTTGTTTAGGCACAGTGGGGGATGAGTGGCATTGATCGTGCCGTCATCCTCTGTTGGGGGGGGGGATCAATGTATTTTGCATGCTTTTGAAGTGAAATGAGTCATTAAAAAAAAAAAAAAAAATCTGAAATCAATCAGACAGGTGTGGTCTTGGCCGCGCGATGCCTGGTGGTCTCGCCTTTGCGTTCACATGTGTTTTCAACCGCGTTTACATTCCACACCCTGTTCCTAATGCTCAAGTCGTCCTCCTTGCCGCCGCTGCATATTTCGTGCCTGGCTGTTTAGAGCCGGCGAGCATTGTTGTAGCAACGCTTGTTCCAAAGTCAGTCAAGTACATCGGGGCGGGGTACTTGGCAAGTCCCCGGAAATACAAGTTCACTCTCTCTTGAGTCTCTTTCACATCGAGCGCAAGCAAAAATCGCCCACATCCAAAGACATTTTCGCCTCACCCTGCAATCAAATATTCACGCGTGAGTGCGTTGGAATTAAAATGCTCACACCCCCCCCCCCCCCCCCCCGGCGTTACAGATCGTGTCTTTGAAACAGAACCCAGAATTTTCACAGAGCATCAAAATAGTTGCGGAGACTCCCGCTTTCAACACAACGGGGTCGAAGTGAGTGTCGGGTGTTAGATTTCACACCACTGTCGGTCGGATAACCTGACACACGGCCGCCGTCCCGCATCTGTTACGGCTCTCGTAATATCTGATGCCGTTTAATACAGAAAAAAAAATCCTGTAAAATTCACTCCCAAAGACATGTTTGTCTACCCGTTCAGTCCCAGGTGCTTATTTCTATATATTTTTTTTCAATAATTAGTGTATATAAAAAAAAAAAGGGATCTTAAAATGGAGTCACGGGTTTTCTCCGGGTACTCCGGTTTCCTCCCACATTCCAAAAAACATGCATGGCAGGCTAATGGGACACCCTAAATTGTCCCTAGGTGTGAGTGTGAGCGCGGATGGTTGTTCGAACTCTGTATGCCCTACGATTGGCTGGCAACCAGTTCAGGGTGTCCCCCCCGCCTACTGCCCGACGGCATCTTGAATACGCTCCGTCACGCCCCCGCGACCTTTGTCGGACATTTGACGGTCCGAACTTTAAACTCGAGGCGCAGTCCACATAACACAACTGCAGTACACGAGTCGAAATTGTACACGGCTGCCATTTTGCAGGATGTCGACGCCCACAAAAATCCAGAAAAATGGCAGCTTTTACGGACGGCGCGAAAGGCTGATTTCTTACCTTTTTGTTTGTGGTTTTCTTTGCATTAGGGGAACCACACACACACACACACATGGACATCTACAGATATAGCTTGGTCCTCCCGGGAACGGGGAAGCTTGAAAGAAGCGTGTCCGGTCCAAGAGTGGGCAGGGAATTGGGACTTCCTGTGTGCATTCTCTCACTTTAGCCCGTCTGGCACCAAAGCATTTCCTGTGAATGTTCCTGGACGGAAGTATTTGGACTTACCTCTTCTCCCACTTTCATCAATTTGCACCATGACTTTGACCGTGTTGACTTTGGGAATTTGCGTTCCACCAGGCTCCTTTTCTCTTCCACGTGTATTTTCTTTTCTTTTTTCCACATCTAAGTGTCACTAGTTCACTGGAACTGACCACCACATACATTTATGTTCCATACTACATTGTTCTCCTTCCCCGCAAGCTGCAGCTCACATTCCCCGGCTGCGCTTTGCCTGTCCTACATTGATAAACGCGGTTTTATCTGTCTGACCGCTGCGATTCTCGCGACATTAATTCCCCCCCACCCCCCCACCCCCATTGTGGCTTCGGCGGCCATTTTCTGCTGTCCTCAAGTCTCTCCTCGGACTGCTTTTATTGTCTCTGTGTCTGGAAACCATTAACGGGATGTTTCCCCTTTCGTTCATTTTGAATCCTTTGTGGGAAGAAGTGAGCTCCACGTATTTTTATTTTTTAAATTTTTTTATTTTTTTATGTGAGATCCAACAATGAGTGATTTGTCCGGAACGTTCTCTCCTCTTGAAAGCGTTGGCTCTCGTCGCCGTGTGGGATGAAACACTTCCTTATTATGTCGAGAAGGAAACAACAAGTCGGGAATTATTGT
The DNA here is from genome assembly GCA_018466805.1 of Hippocampus abdominalis. Lineage (NCBI taxonomy): Eukaryota > Metazoa > Chordata > Actinopteri > Syngnathiformes > Syngnathidae > Hippocampus > Hippocampus abdominalis. The sequence goes on from CM031702.1 coordinate 5,965,788, forward strand.
TTTATTTCTCCGTCCGAGCGCAAAATTATCAGACCATAAATGTCCTAATCAGCAAGCAGACTGTTCATTAAAAAAACAAAACAAAAATAAACTACATGACTCTTGAGTTGGTCAGCCAGGCTCTTAGCTTTTCCTTGAAGGCTCCTCGAGGCTTTAAAAGACTTTAATCAGCTTTCCAGAACAGGACACAGGCCAAGCTGGTGCACAGAATTCCAGACTTGGATCAAAGAAGCTGTTGTGAACACGCAGTTGATGAAGTGGATCAGCTGACTGGTACCACTTTGCAGCTCTTTGAAAGTCCAATCTATAAAAAAAAAAAAAAAAAAAAAAAAAGAAGCGCACGGGAGTTGAAACGGGGCAACGGGCACACCGAACAATGATGACTCACGACTCCTTTGAACTTTGACGGATTCATTTCACTCGCACGTCTCAACAGTGCTGACGCCCGTTACGCAACCCCAAAAACAAGAAGTTTATCTGCTGTGCTGTGCATACAATGCGGGTTGCTTTTTTTTTTTTCTTTTTCTCTCCTGTACGCAAACATGATTCTTAATAGATGGAACTGCGTTCAATGAGTTCACATTCTCAAATCTCTCCTCATGCCCGTAGCGTTATGCAAGATATTTTTGTGACTTGAAAGTCCATACCCCAGGTCAAGACATTTTCAAAATGTCCCTAAATAACTGGTTTTGCAACTCATAAATCCCGCCTTTGTTTGCCACCGGGCTCCTTTTGTTGTCATGTGAAAAAAAAAAAAAAAAAAAAGGATTACACTCATGATGTCTGTTTCAGAGTGGGGATTAAAATTGCTTGTTGGTGGGTTTTATTATTATTATTATTATTTTTTTGGAAAACTAGTCTCACTACAGGGTCACTCTGAGCGTCCCCTTGATGAATTTTGTGTTTTTGAGGGGGCAGGAACAAGATTACCGGAATAGCATTTCCATTTGTGTCACTGGGGAAAGAGGATTTGAGATACAAGTGGATGAAATTCCAAACGTGCTCACGGTAAACTCGTAAATCAAGGCATTGATTGTCCAGGCGTACTGTTTATTTTTTTTTAGTATTACAGTCAAACCTCGGTTTTCGAACGTCTCGGTTCTCGACCAATTCGGTTTTCGAGCAAAAATTTCGTGTTTTTTATGCCTCGGATGACGAACAAATTTCGGTTCTCGAACAAACCGAGCGCACTTGAATGCACCATTTGACTCCTCTCGCCTTCCTTACACGAGGAAGTGACGCTTCCTCGTGTTGCTTTCCATTGTGAGCAGACGTGTTCAATAAACTTTTTTTTTTTTTTAAAGAGCGTGGTTTCGGTTTTCGAATAATTTCGGTTTTCGAACAGCCTTCTGGAACGCATTATGGACGAAAACCGAGGTTTGACTGTATTATTAATATTTTTTTTGTCTCAGGAAACTGTTGTGGATTGTGAACCGAGACCGCTTGAAGTGTGAATGCTTTCACGTCAATTATTTTTTGGGCTTCACGTCCGTGTTGCTCAAAAAGCATCGCAGCGGGCGTCTTTTCACCCGCGGTAAGACCGACGTCTTTTGTTGTTGTATGAAGCGTGAAGATGAAACGCGGGAAGATCAGGTGCGTGGGTTCCCGCTGGTCTTTCGTGGCGCCGCGCGCTGAGGTGCATCATCAAGCCGGCGGTTGATGTCAAGGGAATCATAAAAGGCTTCAAAATGGCGGAAAGCCTTTTGAATGTTTGAGGATGTGGTGAGTGCCGCGATTGACCTTCAACGTGCGGCAAAGATCTGGATCAGAGACCACCTCTGGTTTGTCACGTTTGACCTGCTGTTGATATCTCACTATCATGTTGACGTGTCACATCGAAAAAAAAAAACCCCCCAGCAAAGCAGAGGAAATGTTTACTATGAAAGCGCTGGCATATTTTTCTTTATCTCCTAGATTTTAATCTCTTAAATGCAAAAAAATAAAATAAATAAATAAATAAAAAATGCAAGTTGTGTTTCGTTTTTTTAAAGATTTTAGCCTGATAGCATTGCCGATTTCATTTTTAAAAAAATGGAAAACAAACAACAACAAAAAATAATCGACAATTAAGAAAAGCTTTATTCTTAAGCATTTCTCGTTTTTTGGTGACGTGTTTCCCTTCACTGAGAGTTAAGAATAGGATGTGAAAATATATCCATCCATCCATTTTTATCCTCACTAGGGTTTTAGCTGTCTTCGGGCAGTTTTTTGGTGACGTGTCACACTTCCCAATTTAGAGTGATTCACTGAGAGTTAAGAATAGGAATTCAGCAAAACGTGCTAGGTCCAGAAAATATATATATATATAAAAAAAAACACATATCATAATACGTGGCTTTTGTGGCTGTCGTCAGCGTTCTGATCTCACTCGCCTGCAAAGTCGCTGGCCTTTCTCTTTCGTTGTGTCGCTGCATCTGTGTGTGTGTGTGTGTGTGTGTGTCACTAAGCAGCGAGCTGCATGTCACAACGAGGTCAAGGGTGTGTGCACACACAAGCGCATGCCCACACACAATGTGCAACTTGTATAATTAACGCTATTTTTTGCGGATTCCCATGCGGCCTCTTATACTCTATAATCATCTGAGTTTTGCTTTTTTTTTTTTTTTTTTTTAGATAAAAAAAAAATATAATTTTATTGCAATAAAATAAAAATGTATTTATTTTATTTTTTAAGTGTTTTTAAAAATGTATTATTACTATTTTTGTTGTTGTTAACGATTGCAAAAAATAATTAGCCCTGTGAAGGGATCCAAGTTCTTTTCTCCACTTTTGGAGGGGAAGTCAGTCCAGACCAAAGTAAACTTTCCACTTCCATGTGGAAATTTTTTTTCCTTTTTTTTTTTTTTTTTTTTGTGGCTCATCTTGTGATACAGCACAATGTGACACTGGGAGGCTTGAAGAACGAGAGACGATGAAGATTGCTTGAAGTGAATGTGCTAAACCTCCGATTGATCCAGTTGACTAGTAGTTACACTGCGCACATTGTGAATTGAACCAAACTGCATTGACTTTCTCTCACACAAGTCCGCTATCTTCATGCTAACACGCAATGCGAAACACCATGGAAGGGTTCATGAAACTAACATCCATGTTGCAGTGATTGTCAACCTTCAAACACAAGCAGAAACAGCGCGTGGAGTCACGGCATACAGTACTACAACACTAGGCATATATTCTTTATCCTCTGCATAATACAGTACGTCTGATATCGCAGTTTATTTGTGCCAGTCCACTGTTTTGCCATCAAATTGACGCGTAGTTTGAACGTATGTATTATACTGCCCTCTGGTGGTCAAGAAGCACCAAAAGGAAACGTTTGGTTTCTTATAAAGTACATGACTGTCAAGTACCATTTCTTGTACTAAAAACACACTGCAAAGATTTTTGTTGGCGTTTGGGCACTGGAACCGACGAGTGGCATTTCCATTCACGTCAGTGGCGAAAGATGATTCCAGGTGTCCTGCGTTCCGAGCGCGGTCATGAATCCACATTATAAGTCAAGGCACGGCTGTACTTTGAGCGCGAAGGCGTTCTTGCGCTTTGCTCTAATTTGCGGCCAACCGAAAAATGACAGTCAGGAAACCACATCAACACCTTGCGCTGTATCAAAGTCAGGGAAAATCGGCGTCACTTCCCGTTTCTGATGCACGCTTCAAAAACAAGCTGGAGGCAGTCAGGGTGATCATTTTTGTCTCTAACGTCCCCGCTTCCCTTGCAGGGGGAGGACCGAGGACGCCCGAAGCATGAGAGGCTGGAGCTGAGGCACACTTGACCCCTTCCCCTTCCTCCTCCTCCTCTTCCTCATTTCCCACCCCTGTGTTCCACTTAGCTCAGCACCACCCTCGACTCCCTGTCCCACTTCCTCTGTGCTCCTATCTGCCTGCCCCCCCAACCCCCACCACCACCGCCGCCACCCCTTGCAGCCCTTCCCTGATGTCCATCCATCAGCCAAGCCCGATGTACTCTCCCGAGCAGGAGAACATCTGCACCACTTCCATCAAAGTGCCAGTCAAGTATGGAGAGCTCATTGTGCTCGGGTAAGCAGCTCCCGATCACACGACGGTTCAATTCGGTTTCTCCAGATTGTCAGGGGTTCACAATTTGTATTTTGGAGGCGTGCTTTGCAATTGGGAAAGCCTTCTAGACCATCAGAAGCCTTTGGGGCGAAATCACAGGCGTTTTAAATGGTGGCCGCTGCGAGCTGACCTCCATTTGATGAGTTTGAATGCGTAATTGGGTAATTTTTAATATTTGCCCAACCTCTTTTTAAAATTTTTTTTTAATTTCTTCTCTACATTTTTTTGTCTGTACAGGTTATGTCAGGTTAAGTCACATTGGTGTCAAAAATTATGATTTGCATACAAACGAAACACAAATGAATTCAGGTGAAAAGATGAACTCACAATAACTTATCATGTAAATTTATGGGAATAAAGTTGTCATGTTTTTTTTTTATTCCTTTGTTAAAATAGGATTTTTCCTGAACAGTGAGTTTAATATTATTATATAACAACGTCGGTGTAAAGACTACAGTTTTTTTCTTAAAAATATGATTGTTACATTACAACTGGAAAACATGAATTTGTGATCAGTGTTTTATGATTTTTTTGTTTTTTTTTTTTAATAGGTAACCTTTCAATTCCCATAGCATTTCGGGGGTCTATGTCTGCCAATTTAACATTTATGATGTTAAATCCTTGGAAAACGCTCTAAGGAGTCCAAAAAAAATGGGGGAGGGGGGGGGATCAATAAAATTTGGATTTTCATCATTTTTATTTGAAAGCCCTGTCAATCAACCTCGGTTTAATTTATTATTTTTACACTACTAGAACGGTTCAGATCATAGGCTAATATTCGGGTTCGAAGACACATTATGAACTGCCCCGTATACCCAAATGTTAACTCGTAACCATGCAACAAAACGTTGCGATCCAAAGTGGCAAAAAACGCAGCCGTCGTCATTAGCAACCGTATGTTTCAACACTGCGCAGGAAGTCAGCACAGCACAGATGGAACAAGTCCTTCAGGAGCCTCCGAGTGACGCCGCCCCAGACGACGGCGTGTCAGGAAGCATCCTCGTTTTTTTTTTCTGTTGTTCGTCCGAAAACACGTCCGGCGGGGTCGAAAAACGAGGTCGGGAAAGTTTCTGACTGAGTAGCAACGTCTCAGTGTTTGGGAAGCGCATCGCCATGGCGACAGGGCAGGGCCGCGCTCGCCCGGGGGACGGCGCTGAGCTTTGTAGGCGGTTCGAGCTCGCGTTCCCGTGGGTAGCAGCGGCGCTAGCAAAACAGAATCAAAACAATGGCTGTGAGTTCAAGGGTTAAGAATGTCTCCGTATGGAGCGCCGCCAAAAGCAACGCGCATACATTGAACGGCGTAGGTGGAGGCTGTAAAGGAGTGTTTTATCGTAAGTTATTCAACTTTTCCACCGCGCTGTGCCTACAAAACTCAGATTTTTTTGGCAGTGAAGCGTCAACCATCTAGACGCCCATCAGATGGACTCTTCAAAGCAAAATGGGAGACTTGTTTACCGGCAAAACATCTTAAGGCTTTTGGTGGGCCTACTCAGAATAGAATTATTGATTTTTTTATTATTATTTTTTTATTTATACAGTCAAACCTCGGTTTTCGAACGTCTCGGTTCTCGTCCAATTCGGTTTTCGACCAAAAATGTTGAGTTTTTTTATGCCTCGGATGACAAATTTCGGTTCTCCAACAAACTGAGCGCACTTGAATGCACCATTTGACTCCTCTCGCCTTCCTTACACGAGGAAGTGACGCTTTCTCGGGTAGACGAGGAAGTGACGCTTCCTCGTGTCGCTTTCCATTGTGAGCAGACGTGTTCAGTAGACATTTTTATTTTAAAAAGAGCGTGGTTTCGGTTTAAGAACAATTTCGGTTTTCGAACAGCCTTCTGGAACGGATTATGGACGAAAACCGAGGTTTGACTGTATTTACCGATTATCTCAATGATTAATCGATCAACCAGAAAATTCATGTTGTTTCGTACACAACAATGCCGACACATTGTACAGTCAGAAACAAGTGCAAGGCAGGTATTCTCTTTTTATTTTTTTGCATTTGTATCTGTGACTTTGACTGTCTGTATTTTTAAAGGCGTGGCCTGGTGAGCGACACGTACGAATGAGAGTTGAGATGGCTGCATTCAGATTCGGTTAGCGACTGGCTAACGACTTCCCACGTAGCATAGCGACGTCATACATATTAGGCTCTCCATTAAAGGGACGGTACATCGTAACTGTATGGCAAAATTGATTCCGATCCGAGCCTAGGTGCAATTACGATGCGAACACCGAGTCACGCATGCAGAGCGCATCACGGTCCAGAGAGGCCATGCTTGTTTATGAAGACACGCGTGTCGAGACTTCACTCCTTGATGTGTTAATGTGGTTCTCCTTTTCAACTCGGAACTCATGTGCGTACTTGTTTTAGCTACCTGCGAGGAGCAGACGGGTGGAGTTGACCTTTTTTTCACCGTCTCATTACTTTCCAGTCGGGGTATATTGACAACGGTCCATTCGGCAAAGAAATGGACTTTTAAGGTGAAATGAGATTGGAGCGTCATTAGCAGGTTGCAACAGAGATGGAGAAACTGGAAGAGTTACAGAAAGGCCGCGGACATCCTAGAAAATGTTCTTGGCTCAAAGAGCTGCGGTGAATTTTGAGGAAATATCTAGTTGAACATTATCTGGAAAGAATAATGCAATGCAGCTGTACCTTGACTTACAAGTGTTACAAGGGAAATTAATCAACTCAATTAATATTTATATAATAGTAAATATAAATAGTTGATACAAACTCTGCTCGAGAAAACTTTTTTTTTCAATGCTTGCATATTTTCCGGAAATTTTTCTGGTCAGACTTGACCTGTCTTTCATTCTAATGCTTTTGGGGGTTTTTTTTTTTTTTTGGTCACATGGAACGCTACAACTCTGCCGACCCTTTTAAAACCGTCGGCCTGACCTAGAACCAAAAAAAGCAGTCGTCGAAAAACAAAACAAAAAAAAACAGCAAAGCAAAGTGGAAAAGCCTTGAGAGGTTAAAGGAGGAGAGCCAGCCAGCCGCCTTTTACTGCTTTTTCCACCGAAGAAAAAATTCCACGCTAATCTGCGTGACAACACCGGTTTTCGAGCAGCAAAGTTTGAGTCGGCCGTGAAATCAACCCACCCCCCCGGCGACGTGCGTACATGTGTGTCGTTAAATAACACACACGTGTCGTCATGTCAGAGGTTGCCACGCCGAGATGAGGAGCTTAGCGGACGTACAGGAAAGTGTGTCTGTGTAGCTGTTGGCGTGAAGGTGCGTCTCTGTGTTGCGTGCTGAAGAGGATGAGGAGGAGGGTGTGGTGAAAGTTTTTTTTTTTTTCCCTTCCACTTCCAGCTGAGCATGTGGACTTAAGTCAAAACAAACCTCGGAGAAGCCGTTTAAAGGGATGATTCAGTCATTTGAGCGCACGCGCTTCAAAAGCGCCACTCGCTGTGCTTTTTATTTATTTTTCCCCTCCCGAGTGTGTGGTTTTCTGTTAAGAAGATGTAAAAAAAAAAAAAAAAAATAGCCGGAAAAAAAAAAAGGCGTGCTTTCACATAGGCACACCTAAATGTGGCTCAGGGGACACAGTGGGTGACTTGTTATGGGGAAAATCCGCAGCTTGAGTTCTTCCAGTGAGCGTTTATTTCGCTAAATAGCAAACACCCACTATTTATTATTCATCGAGCGCAACTACTGCTTTTTAAAACATCATTTTAATACATATTAAAATATCATTAAGCGCACCGAAGCGCAATACGAGAACTGCACACACACGATAATGCACCGCCAGCAGTTCCACAATGTCAACAATGTCCGATTTTCTGTCGACCAATCAACAGACGGCGCCGTTTTTAGCTCCGCCCTCCACAAGCTTGCCACGGACACTGCACTCAAAAACAAGAGGTCCTGGACAAAAAAAATGGGACACTTGAGATATTTTGGAACCACTTTTAAGGCTTTTTTGGATTTGTTGTGAGCCTCCCCCACCCAACCCCTCCCACTCCCCATAGCATGTATTATTTATTGTTCTTGACGAGTTTTGAGAAGTTAAAGGTGCACTTTGTGATGCATTGAGTAAGGTGAGTTTAGGTCACGTGCTCTCAAGGAACGGAAGCTTTGTTTGTTCCACTGTTTTTATTATGCAGCTGTTCAGACTGTAATGTCCCATTGTGTTTTGTGTGCGTGTGTGTGTGTGTGTGTGTGTGTGTGCGTGCGTGCAGGTATAATGGCTCTTTACCCAACGGCGATCGAGGCCGACGCAAAAGCCGCTTTGCGCTGTGCAAACGGCCAAAGGCCAACGGAGTCAAACCCAGCACGGTTCACGTCGCCTGCTCTCCGCAGGCTGCCAAGGTGAGACAATAACACAAATAACACATGTATACACACACACACGGCTAACACAGTTTACAAAAATACTACTGCTCACTTTTGCTTGTGGTATCTTGGGATGCAAGTCACCTGAATATTTTTTACACGCTGTCGTTCGGCTGATTTTTAAAATTTTTTATTCTTTGCTTTGACTTGCAAGCAAAAATTTGAGTTGTGAGCGTCGTACAGTGGCAGGGAACTCAACTCACTTTACAAGAAGCAGCAGTTGGGCAGGTCATGAACGGCGAATTATGCAAGCCTCCATATATCGTAGCTTTGCCTGAGAAAAGTCTGCTTTGCATCATGCTGACACACAAAAAAAAAAATGCAACGCCATTTTTGACCCTTTAAGTAACAAATACTTGAACACAAAGGACAGAGCAAAACATGTAGACAGACAAATAAAAAATATTAGGCATATTTTCTTTATCCTCTCCGAAGAATGAAAAATATTACTGCGGATTACTGTCGGGCGACAAAGAATCTGATTGCGATTTTTGTTTTTACATTTTAAATGTTTTTTTCAAGTCGTCTGTTTGTAATGTGTTTGTAACATATACAAGCCCAATAGATCTGATTCATTATGCTTAAATGTTTTGGCGTCCTAGATTTAGCTTACGCAAAAATAATACATTAATATTACGACAGTTGATTTATTTACTTCAATTAGAGTTGCTAATTTTGTGGCGTAAACCTAAGTCACTGATCGATCAGGCGACGACAACAATGCTAACAAATCTGTGTGCGATAAGTTCTCAATATTGCAACCGTGGTGACAGTTTTCCCACTTCTCTAATTTCCAATAGGAAAAGATTCAAAATCCAAATAAATGAGATAAGATGAAAAAGATAAAAATTAGATTTTTTTTTAAAGGTTTTTCTCTCTTCCTAAGTGTGTGCGCGCGTGTGTGTCCAAGACTGAGTGCAGGTTTGCTTAAAGTGAAACGATAACGTTGAAATGGAACACTAGGAAATGTTTAGAAGAGAGAAAGCAATTGTAAACGGATCATTTGGAGGAATCGCAGTTTTCCAGTGTGTCTGTGTGAGTGTGTGTGTGCGTGTGTGTGAGTGTGTGTGTGCGTGTGTGTTGGTGTGGACACACACATGCGGCAAAAGAGGCCAGGCTTTTAGGTCATTTCACAAGTCTGGAAGGTGCGGTTTGTTTTCTCGCGGGTGGTCCCCCGAAACGTTTTGGCTTCATTGTCCAGACCGCAAAAGTGACGCTATGAACTCGCTTGACCCTCCTTTTGTCTTAACTGCCGCCGGACCGTCGCTGCCGTTTTTTTATAGGAGGGCTGTGTGTTGTCTTGCGCCCCCTTCAGGCCATCAGCAACAAAGACCAGCACAGCATCTCGTACACGCTGTCCAGAGCCCAGACGGTGGTGGTGGAGTACACACACGACAGCAATGTGGACATGTTTCAGGTACCAGACGCACACACACGCGCACACACACACACACACACACACACACACACACACACACACACACACGCACACTCAAACACACGCACGCACACTCAAACACAACGTCCTTGTTGTTCTTTAAAATAGATATGCAATTATCTTGGTTGGATGTTTACTTTGACGGTCAGCTTCACCTCTGGATGAAACAACCCAAAGCCTCTTTTAGGGAGGAACGTTCACTTTTCGACATGGTGTCATGAAGCTTTTCATCAAGTGTCTAAATTTCCCATGTTTTCTTGGGCACTTAAACGCAGCACCCTTTTTGGGCAAAGCAATTCCTTACTCCGTACATCGATGGTCCTTTGAAGTACCCGCTCGTGTTATTATGGGATGTCGAGTACACTCTATACTTGACACTGATAGGGTTATTGTTTTCATTCATTCATTCATTCATTTATTTTCCGATCCGCTTTATCCTCACAAAGGTAGCGGAGGGTGCTGGAGCCTATCCCAGCCGTCTTCGGGCAGTAGGCGGGGGGGGGACACCCTGAACCGGTTGCCAGCCAAATCGCAGGGCACACAGCGACGAACAACCATCCACACTCACACCTCGGGACAATTTAGAGTGTCCAATCAGCCTGCCATGCATGTTTTTGGAACGTGGGAGGAAACCGGAGTACCCGGAGAAAACCCACGCAGGCCCGTAAAGAACATGCAAACTCCACACAGGGAGGCCGGAGCGGGGATTGAACCCAAGGCCTCTGCACTGGACCACCGGGCCGCTGTTGTTTTCAGTTTTACGTCATTTTTCCGTTTGACCTCAAGCGCCCCCTCCACCCCGCACCCCAAAAAAATGTCTTCACAGAGCATAAATGACGTAAAAACAAGGATGAAGGTGTCTTTCACATTTCTTTCTTCTTTCTCACGCTCGCTTGGCGAAGAAAAAAAAAAAAATAGGTCAAGCGTCTTCTTCACCGGCAAGTTTAATTCCAAAACGTGTTTAATATTCACAGCGATGTCAGAGGTGAAGCTGCAGGGCGACCGACGGGAGAGCAAAGCATGAAAGGCGTACGACAGATGAGGGAGCGATGGAAGGAGAGGAAGAGTCTTTTTTTTTGTTTTTGTTTGAATGACGACTAACTTTCTGCAAAGTTCCGGGATGACAACACGCCGGGGTGAAGTCAAATGTGCGTGACATGGACTAAAGTATTGGGATGCGTCATTGCACCAACTTGACAGGTGGAATGTGAAGAAAATGCGGAATTGTTACGCCCTCCAGTAAGTGGCTCGGTTAAGTATAGGGTTGGTTCAGTGAGGGAAAGGAAATAGTTTGGGTAGGTAATCTCGTAGGTAGGGTAGCGTATAGGAAGTTTTTTTGGGGGGGCGGAGGGGGTTGATAGGGTTAGGCTAGTTTAGGTGGTTCGGGTACGTTGGATGGGGTTGCACCAATACGATACAGTTATCAGTACTGATACGGTTATCAGTATCGATACTGTAATTCTGTAAAAAAAAATGCCGAGAATTGCAAATTTCTCCATTGTGGGACGAATAAAGGTTTTCTGATCTCATCTTATAAGTGATTACAATTACAAAATATTTTGGCGGTATCAAGTATCGAACTCGGTATCGGGGACTACACAAATAATAAGAAAGTATCTGAAAAAAAGTGATATCGGCGTATGAGTGGTTTGGTAGGTTTGCATGAGTATTTTTATTTTTTTTTAATCATTCCTACTAATAGGGCAAGGCAACTTTATTTCCTGAAGAGGGTCGCGCAGTGTTGCCGGAGTTTATTCTAGCTGACTTTGGGTAGGAGGTAGACTGCACCCGAAACTGGTCGCCAACCAGTCACAGGGCACAAATAGAGACAAATGAGCATTCACACCCCACATCCACACCGTCACTGAGCGGGAACCGATCCCACGCTGCCCTGCACACAAGTCAGGCGAGTGTGCCACGACACCATCGGCAACAGACGGGAAATAAAAATGCGACTTTCGTCAGTACACCTGGTGAGATTGCGGTCCCTTGTGCTTGTTTTTCGCAGGTGGGTCGTTCCACGGAGAGTCCAATCGACTTTGTGGTGACGGACACGCTGGCGGGCACCCAGAGCAACGGCGACACCACGCAAACTGTCCAAAGCACCATTTCCCGCTTTGCCTGCCGCATCATGTGCCAGCGCACGCCGCCTTACACCGCCCGCATCTACGCAGCCGGTTTCGACTCGTCCAAGAACATTTCCTCGGGGTGAGGAGCCACGACACGGCCTCACGCCCACAAAACCCAAAAGCCGACAAATGACGATGAAAGTCCATTTGTTTGATTTTTGTATCAGGAGAAAGCAGCTAAGTGGAAGACGTCCGACGGGCAGATGGATGGCCTGACCACCAACGGCGTGCTGGTGATGCACCCTCGCCACGGCTTCAGCCAGGACTCCAGGCCCGGCGTGTGGCGGGAGATCTCCGTGTGCGGCAACGTTTTCACGCTGCGAGAGACGCGCTCGGCGCAGCAGCGGGGAAAGATGGTGAGCGCATGTCAAATACATACCGTCCGTCTTGGCCCGAATATAAGACGGCCCTGATTATAAGACAACGCCCTGTTTTTCCAAGACTCAAGTTTGAAAAAAGACTTTTTGAACACTAAATTGATTTTTATACAGAAAACAATTACAGTGCATCTGAAACAAATGATTATAACCAGATATTTGAGAGAAAAAGCACGTTATTTTGCCTCATTCAAATCTTAATATCTGAACATTTAAATATTTAAACTAAATTGCGATCACATTCGTTAATGAATGGCTTCTGGTTTTTGAAATGTCAATGACATCATAACTTCTCCTCAGCTGCCGGTTAACCTGGCCGATCTTTGACCCACTTTTCTCCAGATTGTCGCTACGTTTCTCCATTTTCTGTTATCTCTTCTATTATTTTCTTCTCTTTTCCTTCTTACCGCTATTTTTTATTTTCTTTCTTCGTGCTACCGCTATTTTTATTTTTATTCTTTGTGGCAGGGGTTCACTTTGGCCTGGCGAGTCAAGTTCAGCATTCGCTTCAATGATATCTGGCGCCATCTAGCGTCGCAAATGGGTATAATGTCTAGACCCCGTATATAAGACGACCCCCACTTTTTCAGTCTTATTTCAATGCAAAAAACACCGTCTTATATTCGGGCCAATACGGTATGTTCATTTATTGTTTTTGTTTGTTAGAAAATACTGTAAAGAGGTTCTTGAAAAAAAAAAATCAATCATAATATTGAGGGGGGGGGTCGATCACAATTAGATTCTTTTTTTAATGGAACAACATCAAATAAATGACACTTTGCTCCAATCTAAAATAGTCAGTAGTCAGTGTGCAGTGCTGTGTCAAGTAACACTGCCCCTAGTGTCCAAAAAAATCCAATCTATAAGATTTCAAAATTTGCATAGAAATCATGTAGTATGAAAAATGACTAATGGGGCTCCGAATAGGTATTTTTCAGCAGCAATTTCTGAATTTCAGATTGAAAAATTGAGCGCGGTTTAATATTCTAAAGTTTCGATGTGAGCTCATTCGACTATTTGGGAACTTTTATTGAAAGGCGGCGCATTTTAACATTTTCATTCTTGGCCACTTGATATTGGCCGATAAAATTGGTCAGCCGATGACTCGGTCAGGGTTTATTTCAAACGCAGCCAGACTTGAATATAGTTCGTTTGTGGTGTGCAGGTGGAGGCGGAGTCTCAAGAGCTGGTGGACGGCTCCCTGATCGACCTGTGCGGCGCCACGCTGCTGTGGCGCACGGCCGAGGGCCTGTCGCGCACGCCCACCCTCAAGCAACTGGAGGCCCTGCGGCAGGAGATCAACGCGGCGCGCCCCCAGTGCCCCGTGGGCTTCAACACGCTAGCCTTCCCCTCCATGCGGCGCAAGGACACACCGGACGAGAAGCAGCCGTGGGTCTACCTGCGCTGCGGCCACGTGCACGGCTACCACGACTGGGGCAACCGGCACGAGGAGCGGGACGGTCGCCAGCGCGAGTGCCCCATGTGCCGCGCCAAGGGGCCCTACGTGCCCCTGTGGCTGGGCTGCGAGGCCGGTTTCTACGTGGACGCCGCGCCGCCCACACACGCCTTCGGCCCCTGCGGCCACGTCTGCTCGGAGAAAACGGCCGCCTTCTGGAGTCAGATCCCGCTGCCCCACGGCACGCACACCTTCCACGCCGCGTGCCCCTTCTGCGCCCACCAGCTGAGCGGCGAGCGCGGTTTCGTCAGACTCATCTTTCAAGGACCTCTGGACTAGAGGACGCCTGGTTTGGACGACTTTTTTTTTTTTTTTTTTGTCGTCGTCGTCTCGCTCTCATTTTTAAGGGGACCTTTTTGAGTATTCCTTTTTCCAAGACAAATATTTCTACATTTTCCACTGAGACAAAACTGCTGGAGAGACTTTGTGATTGTGACAACGACAACAGTATTTATCCCAAAGCAAAAGCTACGGTGCGGCTTATTGTTCTCGTACTTTAGGGTGTCCCCCAAAAAATGTGCACTCTCTAAATGGCCACTCCCCAAAATTTCAGAATTAGCCTTGTCTAATCGATTATTTTAAAAAAAACATTAATTTGGTAATCCACGAACACACTCTGTGACTCTAATGCTCATATTTTATGCTTTTGTGACACCTCAAACCACAAAACAACAGAAGCAAGACTGAAATGGCTTTTCAGAGGGAAAAAAAAAATAATTTACACCTTAACAACAACAAAGAAACACATTCTGAGTGACGATGACTGACCGCAATTAGTGGCTTTTTTTCCCATGGCGTTCACCATTCACGTCATCTTTTCTCACGGTTCGTGACACACTTTTCTCAAACCTAGTGTGCTGTTTCTTCCATCCGTACACACTAAGTTTAATTGTAAGGCGCCTAAAATCGAAAAGCATCCAAAGCGATGCAATCGCGCCATCTGTAGGCATCTGTTATGCATTACAAGTGATTTACAAACCTGAATTTTCTGAACTCGCGTCATCTTGTGATGTTTCGAAATAAATGAATAAATAAATCCGATTTTTTTAGGGGACACCCTGTACATTGTACGTCTCATTAGCTAATTTAAAACTTTTTTTATGGCCCTCAAGGCATCACGTCTTTTTCCAGTCTTTCATCTTTGTACTCTGCACATTTTGTGTGTGTTCCGAAGGTTTTTCGAGGTCTTGCATTTGTGTGTGTGTCTTATACGTCAATGTTTTGTCCCGTGTTTGACTCTCCAAGCCGTTGACAAAGCAATACCTTTTTCTGAACCTCTTGAAGCATTACAGATCGTCTGAGTGGTCCCTGCCCCCCTGAACCCTTTAAATCAGCGCAGCCATGTAGCATCGCACACACACACGAGCAGGACTTCAAATGTTTTTTTGTGACCACTGTTATGAAACGCCAGTGTTGTTTATTGGTTGGAAAACCACGACTGTATATCCGTGAATGTACACGTTCTATCCAGAAGTTATTTTGACGCCTTTACAAGTTGAAAGTGTTCCAATCAATGACCTAATAATTTCATCATGTTCCTACTTAACCCGAGGTGAGAGATTCAAATGAGTTAGTGTTTCAAATGAGAGTTTGAAGCTCCAGTCTTTCGGTTTGGGGTGTAAAGACAGTGTTTCAAATGAGCATTTAGAGTTTCAAGTTAGCGTTGAATTTGACCGTGAAACTGTACTTTGAAAACCCCAATAGGAATTTTTAAACCGTAATCAATGCTTCAAACCCTAATTTGAAACTCCAAACCACGTTTGACTCCGAAATTTGAAACCCCAACCCAAGATTCAATTCACAATATGAAGCCCGAGCTTCATATCCTAATTTTAAACCCTCACTATGTCTTGAAACGGTAACTATGAATTGAAAACCTAAACTGGGTTCAAAAACTTGTGACAAAATTTGAAACGGTCCTTTCGAGAGCACATTCAACTTGTTGTAGCTAATTATACGTCACGCTGATGGAATTATCGCGAGATCTGGCGACCATTTGGCGCCGGCTTCCTCCACTCCGGGTTTTTTCCCCAACAACATCAATTAAACTATTTCACACGTCATTGTTATCAAATAACCACAAACACGTCCAAAAACAACACATTTTTGAAAAAAATATACAATAAATTGAGCTCCGTGCTTTATTGGATAGTGACGACGTGAAAAATGAATGAGCTTGGGGCGATTTTCGTGTCATGTTTTCTTAACCGAGTGTTCGCCGATTCGTTAACATGAGCAATAAGGGCCAGACTGTTTGAATCAAGTTTGATTAAAGTTTCCCCAACGATTCAAGCAACTAGCGTCGGCGCGTGTTCAAAAACGTCACGCCAGAGCCTGAAACCATGTCCCGAATTCACCTGACGAAAATCGAAAACCTGTAGCACGCACACGTACATAACGAATTGGTTTTCATGCCCGTTTGCCCAAATATAGAAGAAAAGGGCCTCTCCCGGTCCTGTCAGTCATTCTGACACGCACGTGGTCCTCGTCCTCCTCTAAATGTGTTTTTTTTGTGAAGGTGAAAGAAAGCAAAAGAATGTTTTTCTAATGACTTTAAACAATAAAGTGAAAAAAATCTTTGAGGTGTGTGTTTTTGGGGCAAAAATAAAAGGGAAAAATCCGACTGACGTCATCATTACTACTACTGCGCATGCGCAGTGAACCTCATTCACATTAGCAACATTCGTTAAAACTGTATGAGCTAAGTCACAGGAGTGCCCTTTACGTCGATATTGATCGACCGTGATCGTGCGTGGGTGTAAGGGGAAATTGGGGGGTGAGGGTGGGGGGTATTTATGTGTCTCTGTGCGTGTTATTAATATATATTTCTGTCTGAGTACATACTGCACTCTAAGCATCCTATCAGTTTCACTTTCACAAAAAGTATTTTTAAAAAATAACAAAAAAAGCAGGTCACCTTTACCATGGTGGCGCGTGATCGGTATCACCGGAAGTTGTTAGCGGTCAGCAGTCTGTTATTGCGGCTTGCGATAGACTGTATCTTTAAAATTATTTTATTCTCATTCAAAGTTTGTTTCATGTACGATTCTCCGATGGAACTGGCAAATAATGCGAATCTGGAGCGCCAGGGGGCGCTATTTAAAACGGTACATGTACGTACGATATTTTCTGCATTTAACACGCTGCAAAAGGGCGTCCCATGCTTCCGCGTCAATCGCCACTAAGGTAGGCAGTGATTTCCTTTTTACAAACAACTGTATTTTGTTTATTTTAGGTTTCCTTCGTGTGAGAGCCCGTTACGGCTGTTGCTTATCATACCATCCGTTTCTGCAAGCATTCTAATTTAAAATCCAAACAAGAGGGCTTCTAATAAACATTTACAACCGAAATTGTAATTTACAACCCCAACCCTTTGAAACCCTAACAATGGCTTTAAACCCGATTTTGAAACCTCAACTCTGGCTTCAACCCATCATTTACAACCCTAACCTTTGCAAATTGGCTTGAAAGTGAAATTTTAATCCGTTGCCTTGACTCAAAACCTGAACCTTGACTTGGAACCCGAACCCAAGCTTGACATATCCTAAAACTGGTTTGAAATCTTAGTTTGAAACCCAAACCTCAGCTAAAAAAAACAACAACACATTCTTATTTAAAACCCTATCCCATTGAAGAACTCCTCACAGCCATAGTTTAGTGTATGATATTGCACTTTAATCGGACCTCAGTCATACTTCAACACTTATTGCTATCTTCTGTCTCACTCTTTGTGTGTGTGTGTGTACGTGCGTGTTTGGCATCTTGATGATTGACAACACAAAGAACGATTATAATGCACAATGTTTGTGATATGATGACACAAACGAACAGTAGGTAAGGCTTCATTGAAACTTCATTTCAGTCAGATGACTTAAGTCCTTGTTAATATGCTACTATAGAATCATTGTACACTATGTTATATTCACATTAGAGCTGTGAGTTTGTCGGCCAGCAGGGGGCAGCGTCTCGTTAAAAAAACAAAAACAAAACAGGTCACATAGTGAAGCCAGGGTAGGCGGGTCATATGTCCAAGGGGCGGCAGGGTTACATGACCGGCGTGGGCGTGTTCCGCATGACACAGGACGTGGTCTCAATGGTCGAGGATGCGCAGGTTTCCCGACACGATCTTGTTCTCCAGCATGGAGCCTGCCGGGATGTCGATGCGATCCCCGTGGTTGGCGATGATGATCACCGTGCCCTGCCGGGATACACACACACACACACACACGACAACAGCGCATCAAATCTGTGCTTGCGTGACGCTGTGTGACAACTCATTGCTGCAACAAGTTAAGTTTGTTTCCTCCTTCCCCTCAAGCAAGCTTGACTGTTGCCCAAGTGACGCTCGTGAGGCGCTTTACCTTGAGCGAGACGTTCTTGCCGAAGGTCACGTCACCGGACACTGTCAGATGATCCAGCTCCAGCATGTCAGGGATGCTCTCGAAGCGGGTCAGGTACTCCTGGACCTGAACGCGGGGAAACACAACACAGCACAGTGACAGCCATCAACATTGACACTTGGGAGTACTGAATTTGTCTTACAGCTAAGTTTGAAACCTAATTGGAAACTGACATTTATGTAAACCCTAACCCCCCAAACTCCACTACACAGTTTGTAAGCGCCGTACTTTGGTGAAGGAGCTCCCCAGTTTGACGTGCGGCGTTGTGGGGAACTCCCGGCGGGGGCTCATGGTGAGCGAGCCGGCATCCAGGCTGTATAGGTTGGACATGACCAGCAGGAGGTCTGAGGTGGTCTTGACGGGCAGAAAGCGGCTGCGGGGCACGTTGATGCCCATAGCGTTGTCGAAGCACTTGATGGCTGCGCCCACCGCCGTCTCCAGCTGGATCACGTTCTGACCCCCGTCCAGTGTCTGCACAAGACAGGAAACCGTTGTAGGCAATACGCGTCCATTCGCCATTCACCATTGGAGAAACTGCTCAACATTTTTTCTGTCGGATCTAAACTGAAAGATGTGTTTTTGTGTTGCCCAACTCTTTGTGTTACGCCCTAAGAGGTTGATAGCAGGGTGAAAAAAGTAGGCAGATAATCTTGGGAGCTAAAATCAGGAGTTAACATCAAAAGCTAACATTGGCCTCCTTAGTTCTGACATTAAAGGTGACGCTGTAAAGCATTTTTAGAAGCTAACCTTGAAGCTCACATTGGAATGGAAGCAAATATTGAAAACTAATTTCATAAACTAACATTGAAAGCTAACTTTGGAAGCTAATGCTGGAAGGTAATGTTTGTCTTCCTTGGCAGTACAGGATAACATTCTTGGTAAGAGTTGAAAGCGAACTTCAGAAACCACTGATAAAAGCTAACATTAAAAGCTAACAACGTTGGTAATGTTGAAAGCTAATTTCATATATTAACATTGAAAACTAACTATGGAAACTTACTGAAAGCTAACGTTGCAATCGAATGATCTTCAACAAAGCCAACTACCGGGACGGCCTTTGAAAGCAAAAATTAAAGCTAACATTGGAAGTAACGTTGGAAGCTAACTGAAACGAACATTGAAAGAAAACATCGGAAGCTAATATTAGCAGTTAAAGCTGAAGCTAGCATTGAAAGCTAGGTTAACACTGAAAGCTAACACGGGAAGCTAATGTTGAAGCTAAGTTTGAAAGCTAATGTTAGAGGTAACAATGAAGCAAACGTTGTAAGCTACGATAAAAGTAATATCGATGCAAACATTGGAAGCTAACTTTAGCTATGAAGCCAATGTTAGAGGCTAACTTTGAAAGCTGACAATGAAAGGGAACCTTGGTAGAATGCACATGATAATGAGCGCATTACGTCTCACCTTGGTGTTGACGATGATCTCCAGGTCCATGGCCTTCTGCTCCCGCAGTCTCTTGATGGCAGCCAGCGAGATCCAAAGGTTGTTGGTGTTGAAGATCTTAAACTTGGACACCGACTTGAACTCATCCACGTGGGCTTTGGGCACCTGAGCGATCTCCAACAGGCGCAGTTTGCCCTCATACTCGATCAGCGTGCCGCCCTGCAAGTCATTTTTCCCCCACCCCCCACAAATGACTTCCAGCAATTTCGACGACCTACTAGCGCCACCTAAAGGCCATTTGACGCGACTCCGGCAGCGCCCACCTTGACGTCGGCGCGCGTCTTGTCCGTCACCTCCATGACGAACTCGCATCGCTTGCCGTTGTGTCGTCCCACCAGGTGGTTGAGGATGTGCAGGTCCACGGTGGCCCCCAGGTTGTCGATGTTGGACACAAAGATGTACTCCTTGCCCTCGGCAATCAGTTGCTCCAGCAGGCCCGAGTTGTAGAAGCTGGCGTAGATGTCGCCGTGGCCCGGCGGGTACCAGCCCTCCGCGTTCTGGCCCGTCGTGCTCATGCTGGTGGACACGGGCAACAGCGACTCTTTGTTGATCCGAGGATACCTGAGGAGAAGGCAACAGAGACATCTCTCTTGAGAACGTCAAAAGCCGATTGAACCGAGATCAAAGAGAGATCAAACGGATCTGCGTCCTGTCCGGTGAGCATCAAATAAAACACGGGGAGAGATTTTAAAAGGGGGGATTTATTCCGGCCCGATGCGCTGAGATGCTTTGATGTCCATTTCCGAATCACTTCCAAAGTCCTGACCCCCCCCCCCCCCCCCAAACTCCATTTGAACCATTTGTTGCCGCACGCATTTGGATGAGTGACACCATGAGAGCTTTTACCTGCTCTGGTTGAAGGTGTGGATCTTGACGCGGTGATGGGTGTACTTCTGCAAGATCTTCTTCGTGTCCTCGTCCGTGTTGAAGGAGTTCATGAGTACCAGAGGCACGTTCGTGTTGTACGTCTTATTCAGGTGCTGCGTGGCAAGCACAAAAAAATGCGACTTCAATTTATCATCAGGACAAGCAGTGACATATTAATGATGACATCATACTAAAATTTTTGGGGGGGAAGGGAGGGGTGCTTTTCTTCCACCTAATACCTTATACAGTTCTGATATTGGGGATTAGAAATGTATGATACTTAAATCATAATTATACGTAAAATGGGGAAATTGGGAATTGGAATGTGTGAAGAGTGTTCAAAAAATCAACAAAAAAATATGACCTGAAAAATACACAAATTGTTGAAAAGAACTTAAAATCCTTCGCCAAAATACTGGCAAAATAACCAAAATATGCGAAACAAAAATACTCGCTACTTTAAAAAAAAATTGAAGTCTTAAAAAAAATACATGAAAAAAACAAACTTAACAAATAGTGGAAATTAAAAGATATGGAGCACAAATGCATAAAGCATACATTAAAAAAAACACAAATTATGACGCAAAAAATACACCACTGTTACAAAAAGATATCATATATATTATTTAAATTATACTAAACTCAAAATAAATAAAATCATCGGACAAAATATCAGAAAATAACCAAAAGATATGAGACAAACGTCACAAAACTATTGGAAAATATTTGTTAAAATACAGAAATATTACATAATACAATCTAAATGTCTACAGAAATACTGGATGATAAATAAATAAAAAGATTAGAAAATATCTAACATGATCAGACAAATACAAAAATGTATACACCAAATATTGGTGTGGTGATGCCAAAACATTCGCCAACCACCCAAAAATCTGACCTGAAAATGCATAAATACCAGAAAGCCAACTCAATCATACAAAAATACTCAAATGATCAAATACAATACACAAATATTAGAGACATGTGTCATTATCGCGGTAATCCAGAAATAAAGTCTAGAGTCCAATGACCAAACTGAGAGGAAAAAAAAGGGAATGACTTGAGTTCTTTTTTTTTTTTTATTTGCCAGCAGGACAAAACATTCGCTATTCATTAACCAGACTGACAATTTGCCTTCGGCCTTGAAGAAAACACGCCACACCTTCTGGGAAAAGTCTTGTTCTCACTTCAGGATGTTCAAACACACACTCGTAACATGAATCATAATACACTGCAAACAATTACAACTTATGACACGCGTCGTATTGACACTGGCTAGCCCTTGGGGAGAAGAAGACAAAGAAAGCGAGGCAAGTTAACCACTAAAGCTAACCACTCTTGACACTTCAGCGAAGTGCTTTTCAAACGTTTTACGCAAAGTACCAACTAAATAAAATCCGCTTAAACGCTCCGGTCGAGGGACTTTCCACGCCGCAACGAGAGGCGCTGTACCTAAAATCTTTTGTCAAATGAAATGGCGCTTAAAGATGAATTGCAAATATGTTGAGCCATAAAGTTAAATACAACTGAATTGTGCTGCATTTAATTTGTATTTACCGTAATTTCTGGACTATAGAGCGCACCTGATTATAAGCCGCACCACCACATTTTTAAAGGAAAAAAAACATTGTGTACACACATAAGCCGCACCCGCATATAAGCCGCAGGTGCCCATCTTGTTACATGAGATATTTACAAAGAAAGATGGTACACAGGCGGCCGTTAAAAAAGTCTTTATATAGGCCGCTTCATTAAATAAGCAGCAGAGTTGAAAGCGTGTGACAAAAGTCGGGGCTTATAGTCCGGAAATTACGGTATTTTATTTCCAGCCTAAACACGATTCCTCCGCAGTGGAGTAAAAGTAAATGCGGTGGTTCCGAAAAGGGATGATATGTGTGTGTGTGTGTGTGTGTGTGTGTGTGTGTGTGTGAATGGTCTCTTATTTTCTCGACAAACAGGTCGCTTGCGGGTCTGGAGGTAATGCGATCAGGGCTGAGCTGAGCAAAACTGGGGCGCAGTGAGTGGAGACACAAGAGAGCAGTGTACTGGTGGGCAGGGGGGGTCGGGACTTGCGGCGTTCCACAGGGACCTTCCAAAACGCAACCTCAGTCATTCACATTTAGGCACACGCTGACCAAATATTAAACGGAATTACGCAGGAGCGAAACAAACATAAGGTCGAGTCTTTTCACCTGGCCTAAACTGCTGCATGCAAGCGATTTATTGAATTACCGGACAGCACATGGCGTCCAATGTTTGCCGTAGACCCGACAGATCCTATTTCTCCCCATCTGGCCCCCCCCGGTAGTGCGCCTCCCCTTACTCACCCACTCAGTGTGTTTACACGCACAGCATAGGGTAACGAACCCGAGGACGTCCAATTGAACTCATTGTACGTGAAAAGGAGTTGGATCAAATGATGCCCCCCCCAAGTACTGCACTGAATGGGCTGCACTCGACTTTGACTTTTAACCTTTTTCAGGGACAGCGGTTACGACGGTGGACAGTTTATCATGTCGTCAGGTGACAGGGTGCGTGAAAGGGTTAAAAAGCTTGCAAATCACTTCACAATTCCAAACGAAGGCCTGGATCAGATTTTTCGGTTTGTTTATCGCGGATTTTTTCAAACATATTCATAAAAAAACATTTTGTTTCATATACATGGAGTACAGTACTGTATATGTTGCTCTATGTGACTCGCTGTTGTTTTGCAGCTTCTCGCGGACTTTTTGCGAAATTATTATTATTATTATTTTTTTACCTGTATACGTTAATTGGTCGCTACTTCTCGGATTTTCGTTTATCGCGGGTGGTTTTGGTCCCCGTTAACCGCGATAAACGAGGGATTACTGTAGTTACATGATAATCAATTTTCGATTGAGCCATAAAGTAGTAGAATTAGATTTTACTGTGCGACATTTAAATGAACCCACCACTCATTAAACTGAAATGCGAATGTCCAATATTAGATTAAGCAAAACATATCGATCAATAAAATTAATCCTGATTTACACCAATACCTAACCTTATATACACTGCTAATAGAATAGTTACATGATCATCTCCATTCAACTCTTGACTCAAATGTATTTATAGAGCACTTAAATAAATACATAAATAAACAAATACATAAAATAATCCTGAAAAAAACAACACCACCAAATCACCGGCATCTGATGACCTGAATTTTTTTGGGGGGGAACCGATTAAGTATCAAAATAATTACGTTACTCTGGGCAGGGCCATTTTGACCATTTTGGAGCAGCCGCGTGATCACGATGACGTCGCTTTGTGCTAAAACATGGCAGCTGTTCTTGTCAGATTTGTATCTTAGTCTTATTTGCTATAACAAATGTCATATGGCATCACCAGGTATTGCTGTAATTTAGATAAAACACTCCTCACAATGTAAGGATTCATGTTCTTCCTTTGGGGGAAAAAAAAAAAAACATTTACAGTGGCAGTGGCTGGCGAATGCAGCTGGTTTGTGGCTCCAAAAGGCATTAGCGTTCGCAGAAATTCAATTTTATGTTTTGTTGTTGGGTTTTTTTTGTTTCCTTTTTAAGCTGCCATGTCTCAATTGCATCACCCGAGAGTAAAAAAAAAAAAAAGGGGACCGTGTAACTCGAACCACGCAGGCATGTGGAGGAACACGTCATCATAACAAGCTAGCCAAGCGTAGACGGAGCTGACGCTAACATGCCATCACTTCCTGCCAAGCCCATCTGAAGTCACGGTTACACTTCTGGAGACTTTCTTTCCATTGTCTGCCTTGAAATGCGATTCGAGCCAAAAATGGCAGCGGGACAGTGTTGACCCGTGTTTGCTCTTACCTCTATCTGCTGCACGGTGAGGTCCAAGAAGGTGTTCTCGTTGCGCACGCTGATCAGGCTCTTGGGGCCCTTGCAGCCCATGCTGGTGCCGAGACCTCCGTTCAGCTTCACCACCACCAGCTTGTTCAGGCTGTCGGCAACGCCATCCGGAAGGCCTCGCGCCGCGATCTTGTCATACGGTTGGATCTGGACACACGTAGGAAAATGGCATCACATGAGTAAATGTGCCTTGTGGGTCTTGAGGGGATGATTTTTAGTGCTGCTTGTGAGGTTTGTATCTTTCGGAGTCTGAGCCCCTTTTAAATTGTTTGGTTCCATCTTTTAGTTTATGCATGTGGCCTGAGCTGGTTTGCTCGTATTGTCGACTGCTCATTAAACACCGAAGTGCGTCGTATTATTTTTCCGATAGGACAGGAGTGACATTGAAATTTATATTGTGAGCGTGCGGGTGTGCAAACTTCCTGCTAGCACACCACAACTGTGACCCCTCCTTCCTCTTTCAAAGAGGTTAAATACTCTGCCTCCAAAGTAGATAACATAAACAAAGCGCATCAGGCTCAAAATGTTATCTTAGCTGCCGTGCACATAAATACTTAAACGCTCCGTAGCTGCCTGCGCTAATACGTGTCGGTGAAGCATTTCAAGAGGTAAACCACCGCGCAGCGTAATTATCGCCAGTTGCGGTTTCAGACGGGATTCCCACCCGGCGCCGCGGCGGCTTCCCTCCCCACATGATCGCTCAGCGGCCAACAGGCATTTAGCATTCGGCGTGACAAATCAACAAGAATGTTTGTGGTGCGGATTGAACAGGAGCGGATTGTTTATACAAATAAAATTGTATTCATCAGCTCGATGGAGGAAGGAAGTGCACCAAACTCGGTATCGTTGATCTTGCTGTGCTGTTTAAAACCGAGATGATAACAGTGGTGCCATGAGATAAAAGTTTTAATACGTTCATGCACTGTAGTAACTCAAATCATATTTTGCCATTAAAATGAATGGAAATGTCATTAATCCGTTCCAACCTCTCACACAAAAAAATACACTGCAATATGTTTTTTAAAAAGAAAAATTGCACTCGATAGTGTTTTTTTTTATAACATACCCAGTAATGCAGTTATGATCTCATTTAATACAAAAAAAAAAATAATTAAACTGTTTTTGTCACACATTTTGATTCGACGGATGTGGGCTGCTCCTGGTTTGCATGCACGTATACCACTCACTAGAAAAGAGCACATCGTGTGTGGGGTCTCTGACAAGTTCCACACCAGTATGTGTGTGGCCCGCATTTTTTCCGAACCTTAATGAACCGATTCGCCCTTTCAAGGGCAGCGTTACTACAGCGGACAGCTGATCATGTTTTCAGGTTGCAGGTTGCGTGAAAGGGGTTTATAGATATGTCCAAATACTTTTGTCTCAAGACGTCAATGGAATTACGTAAATGTAAGAAAACTGAAGCTTTCCTGGGATGGGATTATTAGCGCTGACCTCTCTTAAACCACCACTGGTGTCTCATTAGCACGCATCACTGTCATTTTTTTTTTAATCCTGTTAATCTCCATCTCCAATTTCCTTTTTGTTACGCCACAATATCTCTGCACACCTCTTCTGTGTCACATATGGTGAAAAGAAGAGAAGGCGTACTGAGAGCGAGTGAGAGGCGGTGGGTGGGTGGGTGGTTGGGGGGGGGCAATGGAGTTTTTGGATGGTTACAGTGTGAGGAGGCAAAGACAGAGCAGGCTTTGTGCGTTTGTGGCAAGCCACCGAGGACGTTTTGTAAAAGAGCAACGAGACAGAAGGTCTGCACACCCCCATAAACAATTTACCGTTCCGCTGGTGAACCCCAATTTGGGTCGGTAGGGCCGTGAATCATTAACGCGGACGCAAGTTTGCTGAAAATACAACTGCGGGCGATTCATGACCGAATGATAAATACAACGATCCATGGATGTCAGTCGAAAGCTTCGGCGATGTATAATTCGGAATTTACCGCCGTCTATAGACATTAAAACCACTGCACACAGGATATCCATCCATTCATTTTCCTGACTGGGAGGCTAACCGCTATTCCAACATGCTGACGACTCAAGTAGATTATGACAGGCCCACATTGTCACTGTCAGTCGGAATCCTCGCCTCTCCAAAATAAGTTTAAAAAAAAAAATTCCACCCTGCTTAACCCTCATGCAGTATTTTTAAGCGGCTGCATGAAGGGTATTACGTCCCAAAAATGTCCCTCTTCCAATGTGCTTTTTTCACTTTGAATTTTTTCCACTTTCAACCCCTCAAAATGTTCAGTGGGAATTGGCCAAGACATAGATATACATCCTATGCAAAATTTCAGCTTCGTGGAGTTATTTTTCACTGTTTTGTCTGTGGTGTCCATTTGTCCAACAGTCCAAAATCGTCCAACGTGTCCAAAATGTCCAATTTTGGGATAATTACTGCATGGGGGTTAAATTGCCACACATCGCATTATTCAAGTGATATAAAACAGGCTTACTTGACTGAAATACTATCACTCATTATTGTCTAAAAAAAAAAAAGTTCAGATTTTGCAGTCTTGAGGCGACATAAAGCTGCCTGGCTCCTGCAAAGTGAGAAGGAGGCGGAAGTTTGATACTTGTCAGTCTACTCAGATGAACACGATAGTAAAAAAGATTTGTTGTCGAGCTATATTCCAACCCTTAATTCGTTATTAACGCATAAAAATGGGATGTTTAACAAATAGCATCGATTTTTGACAAGGCATGAAAATTGCCCTATTTGTACACAATACATCCAGACAAACGTCCTCACATTACATAATTGGTGACACGCAGGACAAGTTCAGTGGTTATGGCTGCATATGGCTTTCACGTGTTTGTGTGCGTTGAGCAACGCGGACTGTGATCCTCCAAAGGTCAATCCCGACATCAAACGTTTCAAGACTGCTTGTTTTGGGGTTTTGATCAGTGTGTGTTTTGTGACCGTTTTTCAAGCACA
The DNA here is from genome assembly GCA_018466805.1 of Hippocampus abdominalis. Classification (NCBI taxonomy): domain Eukaryota; kingdom Metazoa; phylum Chordata; class Actinopteri; order Syngnathiformes; family Syngnathidae; genus Hippocampus; species Hippocampus abdominalis. Next base: position 5,993,149 of record CM031702.1, read on the forward strand.
CGAAGGGAGATGGAAGGCTAACTCACAGAGTCCTCGGGTGGTCGCTGTATCTTGATCCACTCAACCGATGGACCCTTAACCTGAAGGAATCTGTGGAAGAGATTGTTGAAGCCCTCAAAGTCTTTCTTGCATGCCTGAAACACACCAAATTCATATTTAGTAAGCTTTACATGTCTGGGAGGATATGAGGTTTAGCCTGGGTTGTTAGCAGAAGTTATCAGGAGTTCTTGCAATATGTGCAAAGACATTCCTACATTTACATGCACAGAGGACAGATTCAGGAGTTGTTTGGTAACTATACGAGCTAAACAAACCCTTGCGAGATGTAATAAATTCCTTTTCTGGTCACTGGATCACACACAAGATTGCTAGTGGCTGTACTTTTCCCACCGATAACGAGATTGAAGATAAAATAGCTCCGCGCGGACTGTTTGGAAGTACTTGATGCTGATAAAGTCTGTGTGCGAACCAAAGGAGGAGGAACTCATCCATCAGGATTTCTGTTCCTTATTATTAAAATAGTATGTTGATGTATTGTCGCCGTATCCAGGTGGAGTGTTTGTTCCAGTTAAGAGGCTCAACCTCTGCCTGACTTAAAAAAACACACCCAACCGAAAGCGGAGAGATGACGTGCTGCTGAAAATCAGAATAACAGAAGGGAATCCATGGTGAGTTTGTGCATGAATAGAAAAAATAAAATACATTCAAAATGGCTTCCTAAAATTTGCAAACATTACATACCCCACCCAGAAATGTTTAGGCTTGCCTATACAGTCAAACCTCGGTTTTCGAACATCTCGGTTCTCGTCCAATTGGTTTTGGACCAAAAATTTTCCGAGTTTTTTTATGCCTCGGATGCCGAACAAATTTCGGTTCTCGAACAAACTGAGCGCACTTGAATGCACCATTTGACTCCTCTCGCCTTCCTTACATGAGGAAGTGACGCTTCCTCGTGTTGCTTTCCATTGTGAGCAGACGTGTTCAGTCAACATTTTTATTTTAAAAAGGGCGTGGTTTCGGTTTTCGAACAATTTCGGTTTTCGAACAGCCTTCTGGAACGGATTATGGACGAAAACCGAGGTTTGACTGTAATAATAATAACAAAATCAAAACGAAACACAACATCTGTTCCTACACTATCTGCATGGCTACAATCGACGCCCACAGCGACTCAAACGTAGATCGGCTAATGACCAGTGAAAAGTAAACATACTAGGGTGCAGAATGTAAGAATGTGGCAAAGCTTTAACATTTTGCGGAATTTCACCTATCGCGAGTGAGGCTGGAATGTATTATCCGCGATAAACTCTGATTCGCTACAGCGTATAACATAGTTTCGGAAGTGACTAAATAACTAACGCAGACCTCACTCATGTTGTCCCTTGTGTGCCCCCCCCGCCCACCCTCCACACGTATGTTCGTAAGCAGGCGGAACCCTCATTTGCACCGCAGCACAGTATGTGTCACTCTCGTGTTTTCCCGGCAACCCCCTCCGCCCTCCAAATCGCAACCAGATGCTCGGTGAGAGTGAAAAAAGGTGGGGCCGCGAAGCGGAGATGTTACCTCTCTCTCTGCGCCCGCCGTGGTGCCCAGAAGCTTCTCCATCTCGCTGTGGATGGAGCTCTCCAGCTGCTGCCGCATTATTTCCTGGAAATGAGACATCCCTCCGTTGAGCATTCCTTTCCTCAGATCTGCACATAGACGGGGGAGAGTTCAAAGTTAGCGTGAAAGTTAGCTGCTCGTATTCGACGAGAATCGAACGAGCCAAACGCGTCAGAGTGAAACATTCTGACACGGGAATGTAAATGCCGACGACGTACTCGGTGTTCTCTCTGTACCAGCTGCACACAATTTTTTTTCTCATATTTTCAAAGTAACCAATCACAGTAGAACACAGCAGACTCAATTCCGACAGAAAATGTCTGGAATCGCACACCCTTAACGTTAAAATATTTGGAGTTGAACCAAAATTATTTGTTAAAATATACGGTAACTCAAAAGTTGAAATATTAGGAGTTAAACCAACATTTTCTGGAGGGAAAAAAGGCTCAAAAGTCTATAAAATATTTTTTTCAACAAGAGCTGGGTATATATGGCCTTAAAATAAAATCCCTGAGTTCGATTTTATTTCTTTCAATAAAAAGCAAAGGCAATGTGATGATGGCATTATTCAATGGGAGAAAGTGGCCCTGTGTACAAACAAGAGGCAATTTTCAACTGGGACAATATTCAGCATTTTGAGGCATCAAAGTACTCCGCCAACGACCTGAACAAGAATAGCTTTGTGTTGTTATGCCCAACGGGCAAGCCAAACTTACCACATTTTAAAATCATAAATTTCACGTTCTAACGTGATAAGTATACGCACGGTCTGACCCACAGCACCGTCTGATTGGTAATATGATAATATTGACATGGAAAGAGGCTAACCCCCGCTAGCTCCGCAAGCTAATTTCCGCTCCAACGATAGGCTAATCTCGAATAGCAGACAATGGGTAACAGCTAGCTAGCTGCTAATTAGCTACATCGACCACGTTAGAGGCCCTCGAGAAGAAAGGAACCTGCTCAAAAAACAGAAACAAAAACTGCATAGACTGGCATGGCTTTGTCGTGTTTATGTGCTGGTCTTGCTGGTCTCACTAGCAAGAGCAAAACAGCAGCAGCAAAAGCAAAACAAAACAGCCAAGATTCAAACTCCCGAACCTTTGGTCAACCAACTGAGTCAAAGCCACGCAATAACACCACCATCCCTGTTCTGGAACTGGTAAAAACTAATTGCACATGAAATCAAATTTCCCGTGAGAACAACAGGAGTCAAGACAAACTTGGTTCTTTTGAAGCAAGCTGCTTCGGGCAGTATCGGGCAGTAGGAATCGCAGACACACAAAGACGAAAAACATCCATCACACTCACACGAGGGACAAATTCAGCCTCCATGCGTGAAAACCCACAGGCAGGCCCGGGGAGAACATGCATCCACACAGGAGTCAACCCGACCTCTGCACTGTGAAAAACTTACCGGGGCCTTCAAACTCTCCGCATGTCTAATGTCTACAAACCGCGAGTGACACAGATGTGATCCAGTACAACAACGCAACCCCCCCACCGCCAAACAAAACAACTAGCATCTGGAAACAAGATGCTAGTGACGCTTTTGGCAGAAACATCCTCGCGTTCTTCCGATCAAATTCATGGAAGAACATAGTTCGCTTTTGGGGAAGAATGACTCACGAGATTTGCGAACGAATCATTTCACACGTGTGAGAACACATTTGGAAGAAACATCGTCAGAACACCGAACAATATTACTTTGTAACACATAAACATCGAGCGACATGATAAGAAGTGTCCACTAAGTATTTTCAAGGTCCCACTCGATCCTTCCGATGTTCACGTCATCTAATTATATGATTGCGAGATGACGTTTGGCTTTCTCTGGCAGCACGGCAACTCTCCGCATGAGACTTTGTGGCCCATTTCCAAGGGACAGCAGCTGCTTTTGCAAAACATACTGACATCACAGAGCACAACGCCAACTTGCCAAGCGTCGGGTCTAGCATGACTCTGGAAGTCGTGGAAACCGACAGATGCGATAAGATCACACTTTGGTGGCTTGGATGTGAAAGGCACAGGAAAATAAATATTGGCTCGACTGTCTCTGACGTGCGACAAAACCTACAGCTTTATCACCTACAGAAGCACATTCCAATTAAAAAAAAAAAAAAAAGCGCAAACAGGAAACAAAATGATTTCAGGGGTTGAAGTGACGGATAGGATGTCATGACATCCGGTTCGGGCGCAGTTTTGGGGAAGTGAGACACTTTGCAGTTCATTCAAGGAACAATAGAATTCCTTTTTAGTTCTGATTATAAAAAGCAGACTTCGGGGCTTGTGCTGCAATGTTTCAGAATCTTGTGTGTGAAAGAGGCTCCTCATTCGGCATTCTTTGTGGGAATTGCGTAGGGCTCGTCGGTTATGGGAAAAACAAACTAAGAAAAATCATGATTATTTTTGCCATTGATATTACAAATGACTGAAAACGATGATTCACTTGATTTCATAACTCAGTATTTATTAAACGACCAAAACTTTTAACTATAACTTGAAGGAACCACAAAATAAACGAGTAAGAAAGTAAAATAAGAATATACTCAAATAAGATAAAAATAACGGTGATTCCGGCTGTGCGCATGTTGGCCTCATAGGGGCAGTGTGGTGCCGTGTATGCGTGGAGAATAGTAGAAGAAGAAAGGTGCAATAACTCAATTCTAAGTGCTGTACATGGAGCAACTAACATGTACAACAGTAAAGCAACAAAAAAGACGCAAAGACGATAAGGTGAATAATTTAATTCATTCTGCTCTGGCTCTGATGTGGTGGGATCTCTGCGTGAAAAAGAGAATAATGAAGTATTCACGGGTGCATTTTTTTTTTAGATAATTTCGCCTTTTTTTTCTCGCTGGGTTCTGTGAACGCCACGGGCAAATAAATGCAAAAGTTTACATGCTCTCTGTGTGAAAGAGTGACTGACTTTCTTTGGTTAGTTTCTTTGCTCGGTTCTGTTTGAAAGCCACTGGCAAATATTTCTTTCTTTCTTTTTTTGCCAATTCCTTAGCATGTCTTTGTCTAATGTGTACTTGGCAAAAAAAATGGAAATTTTAAATTTTAAATAAACTAATATTAGCTGGCCGATTATTCATCAGGCACTACATTTCTTTTTGGGATAGGACCTAAAAATGTTTTCTTTGCTGGGTTCTCAGTAAAAGAGGCGCTATTGAGATTTCCCCACTGGCATTCATTTGGAGGCCAGTTTGTTTCTTCGCTGGGCTCTCTGTGGAATCCACAGGCGCATACTGGTATAATCTTCTGCTCGAGGTGTGAAAGAGGTGCTATGAGGCGTTCTCACTGGCAGTACTTTTGGAAATGGTGCCAATTTGTCTCTTCTCATATTTGAAATGGACCAAAAAATCAGATCATCAACATAAAGATCAAGCGACAGAGACAGAATCTCAACTGTTTGCTTTGGTTGCGGTTCCTCACTTTGATCTACAAAGTGCCAAATTATTACTTTTCTTGGCTGTGATCTTAAAGATATGTTTTCCCCTCTGGCACATCAGTTTTCATAATAATATTATAATAACAGGCGGCCCGGTAGTCCAGTGGTTAGCACGTCGGCTTCACAGTGCAGAGGTACCGGGTTCGATTCCAGCTCCGGCCTCCCTGTGTGGAGTTTGCATGTTCTCCCCGGGCCTGTGCGTGGGTTTTCTCCGGGTGCTCCGGTTTCCTCCCACATTCCAAAAAAACGTGCACGGCAGGCTGATTGGGCACTCTAAATTGTCCCTAGGTGTGAGTGTCGGGGCGCGTGCTTGTTTGTCTCTGTGTGCCCTGCGATTGGCAGGCAACCAATTCGGGGTGTCCCCTGCCTACTGCCCGAAGACGGCTGGGATAGGCTCCAGCACCCCCCGCGACCCTAGTGAGGATGAAGCGGTTCGGAAAATGGATGGATGGATATTATAATAACAATATAACATGTAATATATTTTGTAATATACAGTATATGAATTAGGGGTTATGTTCAGTAACAGGTGGGATTATTATCCTCAAATGTCATAGCTATAAATTATAACATACGGTCAAGTCCGTACAAGCTTTTATTCGTCAAATGTAAAATATATAAGTAAAAAGCATGTTGTGCGAGAAGAAAAGAAAATATATTTTTTTAAATCCGCATCAAAAATACATTTAGGGACACATAAAGCCTTGTTTGAATCAAATTTGCTTGTGGACCAGTGTCATGTTTCTAACAAAACTAAACAACGACGCATATTCTAAATGCAAATTTGCTTCAATCGAGGATCATCAGAAACAGAAAAATAGTTTTGTCGAATCCACAAAATAAGTCTACTTTGAAGAATTAAAAGTACAAAACTTCTCGTTCATCTTCTTACCTGCCACATAAAGGGCCATGTTCAAATTGGTCAGGAAATACTGTAAGATGCAAAAAAAAACGAAAACAAGCTTGTAATAATTGCCGGTTAATTCCACAGTGTCATCCGCGACAAAGTAAACGTTCCTGGGCTGAGTGCTGACTGTCCATTCATGTGGTGAAGGTCCAATCACCAGCGCAGCTCCAGAGCATAGGACATCCCATCGAAGTAATAAAGGAGCAAAAACCAGGACACGTTCGCACTTATCTCACTGGCTAGTCGCCAAATGAAATGTAGTCCCACAAAAGTCGTTTTTTATCCTTTAACACCCCCACCACCACCACCACCACCACCTCCACCCTCGACATAAAACACGTCACAAGTCCTGGTTATGACTCCTGACCTCTATCCAGGGTCTTCCCCCCCCCTTCCTCACTCCTCCTCCCCTTCAATGCCAACGCCCCACCTTTGGGTTTCACAACCACATTATTGCGCCGATTTCCCGGCGCTTTTTTTTTTTTTAAGATACGCACCCCGCGTCAATTATTAACCTACCGGGAAGAAGACTGCCATCCGCCGTAGTTAACGGAGCATTACAAACGCATAGATGGGAGCGAACGCAACTCGGAGGCGATGCGCACACAAGATCCGACCGAAAAACGGAGGGACTTTGAACGCACCGCGGAGAAGAGGAACCACTGTAACTGAAATGAGACCCTGGGGGAAAGAAACCCCGATTGGTTAAGCTAGCTAGCCAGTCCCTTGCTGAGGACAAAAACCCCGAAAATGGCAACGACACCGGGGGCGGTTTAGTCTTACCGTTTGCCCGTAGATTGCCGGTGGTCGATGGCCCGGTTCAGCGGTTCGAAAGGGACCACAGCAAGCAACTCCCCGCAGAGGACGCACACGCACATACGCACACACACACACACACACTTCACACCACTACACTGACACGAACATTTATTTCCTCTGTGTGGCTTTAAAAGCTCAACATACCAGGCTAGCTGGTTGTGTTAAAAAAAATGAAAATACGTGTGGAGCTTGTGAGAAAGAAGAAAGAAATACAGTAGCTGATTATTTTTTTCCCCCCTCCCCTCTAAAAGTGACATTCCAAACGGGAAGGAATTTAAGCCTTTCATCGCCAGTCAAAGCCAATCAGAGTGTGGTGTTTACATGACGTCATTATTAAGCGCCAATGGTTTTTTGTGAAGCAAGGAGAAGGCATTTCAAGAAGGAAATTGGGAGGCTGCTAAGAGTGGAGCAAGGCCAATCAGAGTACGATGTTTCTGTGCTGTATTTGCCAAGAGCCAATGAGTTTGTGCAACACAATTACACACATTTCCGGCTTATAAAAAAAATATCCACTTATCTATTTTAGATTTGTGTAGGGCTGAGTGTTGTTTTATCCGATATTAAAATCTGAATAATCTTTATTGGCCTAGTATGTAGAACACACAAGTAATTTGTCTCAGTACAGTCTACCCTAGTATCATCAACAACAAGCAACTGCGATAAACAAGGACATGACAAATAAGTATGGAAAGGCATTCCGTAATGATCAATATGTAATTAAAAATTATCCTAGCTTATCTTTATATGGCACTTCCTAGGATGCTTAAATACCGAGGAAAAAATAGGGCTGTAACACTAAGGGACGTTAATTACTGAAACAAATAAACCTAAACACACGTTGTTTATTGGAATATGGTAAGCTCATCAAATCAAGCCCAATACAGTTCAGGTCTTTTAGTGTTACAACATTGAACGGTTAGGATTGAAGTGTTTTTTTTTTTTTAACACCACTTAACTACATGCAACAAAATGAAATGAAAAGCCACAGGTGACAAATTACTGTAAGGACCTAACGCACACACTGAAGTGCCTCATGGCGTGTAGTCATTCATGACAAAAGATATACAGCAATGGTTTGGACAGCAGTGTTCAGAGCAGCCAGGAGGCTTCAGCCCTTTAAGAGGGAGGCTGATAGAACCTGAAAGTCGAATAAACCAAACCAAAAGTGAAGCTGTTGTGCTTGTAACATTTAAAAAGTGCACACCTGCAGAGCAGCAACAAAGCCAGCCAGGTGCAATTGGGATCCATTTTAGTACCAAAGCATCCGCTTACCCCTCCCAAAGTAGCAAGAAAACACACTCCATCTCCTTCATATGCACACACAAATGAGGAACGTAACAACAGTGAAGGGAGTGTTTTGTCACAGGCGAGCATCTAAACGTAGTCACTTGGCCAGGAACTCCATCGCTGTGTTCCTCTCATTTATCAGCTCTGTGGCTGTGGCCTCCATCTTAGCCTTGGAGAAGTCGTTGATGGCCAGTCCCTCCACTATTTTCCAGGTCTTGTTCTGAGGAGAGAGAGATGGCATTTTAATTACCGGTACTGAATAAGCTGCAACATTCCAGGTACTGTGGGGCCGCTACAAACAACCAATGCTGGGCAAATCACTTAAAAAAAAAAGAAAAAGAACAATATATATTTTTTAAAGCAATTAGGTGTACTTTCTAATTACTTTCCAAAGAAAAAAAAAACACCATGAATACAATTAGTTACACGGGAAAGTAAATATTGAAGGCATGTACACCAAAAGGGGGGGCAGCACAGTATGTACTCAGGCCACTCCAGTGTGTGTGTGTAAGCATGCTCACCTTGATCTGGACAGGGAAGGAGTAGATGAGGTCATTTGGGACTTTGTAGGTGTTGCCCGTAGAGTACACACCCATGGAAATGAACTCACCCTGGATTAAAAGGACACATTTGTTTAGAAGAGTCACCCCAAGTATACATACATTCTGTGTGCATACTTCACTCCATCCCCCCACAGTGTAAAAATGAGCAAATAGGCTGGAGACGGTTTATACCTCCGGGGTGCCGAACCAGATGTCCCTCATGTTGTCACAGATGGCCTTGGCTGCAGACATGGCGCTGGACAGCTTCCTGGCCTTGATGATAGCAGTGCCTCTCTGCTGCACCGTCTGCGGTGGAGCAACGTGGACGACATTAACACACACGCTGGGACGTGTCCACACAAGCAAGGCTTTGGACACATGCATTCTGTCACTGAAAACGGACTTTTTCGATAACTCTGGCCAGGGGGGAAAAACATTTTCCAAAATTTGGCAAAAACAAACCAGAGAGAAAGTGTCTTGATTGACTAATTCCAAGTGATTAGGGAGGAGAAAAAAAAACCCCATCTAAAAATCACTACAATGGTTTGCTCACAGCGATGAAATCCCCTTTCAGCCAGGCCTCGTCCTTGACGGCGTCGAAGCAGTCCACTTCGTTGCCGGACACGTTAACCTTGCAGTGGTGCACGTCCGGGTACTGCGTGAACGAGTGGTTGCCCCAGATGATCATGTTCTTGACCTGGGTGGCAGGGACGCCGCAGCGCATCGCAACCTGCGGGACAAGCACACAGACAGAGACCGTTAGAGGCAGCCTTAATAAATACAACTGGGAAATTGGAAATTGATTGTGCATAGCATAATTTATTAAATGGTCACAGGAAGTAGAATCCCGCAAAAAAACACACCTGAGAGCGGGCCCTGTTATGGTCGAGGCGGGTGAGGCATGAGAAGTTCTCCTTGGGAATGGAGGGAGCAGACTTCATTGCAATCAGACAGTTGGTGTTTGCTGGGTTTCCGACCACCAGAACCTGAAAGTATCACAATACGTGTCCTTCATTTGATAAAGACGTTCAAAGAGGCATAAACTGAGCAGTCCTGGTGTTACTACCTTGACGGTCTTCTTGGCGTACTTGTCCAGGGCTGCTCCCTGAGTCTGGAAGATGGCCACATTGGATTTGAGCAGGTCTTTCCTCTGCATGCCTTCCTTCCTAGGCATTGAGCCTACCAAGATGGCGGCATCCAGGTCCTTAAAGGCCACTTCCACCTTGTCGGTGGCCACAATTTCTGCGACGAAGGAGAATCTTGACATGAATCTACTGATGTGTACATGGATATTGTTCTGCACTGTGGGGATATGCACCAAACTTTGTCAACAAAAGTGAAAATCCAAAAGTAACAAACAAAGCACTAATCGAAGCTCCTCAACCAACTAACTTCTATAGAATTCCTTGGCACCGAGATGGCATTATTTGTGGATTTTTGCTACCCAGAGCAGGGCTCTTTCACTATCCCTGATGCATAGCAGGGGTCCACTGTAGTTAAATGGCTACCTCTCAAAAGAGGGAGGGCGCAGTCCTGCAATTCCATGACAACACCTTCCAGGACAGTCATCATGGGCGGAATATCCAGGAGGAGCAGCATGATTGGCTAGTATGAAAGACAGCAAACAAATGGAAAACTAAAAACATATCACACAGGAAATCAAAACCAGTTTGGACTGTTTGGAACCCTGTGAGCAAAGGCAAAGTAAGCGCATTTCAAAGCTTTTACCGGGTTCGATCCCAGCTGCCTCCCTTTGGAACCCTGTGAGCAAATTGGGCAGGTGTGAAGTGTGGGCGTAGATTGGCTGGCAACCAATTCAGCGCATTTCTCCAGCACCCCCCGCGACCCTAGTGAGCGGTTCGGAAAATGGATGGATGGATAAATTATAGCCTGAGGTGCTTGGCACTAGGTCCATCTCACTAAGATTCAAGGATGATCCTCCCTTGTGTGCGCTGATCAAATCTCAGATCAAATCTCACAAGCGCAACTACCATCGTCACCCACACAGGATTTTTGTGATAGGTGTCTCAGGCTCATGACACGCCCCAATAATATATGGAGAGTACAAATGACTACTTTACCTGATCTTTACCAAAGACATCTCCTTTGGCAACGCTGAACAACAGCGAGTAGGCAATCTGCCCTGCAGCGCCAGTCACCAGAACTCGAAGTGGCTCAGCCTGCAATGGGTGGTGGGTGCAGAAAAAAAAAACAGGTGTCAGTACAATTACCATTTATTTACACACACAAGGGCGGATTGGTAGGGCAGGTAGGCACACTTCCAGTGGGTGGTGTCACCATTCTTGTTTAAACAGGATTAACATATCCAAGTTACTCAAATATAGTCTCTGTGACCTTTCCCCTGAATACGTTACATAAAAGGAAAAAAAGCAACTTACGAGCAACAGTAAACATTCACGTTACACAATTTCAAAGAAACTTTCTACCAAGACTTAACTGTTAACATTGCGGTGTGCCATTCACTATACTGTACAGCTTGACTGGTGTTTCATAATGGAATCACACGTGTAATCACGTTGAAATCACTTTTTCAAATCATGACTTCAATGACAAACTGTCCAAACTTAAATCTCTACGTTGATACAGGATGAATCAGAATCATCTTTATTATTAATAATAATAATAATTGGCCAAGTATGTAGAACACACAAGGATTTTGTCTCCGGTAGTACACGCTGCACGAGTGTCACATCATAACAAGCTAATCGGTATTAGTTGCTTTTACTCACCATATCGTCCAGAGCTTCAAGTTCAACTACTGTACTATGTAGCCAGCAGGCTCCTGATTTGTCATGAGGATAGTTCGAGCGTGGGTTTTTTTCTCCCCCTCTCCCTCCCTTGTGGTTTCTTCCGACTTCCGGGGTTGAGTGAACGCTGGCGCTTTTGGCTGCCGCTGCTCAACCCGTATTGTGTTTTATTGTTTTTGTTCCTGATTGTAAAGTGTCCTTGGGTGTCTTGAAAGGCGCTTATAAATAAAATGTATTATTATTATTATTATTACTCACAGATGGAGCCTGGCGTGGAAGATCATCCCCGCCCTCACGCCCTGAAAAAACCAACAGATCTATCGCGAGAGTTGGGGCGTGAACCTCGATAATTCTGGGAAATGTAGTTGTGAAAATGTTCATTATATTTAGTACAGTATTTTAGAAAGCAGCCACAAGTGACGTGCTTTGCAACAATTATCGTATGGAAGATACTTACAAACATGAGTTAAGTGCCACTTAATTCCACCGGCCGCTGTATTTGATTCCGTAAGTCACGCTAGTTAGCACGTTAGACGCTTAGCACGGCTTGTTGCCTAGCGACACCAATGTCGCTGCAGCGGTTGGCATTTAGCAACGTGGGAGCTAATTTATAGCAAACTTTAGACAGAGTGAAGCCTGTCGTGTTTTGTTCGCTACAGTGGGACGTTCGACGTCCACGCGGTGTAAGTGTACATGTTCGCTGATAAAGAGGGTCGTTTAAATGACGTTCGATGTCGTGCACCATCAAAGTGTTGAACGAACTCAGCTAAAGTTGGACGGGCAAGCATTGTCGTAAAACACCTGAAAGACGACGCGACGGAAACATCCTGGACGGTAAGTGCTTAGTGGGCACAGCATAACCAGTTTAGCAACTTTAATCACTTCTGATTGTCAACTTCCTTATTTTGTTGTATGTTTGTTTTGCTTAATGTCTCTGGATCAGTCGTCACAAGTCGATAAGAGAAATACCATTTACAATACAGTTCAACCCCAAAATATGTGCACCATAGTGATACTTATGCAATTGTATTTATTATTTTCTGTGTGTCTCTTTGCAGTTGATTTGACTGTTGTTGTCGTCAGCCAAAGCCAAAGTGTTGCTGCAATCCTTGTTTAAGCGAAGACCTGCCAGGTGAGCATTCACCCATATTTTATGGCCTCATCAATTCACCAGAAAGGGCCTTCGTTAAAACCATTCTCCAAATTTTGGAAGCATTCAGTTAACCCCAGTTTTTTAGGACTGATATATTCCAAACCCAAAAGGAGCTTTACCCATCCCAGACAATTTAAACACATTTAAAACAGATAAAAGCACACTTTTTAAAGACGTTCGAACACCAAAAAATTACAACCGAAAATACTATAAAAACCTAAAATACTGTAGAAAATATTATCCATATTGTAGTGTCTGCCTTCACATGTTGCTCCATCATTTGTGTTTAAATATCCCTTCAAATTGTTATCACACCACACTGATGCTTTTTGTTAGCTTGTCTGTGGTGTTTTGCATCGATTGTTAGCATTAAGCTAAATTAACCTCATTAAAGCAACGCTACGTGGTTGTTTCACTGTATTTGAACACAAATGGTCTAGTTGACAGATAATATAACCATACTCCCTGACATATATTCTTTACCGTCTGAGAAAAATATGATTACTCCTGATATACTGTGATATCTGTCGCGATGTATTTGTATACTGCTCCCCTGGCCACATGCATCTCTTTGTCTTTTCTGTAAAAACAACCAGTGAGGGGTCTCTTATTGCCCCTTGGAGCCAGTCCGAAGTGACGTTGGGAAAAGTTCAGCTGAGGATTCCGGTGCGTTGCTCGCTTGATTCTCCTCATTCCACCTCCTCCTCTTTGCCTCCATTGTCATTTCACCTCCCTCCTCTCGCCACCTTTTCTTCTTTTTATCGCCTATCCTATTCTGCTCCTCCACTTGGGCCTGAAGGGCGCACCTGAGCGAGACCACCGTCACGTCGACAGCCGGCGGAGAGAGATATTGTATAACCGGGAGGACACCCAACATCAGCTTTTTATCTGCTCCGGTAGACTATGGTGTCTCTGTGTTCCAGCAGACGTGACCAGATTGCAGTTGCCAAATCTCCGCTTGTGTAGTCGGTCATAGCGGGTCTCTCGGTATTACTGTCATGTCCCTGTCTAAAATGGATAGATGCTCTGGTGCTAAAATTGCGACTACAGTCTCATGTTATATCCCACTAGGTGTCAGTGCAGGACCACAATGAACACAGCTCACCGTTGTACCATTGTAGATGAGCTCTGATGGCCGGTCAGGCAGCAGGATTTTGGTGTTAGTTGGAGACAAACGTGTCCCCAGAAGCTTGGTTGGCGTTTAATCCAACGTAGTTTTTCCTCATCTGTGGTGTGGAGGTCTCATTTGAGCTCCTCTAATTGTCGTTGGATGAAACCTGAGCAGATTTTGCGAAGCATGTACTTAAAGCGCTTCATTCACACTGTGACCTTTTCACTTACTGGCGACACAGCACCAGGAGCAACCTCTGGATTTCGGTGTCACTTCGACATGGTTGCAGTGGTCAAGGATCGAACCACGAACCACCGGGTTGCGAAACGGACCACTCCACCGCTGAGCTCTCTTGTGTGTATGTGGGAGGGAAAACGGGCATGCGCGTTGACAGTCGGAGAGAACGCAAGCCTCTGCAAACACACCCAAGTAACTTCTTGGCACTGATGCAGAACTATTCAATTAAAATTCCTCATACACACGCGTGCGCGCGCACACACACACACACACTCCAGTATGCTGGAGGTGTGTTTCTTCTTCCAAGTGAGCCTCGACCACACTCCCTCTCTCTTGCTGTCTGTCTCCCAAAGGCGTTTGCATAAGCAAACGGTCCGTGAAATGGCTTTTGATGGAATCAAACTCCATATTAAGACAAATGCATATTTCATAGCCGCAGATGGACTGATTGACGGAGCGGCATCTTCATTTCTCCAATGCGGATCTCCTCCCCCGGAGGAGATGCTTATCAGAATATTACCGAGGCTCGGCTTGTTTTTGATATGCCAACTTGTAATGTTTGACCTCACAGGGATACTTTGGGTCTAAAATTGTTTGTTTTGTTTGTGTTTGTTTTTTCAGTGTTTAAAAAAATATATATATTTTTAGGGTTGCCACTAGGGGACACTAACCTGCTACATGCTGACTTCACATGTCTTGATGGAAAGCTGTTTGAGCATTTATATTTACTAGAATGGACAGTTTATCATGTTATCAGGTTATAAGGTGGATGAAAGGGTGAATTTGATCCAGCAGGACGGGCAGGTCAATTTTATCCCAATGTTTGATGAAATTAACTACAATTCTCGGTTGTTTCAACTATAAGTGCTTGTTATATATTGTCCCCAAATGGTGGCTCACATCAACTGTAATTCTGGGTTGTTTAAATTACTGTACATATTTTCTTTTGGTCAGGACCTACATTTTAGTGTCCATAAAGCAATAAGCTAAATTACAAAAAAAATTAAAAACAAACCTACTTCCAAAAAAAAGCTAGATTTGGTCACACAGTTCTCCAACAAGTATGCTGATGTTGTTCTGCTAATGACAAAAATCATACGAGTATAAGCACCTTAAACTGGATACCACGTCTATTTAAAAAAAAAATAAATAAAAAAAATGCTTTTCACTGTTTTCTCACAGCAGCAAAAAATTCACATTCATCGAAAAGTGACCACAACATGATTGTGGATCCACTGCATTGTGGATCTTTTTTTTTCTTCACATTTTTGGGTGCTAATCAATGCTAATCAAAGTGATGTCGTTATGGCATACCTAAACCAAGGCCAGCTCGCCAGACCTTTCATTAACCCCAGAGCCCAAATCCATCCAACTGGACCGCCGATGGCAACTCGCTGCCGAAAGCTGGCTGTCACACCCCTCTGCATAGCCATAATGTTGCATTGAGGGGGGGTAGGAGGTGCGGTGGGGGGGGGGGGGTTTCGGGGGCCACCCAACAGACAACACTGTGTGATCCACTCGCCTGCAGGTTACCAGCAACATGGATGGTCCTGTTTGTCCTCTCTCTCTCTCTCTCTCTCTCTCTCTCTCTCTCTCTCTCTCTCTCTCTCTCTCTCTTTCTCACCCCCCCCCCCCAAAAAAAAGAAAAGAATGTTTTCCCCCACAACACAGCTCCGTGCGGGGATTAAGGCCCGTTCCGAGCAGCCCGGGGTCGCGCAGCAGATGTTAGCCAGGATAGCTGCTTGTTGCCGTGACAACAGTAGCGCCGTTTGGGATGTGGGCCCGCCCAGTTGACCTTAAGCATATGCATGGGTGTGTGAAGAGAAACAAGTGCCAGTTTGGATTGAAAGTTGTGACACATGAGGGCAAAACAGTCAACTAAATGGACAAAAACTATTGGGACGCCGTGGCCATTCTACCTACAGAAGTGGAAAGTGGAGTTCCTTCCTTTCAGCGAAAATGGTTTCCACTCTGGAAGGACTTTCCACAAAAATTGTTGGGGTGTCTTTTTTGGTCCACATGTGGGTTGTTGACGAGTAAAGAAGCATAGACGTATCAAACGTTTCCAAAATGTCTAAAAATCCCACTTTAGCAGACTATCATTTTTTTTAATTCTTGCTAGCAGGGTTGGAAAAGTTACTATCTTTAACCCTCATGCAGTATTTTTAAGCGGCTGCATGAAGGGTATTGCGTCCCAAAAATGTCCCTCTTCCAATGTGCAACAACTTTTTTCACTTTTAATTTATTTTCACTTTCAACCCCTCAAAATGTTCAGTGGGAATTGGCCAAGACATAGATATACATCCTATGCAAAATTTCAGCTTCGTGGAGTTATTTTTCACTGTTTTGTCTGTGGTGTTCATTTGTCCAACAGTCCAAAATCGTCCAAAGTGTCCGAAATGTCCAATTTTGGGATAATTACTGCATGGGGGTTAAGAAAGTACAAGTTAGTCATTTGTTTCACATTTGGGCGATACAGAGTCAACAGTCAGCTGAATAGGCAAAACTATCGGGACAGCAGCTATAGCAGTTTTTTGACAAATTTGTAGAGATTGATATTCTCCATTCCCAAATTGTATTTAGTGATCACAGGGTCTTCAATTTGATCGAAGGGGCCTTCAAAAAGATCATCTGAAATTGGGCTTCTCTAAACTCGGAGATTGCCATGTTCTGGATCTAAAAGTGTTTGAGGGCTTTGGTCTTGCACACCAAAGTCATCCGAGCTTTGTTTTGTGCACAGGCAAAATATGGACCAAAATAGGCATTCAAATTAAAGGCTCTTATCTGGTCATCAATCCAAGACATTTGGGACCATGTATTTCTTCGCTCTAGTTTGCTCTTCGAATGGACCTCAATGAGTGGCCCAGTTCAGATGATAAGATGATGTCAACCAGGAGTATCGCGATATAACAGCAGGGTGGAAAACAGGTTTCTGGCGCTAGCAATTGTTTGTCAGCTTTGTCAATCACAACAGCCGCGCACAATTGAGTGAAACAAAATACCGGCATTCAAAACTTGAGACTAATGATGAGTGACAGCATCTTTGTCATCTACTGTACATTCTGTCGGTACACCAACGTAACAACGGCCCAGAAAGTCTCAAACGAGCAAGAACTTAAGTAGGTCAGTCAAAACGATCATTTCTTATTCCCGCCCGTTGCTTTTTCCAACTTCCTGTGTTTGACTTGAACCATTGGCCCCGGCGCCGGTTCACCGTGTCGGGTACAGCTGAGGCCGAATCGTGAAAATGCAAAAACTGAACCTCCTGACGTCAAATGGGCTTAACTGCTGGTCGAGTATGTTGAAGTCTGAGGCCCGGCGGCAGCCCCTCTGCTGCTCCCAGCTGTCAGCTCCGACGGGAAGGAGGATATCGCTCCTGACAAGACAAGACTTGACCCACGAATAGAGGCACCGCTCTGTTTTTGTGCCGTATAACAAGTACAGAATTCGCTCTTGTAGGGCTTTCCCCCAATACGGTGCGCATCGGACTTAGGGTTCCACCATTGGGTGGGGTAAATAGTGACTTATAACTTGCTACGATAATTTAGGAACCTTTGCCTGAAAATGCAAACTGAACGACAGCTACAGTCGCTTAAATGGCAAGAATGAATTCCTCGTATCTCCGTTACGTTTGCGGTAGCAATTTTAAGTAGTACAGGAGAACCAGAAATTATGATGTAATCACTGCGTTAGGTTAGCGACATCGCATTCCAGCGTATGTACGAATTTTTGAAAGCCGCTGTAGTAAAGGAAAGGCACTGGAAACCGAGGAACCTCTTTATTTCAACCTGGGTGGATTTTTTTGTCAGACGTTTTGCTTGGCAGGTTGTCTGTGACGTGGCAGGAGTGAACCGTCAAAGTTTGATGATCATTTTTAAGATGCTTTGGAAAGTATAAAAGAAATGATCCCAGAGAGAAACAAAATTGCGTGGACATGTCTATCTATCGGCGGCCCGGTGGTCCAGTGGTTAGCGCATCGACCTCACAAGGCAGAGCTCCCGGGTTCAATTCCAGCTGCGGCCTCCTTGTGTGGAGTTTGCATGTTCTCCCCGGGCCTGCGTGGGTTTTCTCCGGGCACTCCGGTTTGGTTTCCTCCCACATTCCAAAAACATGCATGGCAGGCCGATTGAACACTCCAAATTGTCCCTAGGTGTGAGCGCGGATGGTTGTTCGTCTGTGTGTGCCCTGTGATTGGCTGGCAACCGGTTCAGGGTGTCCCCCGCCTACTGCCCGAAGACAGCTGGGATAGGCTCCAGCACCCCCCTTGTGATGATAAGCCGATCGGAAAATGAATGAATGCATGAATGTCTGTCTATAATAACAAGACACACAGGAATTTCAGTATCCATGCCCAAAATTGAACAGGAAGTCGGCCATTTTGGGCAATTCCAGTGCTCGTACTTTGACTAAGTCATAGAAAGAAACCCATTTCGAAGCAGGTACACTTGTTTGTTTGTTTTTTTGTTTTTTTTAAGGGGGGGGGGCTGACGTCAGTTGATGATGAGAATGGGGTCTAAGTTTTGTAATACAGTCAAACCTCGGTTTTCGTCCATAATCCGTTCCAGAAGGCTGTTCGAAAATCGAAATTGTTCGAAAACCGAAACCACGCTCTTTTTAAAATAAAAATGTTTACTGAACAGTCTGCTCACAATGGAAAGCAACACGAGGAAGCATCACTTCCTCGTCTACCCGAGGAAGCGTCACTTCCTCATGTAAGGAAGGCGAGAGGAGTCAAATGGTGCATTCAAGTGCGCTCAGTTTGTTTGAGAACTGAAATTTGTCATTCGAGGCAAACTCAAAATTTTTGGTCGAAAACCGAATTGGTCGAGAACCGAGACGTTTGAAAACCGAGCTTTGACTGTATTTGAAGGAACTGTCATGAAAAAGGTGTGCAAGGTTCATTGTTCATATATTCATGATTGTTTAAATGAGACAAAAATCCAGATGACATTTTTGATCCAGGATTTTGTTTGTTTGTTTTTGGTAGATGATGCACTTTCCTTAAATATGATTGACATCTGCCAGGTCCTTGTAGGGAGTCGAGAAGGTAGAGGAAAAAAAAATGTTTGTTTACTTGTAGATGGCAGCATGCCTCACTCGGGGGGCTTTGAGGGGGCGATAACGACACCGGAATCCATCTCAGAGGTCGTGCCCAAGAGAAACGAGCCCTTTTGCTCTGAGCTCCATCGACTCGCCGCCGTGTCAAGCCGTCACAGGTGGAGCGAGACAGAAAGACGGTGGCTGCCCGCTGAGGTGTGTCCGAGTTGTCACGGCCTCATCTGGGAGGTGACAGACAGCCCGTGTGTGAGCGTGTGACGGGTGAATAAGACTGTTAAGAAGTCTAGGGGACGTTTGGCGTGACCTTTCCTTTCTGCCGGGGTCGGTGGCCACTCCATGAGTCTTAACGGCAACTTTAAAGGGCCTCGCGATCAACAGCCATTGACAGGTGTTTGTTAAAAGTTGACAGCATGGGTGGTGGTCAGCTTGAGGTTGTCCACGTCCACTCGATAAGAGCGGCCAAGTTTCGGCCTGTTCATTCACAAGATCTACACGTATAGTCCCCTCCAAAAGTATAGGAAGGGCAAAGTCGTTCTTTGTTTTTGTTGTATGCTCAAGACATTTGGGTTTCAGATCAAAAGATTAAGATTAAAATTAGATGGTTACAGCTTTTATTTGATGGTAATACACATCAACCATATTTTCCGTATTATAAATTGCTCCGAAGTACAGTCAAACCTCTGTTTTCGTCCATAATCCGTTCCAGAAGGCTGTTCAAAAACCAAAATTGTTCGAAAACCGAAACCACGCTCTTTTTAAAATAAAAATGTTTGCTGAACACGTCTGCTCACAATGGAAAGCAACACGAGGAAGCGTCACTTCCTCGTGTAAGGAAGGCGAGAGGAGTCGAATGGTGCATTCAAGTGCGCTCAGTTTCTTCGAGAACCGAAATTTGTTCGTCATCCGAGGCATAAAAAACTCGAAATTTTTGGTCGAGAACCGAGACGTTCGAAAACCAAGGTTTGACTGAATATACATATCAACCGTATTTTCCGGATTATGAATCGCTCCGACGTATAAGTCGCAGCAGCCATAAAATGCATTTAAAAAAATATATTTATAAATTGCCCTGGAGTATAAGTCTCATTTTTGGGTTACATTTATTTGATAAATTCCGAGACATGTCATCTTAAAAGGCAATTTAAAATAGAAAACAACAGGCTGAATAAGTGTACGATAAGCTAACCTTACACGACGTATAAAAAAAACAAACTGAGAATGTGCCCGGCGTGTCCAACGTTTGTGGTTAAAAGGTGTCGGGCGAACAACGGGGCGGCAAGCGGCTTTAAGAGCAGAAAATCCAGCGTTGGCAACAAAAACCCCGGCGTGTCAATGTGACACGCGTCACCTCGCCAGGCGACAGGGTAGCGGCACCGCCGAGGCGCACCGCGGCCCAAAATCTCTTTGAAGCCGGCCGGCCCCGACAATTGTGCAGCTGCTGTGGAAGTATTGCCTTTCATGCCCTTGGGCGTCGCCGTAGGCGCAGATAGGCCGAGCTTTTAGCGAAAAAGCTTGCCGGGATTAGCACTATTAGCGGAACAGGAGGGCGCAACAAGCGTTACTGCCCCAGTGTGTAAATGTTCAGAATGATTTGCATGGTTTAAAAACATGTTGAAGGCATAATCAAGCGGGATGTCTTCCTCACTTTTACTTCCTCTCCATCATCTCTCCCCCTCACTCCCACCTTCCCGTCCATACACATTTTCTTTCTCCGTCATTACTGCGGCTGTGTTTGCCTTTCTGCTCCAGGCGTTGGGTAAATACCTCTGCTGGAGTGAGTTTCCCTTTTTTCCTCCCCACCTTCTCCCTCCATTAGCTCCTCTAATGACGTTTACACTTGTGCTCAGAAAAAAAAAAAGCCTCCTCTTCATCTCCGCGGCATCCTCCTCCCTTCTCGCCTGCACTTCTTTGCTCACTCGGGGGTCACCAGATCATGTTTAAAGGTGTTTGGACTTTGCACTAAGAGTCCCGCTTTTGGATGATTTAGTCGAAAGTCATGAGGTAATCCTTTATTCGTGGGGAAGCCGCAGAGATCAGAGAAAAGCTCAATAGTGGCGTTTGTAGAATGTTGAGAGAAAAACACACACAAAAAAGAAATCCGTAAAACAATGCATTTATTTTTGTTCATATTTCAGATAAAATTTTGAAAAAAAAATCTGACAAAAAATGGAGATAGGACAAGAATCGATCTAAAAATAATAAATATGTTAAACAACATTTTCTAATCATATCTCAATTTAATTTTTAATAATTTATCATGCCAATATCTTTGTTTTTTTTGGTCATTTTGTTGTATTAAATTTTAATTTATTTACAATTTGAATTTTTTTTTTTACGGGGCATACACTTTGAAAATCGACAATGACAATATGAACATTAAATATGTTAACAATACATACTGGGAAATAAGATTTTTTTTTAACCTTTTAACTTTGTCAAACTTTATGTATTTTAGCATTTAATTCTGATCCATTATGCTAATGTTATTGTATAAGTTTTTGAAAATGTATTCATTTTGTTTTACTGGATTATTGTGACTTATTTTACTGGATTTCTTACATGTGAGGCGTCCATTTTGAAATTTTATCCAGTTGTGTGACTTTATTAGGAAAATAATCATATTCAGCCTCAAATCTGACTTTTAAATTGCCTTTCAGAATATCACTGTTTAATGCAAAATATTAATTCAGCATAATTTTTTGTGTGTGTTTTTTATGTGTATAATTGACAGAACGGTCACATTTTAAACAAGCTGAAGATGACTTTTGTCCAATTCATGCAACCTTCTGACCTAATTAACAAAACAATTTGGTCACCTGATAAGGGGGGGGGAAAAAATCTTCATTTTGACATCTGAACTATTTACCCCTGCGTGCCCCTTGAACCTGCAATGCAACTTTCGGTGGACGACTTTTTTCTCTCTCTCTCTCTCGCTCTCTCTCTCATATTTACACACTCCCGACTTGCCCCGGAGGCCACGTCAGAACAGCTTCCTTCTGCCGCTGATTGACGTGTCTTGTAAAACACACACGCATACAGAGTGATTGTACCCGTCACCTCTCCTGAGCAGCGTTCACCTCATTTTGTTCTACCTGTCCATCACTTCTATTCTGAATGGGCTCCCGTGAGACTGAACAGCTCTGGGCCCGCTGCTTGGCGCCGCTTTGCCCTCCCTCCTGTCAAAACGAAGACCGGCCTGTAGTGTCGCCTGTAAGCGTATACGCCGCCGCCGGGCTTCACATGTGACGTGGTCCTGTCTGTTCTCAGACGGGGCGGGTTTTCTGCCGCCTCAGGTGCTCTGCTAACAAATGAAGCAGGGGGGAAGGATCACTGGAAATAAAATTATAACTTGATTTGAATTTTGTAGTCCCATTTACCTCCACTAGAGGGGGACTTTATTCATTACAACAAATACAGTGATCTCTCGCTATTTCGCGGTTTGTTTATCGCGGATTTATTCAAACATATTCATAAAAAAAAAGTTTAATATACATGGAGTACAGTACTGTATATGTTGCTCTATGTGACTCGCTGTTGATTTGCAGCCTCTCACGGGCTGTTTGCGGACTAAAAAATATATAATTTTTTTTACCTGTATATGTTAATTGGTCGCTACTTCGCGGATTTTCGTTTGTCGCGGGTGGTTTTGGTTCCCCATTAACCCTGATAAACGAGGGAATACTGTAGGTTTTTGCAAATTGTTCCGTCGGGCAAATACTAAATATGACCAAGACTTTATTTCACGCTGTGGTGGAGTCTCTGAACCGCGAACAAACTAGCAGTGGAACAAATACAATTTCAAAATGTAATCTGGTCCGAAGCTGCAGCAAGCATGACTTGATTTTTAGTCAAAAGTCATGAGGTAAAGAAATTTGTCAGAAAGATGAAAAATGTCCAACCAAAGTGTTTGCACACACTGCAGCTCCACATTGACAGTATGAAAACCTGAGTCCAGACTCCCCCAGGTAATCACCAAATCACCGTTGCAAATTATTCATTCCATTACACAAAAAAATCATTTCACATATCTCCCGCACATCTCCTGTCTTAATTTCCACTGCTCGGCGCTGCTTAAAAAGCCAGATAACCTCTTGGCATTGTGACTTTATTCACTTTAAGAAAACCACCGCTGCATTTCAGCATGTCCGGTAGCCGCCCCCCTTCCCCCTACCCCATCCCAACTTCAAATACGTCCCAATCATAATGCCCGCCCTCCAAGAACTCCGGGAACATCTCAGACTAAAGTCCAATCAAAAAAAGGCCTCTGTGCGTCATTTCATTAACCCCGTGGGATCTCAAATATTTACTGTGACGGTGACTCCTGTCGCACACATTGACAAACATTCAAATAATGTGACCACCCGGAGGGGGCGAACGTCAATACAGAGCACAGAAGAAGACGCAGACACCAGACAAGGTCCCATTTTCTTTGTAAGAGGAGTCATGTGCCCCCCCCCCCCAACCCCCACCTCACCCCCAGCCAAACCTCCTTTCCTTTGATGTTGAAGCAGCTTCTTAAACAATGTAAAGACAACACACACGCACACACACATGCACTGCCCCTTTTTACTTCCACACTGTCTCTGTATACGTACTGCTTGCACACCCCCACAGAGCTCTGCTAGGGGGGAGCGACAGGTAGACTTCAGCAAACCCAGCCCGCACCCAAACACACACACACACACCAAAATGGCTGATGCCCTCTAAAAATGGCGTTTAGGAGAAGGCCAGAAGAATCCTCTTATGTCGCTTAACTGGTTCCGCCGTCGCCTCATCATGCTAGCCGCAGCGTTTCTCCCGTACATCCACGTTATCTCGCCTGTGTTTTTTTTTTGGGACTTGTAGTTTGAGGTTTTTGAGCAGCAAAATGAGATATTCCACACATTTCCTGCACCAGGAGGAGTATGTGCGCTAGATAAGAGCGACTCCTCAGAGATGAAATACGAAAGAGAAGCCGACGCAGCGATATAACTGCCTTGACCTTTGACTCGGTGTGTTTTTAAAAGTATCTTGCGCGCAAAATTTCAGCATTTAAAGACTGCAAAATTGAGCACCCACAAAATTCTACCATAGAATGCAAGGTCTGTGCTCTACTTTCTACATTTCAGGTTCTGAATGGAAACAAAATGGCACCAAGGTGTGAGAGGCAAGCCGACTCCGACTTTGTGAACCGGGGCTGACATTGAGAGGTGGTCACGGCCCACGCCTCGGTCGTTCACGCATCACGGGCGTGCAGCGATTGACGCGCACTTGAGGGATGACAGTTCACACAAAGCGGACAGCATTCCACACATCTGCGTGTGAAAACACCACAACAATAACCGTGGGGTCACTTTTTTTTTTTGGAGGGGGTGGATTTGCTATTTGATGAACACAATCTTTCTTACAAAAGTACTTGTAAAAAATAAATGTCATGTTAATTTCACATACTGCAGCAAAGACGGTTGGTTGTTGACGATCCGAACAAATGTATTAAATGAGGCTTCAAAATCATGAAAAAAGTAGCCGTTGTCACTGCTCTCAAATCACTGTGGGTGTGCCCACTGGATACGTCGAAAAGCACGTCCCGCTCAACTGTCGGTCACAGCGGCCAACGGGGCGCTCTTACGTGGCTGCCCTAGTGGAGTATTTGAAGGGAAGATGCTTTTTTTTTTTTTTTTAGGTGTAAGCTAGATATCGGCTTGTCGCAACTGTGCCGATTTTTCGTACATCCACTCGGTTTTCATGGTTCCGTACCAGACTCATCCACATGCCATTGATTTCTTGGAATCAAGCGCCCGCGCCGTGCATTCCACGCACTTGCATAAACTTTTTTCAATGATCCAATGTTGCATGGGATAACGCATTTCAAAACGATTTCCTGAATTAATTTTAGTTTTTTTTTTAAGGCACATGCGATGATGCTGACTTGAAATGGAAGATTGGAAAACCAGTAACAAAGTCTAAACATAACCGCTAACAGGTGGAACTAGCACACTGTAATTGACTTTTTTTTTTTAAATGACAACGTTGTGTCCATTTTTGTTTTGTTTTCTTTTTTGGTGAGAGGAAAAGGTTACTGAAACGATGAAACACGTAATCGAAGTTTGAACGGCTGTCACTCATGCCATGCGTGTTTCTGATGTTTTGCTAGCATGTTCGACCCTTTGCTAGCATGTTCGACCCTTTTGCGGTCTTCTGTGCGCTTTGTCTCACGTGCTTTTTTTTTCTGTTGCTTTTCCTCCCGAGCGCAGTGGGGCTACGCCGACCCGTCAGATGGCGTTCTGCCTGGCTGAGCTGCACTTGTGGTCCACCAAGAGCTCCCTCCAAGTCCGAGGTACTTTTTATCGTCATGTCGATCTCCGCCACTCGCTGATTCTCGTCCGCGGCGCTCCACTCCACTCGGCGCCTCATTCTGCCTCCGCCTGTCAACGCTCACTTTTGTTTGCTCTCCATCGTACGTTCACGGCGGCGTTTTCAGTCAACACCCCAGCCCGCGTTGCTCGTTGTCGCCTTCTTTGTCGTCACTTCAAATTCTCATGTTGCTCTTACAGCGATCAATGGTTTGTCAATGACGGTCTTGATTGTGTAGCGTGACCTCAAGCATCTTGACATGGATGGAGGGGGGGGGGGGGATCGTGCGCGTTGTGAAGACCACACACACACACACACACACACACAAACACACACCCTGGGATTTTTGTAAGACGTTGCACCATTTACTTTTTCAAAATTCGCTTTGATTCTGGCACTGGAATTTCCTTTTTGTGGTCTCTAAAGCTCACCAAAACTTTCCGAGTGTAACATTCAAGTCTATGAGTATCAGTTCAAATGTTCTACAGTGAAACTCCTCTACAACGAAACCTACATGGGTGAAAATACCCCCTAGTGTGAAAAAATCTAAATGCATTAACACCATTCCCACTTTCCTGCCACCCATACAATGAAAAAAAACCTGTTTCGTTATACGAAATCTTTTTCTCTGCTCTTGCCTCGCGACGAGATTCGCTACAATGAAGTCTAATCCAACAGCGACCTCTACTGCTTCGTTCGGAAATGGCAACAGCAACCACCACACTGGTTTACACATGCGCAGTAGTCCAGGAAGTATTTGTTATTGTTCGCTTCAAACGCAGCAAGAACGTTGCATTGCTAA
This sequence comes from Hippocampus abdominalis, assembly GCA_018466805.1. Taxonomy (NCBI): domain Eukaryota; kingdom Metazoa; phylum Chordata; class Actinopteri; order Syngnathiformes; family Syngnathidae; genus Hippocampus; species Hippocampus abdominalis. The sequence continues at coordinate 6,019,222 of CM031702.1, forward strand.
AATGGCTACAAATCGGACCTTTGGATGTCAAGCAGCTAAGACAAGTAGAGCTATGATGCTGGAAGAGAGGGTAAAAATGATCAAAATGAAAGACAGAGGAAGCAAAATAAAACATTATCCAAGAAATTCATGTAAATGAAAGTGAATTACTGATCGTAAATTTCACAATTTCTTATGAAGTGTCAAATAAGTGTATGCTCATATTTATTCCCTTTTGGAATAAAAATAAAGAGTACACATACGTTTGTGTGTGTGTGTGTAGACATACGTTTGTGTGTGTGTGTCTGTGTTTACACCTGAGATCAAATTTGCTACAGTGAAAAACCCCCTGATGTGAAAAAATTCTTGCTGCAAACATGATTTCGTTGTAGAGGAGTTTCACTGTACTCAGCTGGTTGACACATGCAATGGCGCCTTGTGCTATTCTTAAACTTTAGAGCACAATAATATTCGACATTGAGTGAGAACCTATTTCCCCTAAAGTCCACCCGGATAGCTTACATTGCTCATAAGCGCACAATAAACATACGGCAGTGGCCGTCCGTACGCTTGACATTTTTCTGCTTTGACGTTCCCGCGCTCGCCGCCTATCTGTCCCATCTCCTCCCAAATGCTACGCTTCACCATTTTCTTGTTTTCTTTCCCTTCCATTCCGTCTTTCACAGTCTGCTGGACTCTCAGGGAAGATAGTATGAATGTGACTCCATGTGTCCCGCGTGTATCCCAGCTGGCACGGCCATTTTTTTTCTTCCCCCCCCCCCCCCACCTTCTATCTTGCAAAAAATGCGCCGGGATAAATCTCGGCAAAGAAGCCTGCTCGCTGAGTCGTGACGCACCTTTCTGTCAGCGTGTACGACCGCCTTCGCAAACAACAAAATACGAGACAGATTTTTAACACATACGCGCCCGCAATCCCGATGTATTAAAATGGATAAGAATAAAGTTTCGCACATGGCAGCAGAAAAGTGTTTTAGAGCCGTGAGTGAAGACTAAGATTTGTAGATTGCCAAAGTATTTTGGTTCAGCTCAGTGTACTGTACTTTATTGTCAAGGGAAACTTGTCTTGTCGACTGGGGTTGTAAAAAGACAGAAAATACATTTTGAAGCAGTCAAAACAATTTTAATATATGTCCGGCGCTTGTGTGTGCTACACAAAAAGAGTCTTGATCAAATTCCCCAGGTGGTAAAATCAAGTCATTTCCACAAATGTGAAAACATTTTATAAGGTAAACTGAACGCATTCATGCGTGTGTGTCCTGTTGTATTTGCTTGACCTCAGCGGCAGCAGCGGCAAGAGTGGCTGTGCGATAAAAAAATGATGTGTGTGCGAATCTCGACTTTTGGGGCCTGCCGGAATAACGCGGAGCAGAAAAATGCACAGATCAGCAATTTTGTCTATCGGTGTGCGTTTGTCAGCTCGTGTGTGTGTGTGTGTGTGTGTGTGTATTTTTAATGTCTATGTGTCAATTAGTCTCTCAGATGGGCCAGGATGGGCACACTTGTCTTTATTAAACACCTCCCCTCCACCCACCCGTTTCCATTCCGGCTTGGACCCCCTCAATCCTCCAGCAGCAGCCCACCCATCACCCCCCCCCCCCCCCCCGCCCCTTCTCTCCCCACCTTATTCCTCTCACCTCCCTCCAGTGGTCTTATCTAAAGCGCGGTGCTGGCAGACGGGACAGGCCAGTGGCTGATAGCGATTGTTTATCCCACGGTGCAAAAATTGCTGATTTGTCTTGTAGGGTTTTTTTTATTTTTATTTATTATTTATTTTTTTACCCTGACAGCATGATGCTCATCTCTCTCTCTCTTTCTCCCTTCCCGTTTCCCCCCTCCCTCTCTCGCCCCGCAGACACAGATATTGGCACGTATCAGTACCACGATAAAGCAGAGCCAGGTAAATAGTGTTTATATTGCCTCTGTGTTTGCGTTTAAGATAAGTTGTATTTGTGTGCGCATAAGATGCCAACACACATAAGTCTCGTATGCTTTTTTTTTTTTTTGGAGGGGGTGGGAGGGGGAGGGGCATCTTTGATCATTTTTGTACACACAGAAGGCCGTGTTAGTGTGTGGGATTTACATGCTAAAACATGTGCACAGGTCGGTATTATTATGATGAAGCCGGGCCCCGCGTTGCCGCTGTTGACCCCGGGGGTCCTGCCGCAAAGCGATAGGAGAACTAAACTGTTGACTTTGTCCTAGATCTCATAGCGAGAGGCCCTCCTCCCATGTAGGCTGCCCGTTGTATTGCCTCAGGCCGGCAGGGCTTTGCGCCAGTCCTGAGCACCCAACTTTTTTTTCTGTCATATTAGTAGTGTGGTGGTTACATCTTAACGCACATCACTGGTTGAGTCATTGGCTGTCCTTAATGTGTCGCACCATAAAAATATCTGGCAATTAAGGCAGTGTAACACTTATCAATTTAATTCCGTTTTTTTTTTCCTTTTCAAAGTGCAGCATATAAAGTACACTAATAACTCGTTTATCGCTCGGTTTACGTTCTGAAAAGAACTCGTAAGTGAAATCCATGAAGTAGTCATCTTTATTTTATTTTTTTTACCAGTATAACGTATTCAATATTGTATTAAACCTTTTTTTTTCAGGCCCAAGCATTAAAAAAAAAATAGATCTATAAACATTTTCTTACAAACAGCCGACAGTTTGTAGAAATACTGTACAGAACGTTTCGTCGGCATTGTGGGTTTTGTCATGGAGAAAATTTGGCAAGCTGTACAGCGATGAAGTGCGGAGACTGTTGAAATATGTCTCCACTCCCTTCACCAATCAAGATCAGGTATCAAGTACAACATTACAGCACAGATGATATTTCTTCCCTCTCACAACATACAACAAGAGGAGCCGCTGCGGGTGCCCGCGCCGCCATCAAAAGATGTGTGTGTGTGGAGCGTCACTTCCTCGTGTAAGGAAGGCGAGAGGAGTCAAATGGTGCATTCAAGTGCGCTCAGTTTGCTCGAGAACCAAAATTTGTTCGTCTTCCGAGGCGTAAAAAACTTTTTGGGTTGAAAACCGAATTGGCCGGTAAGCTGAGACGTTCGAAAACCGAGGTTTGACTGTATTTTATTTATTTATTTACTTTTGTGTATATTGCATCATTTGTGGCTCTTTCACTTTTGAGATATGGTTTGGGAAAATGATGCATTCACAGTCATTTTCTTTTGTCAAGCACGAAAGACTTTTTGTCTCGTCGCAAGGGTAGTTTTTGGGGCATATTTGATGAGCGATCGCACATGATTTTGAGTTTGGGCTTGTGTTGATCTTAGCACACAACGGAATATGAGAGCAATATTAAGTACAATACCAACTTGAACAATGCGATGTTCGGTTATGTTTTTTTTTGGGGGGGGGGCAGCATTCCACCCGACAACAAAGATATAAATATGTAATTTATAGTAACCGACGGGCAAAAAAAAGCATGTAGTCACTGTACAACTCTACAAGAATGTGTTGCTAGTGAGATGTCACAATTAGCCATACATGACATATTCCATATTTTAAGTTCACAAAAAAAATAAATAAATAAATAAATCAAACAAAAGGAATTAAATTGTAAATGTATAAATATGAATAAGCGGAGCGACGTTTGTATGGATTTGGGCTTAGTCCCGTTCCCTCCCCCTGCCTTTCTCTCCAATCTACACGTTTTATTTTTAGTCTTTTTCAATCGAGATGTGTTTTCTTTCTCGCTCTCATCTGAATAGCCGCCGCCTTCTCTCCCTCCAATCTTCAGTGGAGGAACGAGGCTCTGCCCCCAAATCCTTTCATTTGGAGGATTACTAAAGTGTGGCTTGATATCACAGTGCAGAGAGGAGGAGGAGGAAGGAGGAGAAAGAAGAAGCGTCAGCGTCCAAACGTATTGCAACATTTCCACAAGGGATTGGAACGATAGCCATTGCGCACAGTAGATGAAGCTGTTGATTTTGTTTGTTGGTTAGCAGAATTACGCTTGAATGTGACTAAGTTAAATTATTTCCATTTAGGCAAGGACCAAAATGTTTCAAAGGTCAAATTTTGGTTCCTAAAACAAGTGGGGTGTTCTTTTTCAATATGTCCTCCGGATCCTTCGCCGTATCCTTCGTCTTAAATGAGATTTCCCAAGCTTAACAAAAGGCACTGTTTTCGAAATTCTTAAAAATGATCAATCAATCAATTTATTTATTCTATTTTTAGTTTAGTTAAGCAGTTTACGTTCATAAATGCTGCAGCCCACGAGCCCCATAATAAATAAATCATAGTGACAAAATGTCGTGAATATTAATGGAAATATTAAATTAATTGAATCAAAAATCCCTCCAATTGGATTTTTTTTTTTTGTTAAAAATTTGAAAGCTTTTCAAAGTTATTAAAAATGCCCCAAGATAAGAACGCATGTCAATATTTTCAGATTTTTATGTAAAAAATTTTTATGGCAGCAACTGCAATCTACAACTGCTGAAAAGAATCTTTCATACTGATTTGACAAGGAACATCCAAAATATTACTCCAGCATAATACCGAGCCCATGTCGCACTTTTCCTTGTGGTAACTTTTTTTCAATTTCATTTCCAAAACTGAATTATCATTAAAAAAATGTCACCAAATTCTTACACCCGTCTTTCAAATCTCTTAGGAGTGCCACATTGTTGTCCAATTAAAGTCAATATTTTATTTTCATCAGTTCAAGTGAGGCGAGTAAATGCATGGCCTCTCCTTGTGGTCCCGTTCACATTTACATCAAAAAGGTCTTGAAAAGTCTGACATTTGGCTCCTTTAAACCTGTTGAGAAATTCCTGTTTGAGTTGTGTATTTGACAGTCAAGCCCGTCACGCCCACTAGAGGGAGACCCAGGCTCATTGGAGCACCTCGGGGGTCCCCTGCAGCCACATAACCCCCCCCCCCCACTACACCCACCCAGCTCTTGCCTTGAGCAGGTGCCCGTGTCTGGGCCTGCCTGCCCCCCCCCCCCCCCCACCACCCCCACTACCCACCCCACCTCCTTATCTGATTAATACTACTTATCCAGAAGGTGTTCCAAATGGGCAGCCCACCGTCTTGCTGGCTGCGACCCGGCCGAGAGGCGCCGTCGTGGGGTGCGCTTTGCCAAAACAGCCCCTTGGATGCATGGTGGCGTTTAAGCTGCATTGTTGGGAATGAATGAATGAGTCATCTATTTGAAGGCCTCGACAGGCCCCAAAACACCAATTTTTTGCAAGCGTTTGCATTGTGCTGAAAAAAAAAAAAAAAAGTATTTATTGGTCCGGGACCTGACCCGCCGAAAGACTCACTCAGTAGCGCCCTCTGGAAGGGTAGAAAAAGTCAATCCCCCGTGACACCAGTTTCACTGATTCATGTAAAATTGGGTGGGCATGGTCATGTTCAACACGATGCACAAAAAAAAAGTCACGTGCCTGAAATTTTACAGGATTTTTAGACATTTTGGTTTGAAGCAGTCATTCTGGGGCTGATGCTAGAGTTGGGAAGAAATTGTACTTTGCCAAAGAGCCACAATCAAGAGCAGGTTTATTAGACTCATAAGCCTTTTTTGTTTCTGGTTTTTTTTTTGTTGGTTTTTTTTGTTTTGTTTTGTCTACGTCACCTAATGTGGGCGGGGCTTGGTGTAAAAGTTCAGGATTTTCCATGAAAACGGGGATGGGGGGCCTGGGCTCTTCATCGTAACTTTAATTTTTTTTTTTTTCTACGCAGCCAATCACCAGGAGCATCACTATTTCAATGAGAAAGTCCACTTCACTGAAGGTACAGTTAATGTGAATTTATTTTAATTTTTTTTTTCCCCAAGCTATATGTATGCAATTATTAGCATCTTGGGCAAATCACGTCCTTTTTTTTAATTTTTTTTCCTCACCCTCCCACTCACCCAGTAGATGAATACAAACACCCTTATCAGGAGACGAACACTCATCCAGCTGCCCTCCCCCCTTGATCCCACCACGCCCTCCCCTCCCGCATTTACATATTGTTTACCTCCTCACACCCTTTCTTAATGGAAAACCTTCATTTTTATTTTGCAGATATTGCACCCCATTAAAAACAACAGTTCTCCCCGCTGTCCTCGCCATTGAAGCCGAGGTCGTTTCTACGCGGCCGCGAGCAGATGCTCAAATTCAATTATGTGTTCTGTTTCCTCTCGCCGCTCGGCCACTAGAGATGGAGAAACCCAACATGAAGGAAGCCTTTTGCACACGTGGCGATACGCGCCACGCCGAGCGAGAGGTTGCACCGGGGAGATAACTTGAGTGCGCCACAATTAAGTGCGCGCGTCTCCTCGAGGACCCGTTTTTGAAAGGACGTTTGGCTACTCCGGGCTGAAAGCGGCTGACTTAACGCTTCCGCTAGCTGCTCTGGGGACCACGTTGCAGTAATGGAAAACCACTTTATTGTCGTATTGTACTTTTAAAACATTCCTTTTGCAGATAAACATACTTTTACACAGTGTTTCGCAATTATTTTTTTGTTACGCACCCCCCCCCCTCCACACCCCAGAAGAAGAAAATATTTCCCACCCTCCCACCCAACTTTCCTCCATAGCTGTAAATACGATCATTTGTCTCTAAAATTGTTGTAAATACACCTCTGCACAGAACCTAATACAGTCAAACCTCGGTTTTCGTCCATAATCCGTTCCAGAAGGCTGTTCGAAAAGCGAAATTGTTCGAAAACCGAAACCACGCTCTTTTTAAAATAAAAATGTTTACTGAACACGTCTGCTCACAATGGAAAGCAACACGAGGAAGCATCACTTCCTCGTCTACCCGAGGAAGCGTCACTTCCTCGTGTAAGGAAGGCGAAAGGAGTCAAATGGTGCATTCAAGTGCGCTCAGTTTGTTCGAGAACCGAAATTTGTTCGTCATCCGAGGCATAAAAAAATCGAAATCTTTGGTTGAAAACCGAATTGGACGAGAACCGAGACGTTCGAAAACCGAGGTTTGACTGTATTCCATGCGCACTCTCTGGTAATGAGCGAGCCACTGCCACCTACTGCAGCAGATGTGCAATTACACTTTCTTCTAGTATGACCAAAAAAAAAAGAAAAAGAAAAACATGTTTCCTGTTTTGGACAATATCTATTCTTATTCTGTGTGTTTGCTTTGGGCCTCTCAGAAGAAATAAATGTGTGAAGCGACCTTGTGGGCTTACATCCTGTATGTTCGCTCTGTCCAACTGCTCCATTGACCATGAATCGATGAGAAAGACAACTTTTGCTGCCTTTCGGGGTTTATTGCAGAAATATAGAAAATTGCAAATGCGTCTTTTGATATTACTTCGGAATCTGGCAAATTTGCAACTCCAATCCAACCCCCCAATCCTGCATCTGTACAACGAGCTGGGAAAAAGCCGTCCGACATGATGATAGCGCCGTCATTTAATTGCTGAACATAATTAGCATTACTCCCATCTTTACTCCGCATGGTTGAGTTGTCACCACCTTTTATTCGCCACCTTGACCCCGTCACATTCAACCTAAATACGTCTGGATTTTGTTTGCATTCTTCCCCCATCTCTCTCTCTCTCTCTCTCTCTTTCTTTTCAGTTTCTACTTGTTAAAAAAGTTCAAGTCACATGATCTCCGGCATCGTTTTGTCTTCTAGCTCGAGGCTACTCATGGACTCCCGCCAATCAGCGTCCGGAGAGGCTCCGCGATTCCCTGAAGGAGCTGGAGGTGTCCGCCTATGCCGTTCAACCCCCCCCCCCCCCCCCCCCCCCCCACCCCCCGCCACCTGCCCCTTCCCCCCGGCCGTCGTCTTCCTCTCCCTCTGGGGATTTTTCGAGTTTTCCCTTTCCGAAACGCTTGATTGATTAACAAATAGGGGCATTCTCTCTGTCGCGCTACCTCTGCCCCCTCACTCTCGCCATGCTTCTCGTTTGTTCTCTTGCCTCCCCGCTCCTCTCTCATCACCTCTCTTTTGGCCCAGCTCTGTCATCGAGGGGGATATTTGAGGGGATCAGGGGACCCGCTGGCTGCCCCCCCCCCTCATCCCTTCCCCTTCCTCCATCCTTCTCTTCCTCCTCCTTTTTCCTTCCTCTCCCCTCATTCGCCCCACTACCCGCCCCCCCAACAACCCTCGCCCCTGTACTTGGGGCACTAGTACAGACCTGGCTTTGTTTGCTGGAACCTGTCTGTGGCTCACACACACACACACACACACACACACACACACACACGCACCAGTCACTCGCAACTATTGTCTGAAACCAGAAACACCCAGTTTACCTCCACGCCCCATCCCTCTCCTCCTCCTCCTCCGTCCTTCTCTCCACCCATCCAATCACCCCAGCAGGGTTTGGAATGTGGCAGGAATGACTGACATTACACACGTACGCACGCACACACACACACACATACACACACCAAGTAGTCAGAGCAAGCAGTAGAACCTGTGTTGGCAAGTATCCGCTTACGTGTACCACCTGCACAGTGACCGTAAGTGGGTTTTTGAAATGTAGATGCCAAATTCAACTGTTAAAATATACTGTCAGGCATCCTGGAAAGATGGGGTGGGAAAACGTCAGCACCTCGGCACCAGTTTGACCGCTCAACATGAAATTGAGTCGACAGGACACGTGAAAACAATCTCGAGAACCCAGAATGGTACAGTTCAGCATTTTGGTTCACGGCGGCCATTTTGGGGCATAATCCAGGGCAGGAAAGTTAGAAATAAAGAGCCGCCGATGCGCCAGTTTCACTGTTTAACATGAAATTGGCCCGGCTTGTCTATCATAACGGCATGCATGAAAAAGGTTCGAAGGACCCATGCCAGAAATGAAACCGCAAGCATCCTCCAGAGTCTCCACTTGAGTCCGTTTACTGCCTCCTTAGTCTCTTCAATAAAATATACCTCCTCACCAAAGTAAAACCGGCTGAACGGCGCATCCGAATAGCATCGTTACTCTTATTTCCACCAATTTCTTTTGTCTTCCCGTTTACAGTCTTGCGATCCAAAAGAAAAAAAGAAAGTGATGACGATGCTTTGTTGTGACCCACTTTGGTCCGGACACCAACTGATTGTGTGACCTGTTTGTCTTCTATTGTCCATCTTTCATGCTCATTCAGGAACTGTTGCAGACCAACACCTGCGTTCACACCAGATGGAGGAACACACATTGTTGCCAGGTACATGCAAGCACACACACACACACACACTTGTGACACGGAATTGCCCCTGGTCCTCCCAGAGCAGGCCACAAATTAGTAGCTTCGCTGCAGTTTGCTTGATCTGCTCCTTCTGTTCTCCCCAGTGTGTCGTCCCCACTCAAATGTGTCCACTTTGTGTGTTTATTTATTTCTTTTTGTCTGTATGTAGCTTCTCCTTAGCAGCGGCATACTGGTAACCTTGACCCTGAGCGGACCCCAACTGGAGCAAGTGTGCATCGACCGAGCATTAGTGGGACGACTGCCAGGTGACACCGTGACCGATGGTGAGTGAGAGAACACAGGGCGACAAGAACGCTTGCCTTTGACTTTTGTAATTACGGGCCCTTCGACTTGGAAATGCACCATCATTTGCCGCGCAAACGCCTCAGAAGTCAAGCAAAACTTCCCACGAAACTTCAGCTCGGTGAACATTGGAAACTTTTGTGCTTAAAGGACACATGTTATTATTAAAAGGACAATAGAGGGCTGCGTCCTTTTAGCAATTACCCACAATGCACTACCGGCGGCCATATTGGAGGGCTGTTATAAACAAGCCATATGGCTTGTAGTGCATTGTGGGTAATTGCTAAAAGGACGGAGCCCTCTATACTCTTGATGCATTACGGCTGGTGCCCGCTTTCTTTAGCGTGCTTAAGTCATGCCCCTTGAGCCCAAAAGTTGTCCCACCCTTGCCTTCAGTGCCTTCATGTTTGGCGTGTGGTGTCCATTTTGATTCTGTGTCACTAAATACGGTCGATGAGTCACTTTACACTGTCCCGTCTCATTGCGTCACCATGGCACTTGATGACTTTATTTAAAAGTGGTGCAATGATTGTTCCCGGCACACACAACACACACACACACACACACACATTACAAGTGCCACAGGTGAGCAAACCGACTCTGCTAGCTAATTGCGTGCAAATCCTTTTGTGTAGTGCGTCCAGGGGCCTTCCCTTAAGAGCATCCATCAGTGTTTTTCCTCCATTGCGTCTACCTCCAGGGGGTCCCGCCTCTCTGCCCCTAACCTTTACCTTGCCAGCCGCCCCACGCCCTCGCTCAGCAGAGAATAAGCGGCGGCCCAAATCTGCTAATTATTTCTTTCTTTCTGTATCAATTATTTGTTCATAACATGGCCTCCCTGCTTGGTCTCAAGACACTCGATAAAGGCCCACTCGTACAATCACACACACACACACACACACACACACACACACACATACACACAGAGTACATATGAAATGAAAGCTTTCTTTTCCAAAGACCAACAATTGTTTTCCGTGTGTGTTATGCACACACGCAGAACACACATCTCCGGTCCACACGCACTGAGGGCCCACAGGTACGCACGCAGACGGCCAGCGGCCTACCGCTGTGCTCCATTCAAAGCCTCAGAGGTGCTAATTGTTAGCGTAATGGTTGTACAAGCAAAGGCGGGAGAGTTTGGGTTTGGGGGAGGGGGGGGGGGGTGGCTTGATGATGGGGATTGTGTGGGTGTGCAGCATGTTCGAAGCGTTCCTCACATCTGTCACTGGTTAAATTAGCCCTCTTAGGTAATCAGAGGAGGAACACTCCGGAGTACACTTGCCACATGCAATTAAGACACACAGTTTATCGTTGTGTGTGTGCGCGCACACGTGCGTGTGTGTGTGTGTGTTGCGTTGTGTTTGTGCCATTCAAAAACAGCGCTAAAGAAGATGCAATATGAGAATAGATGTATTCTTTTTTTTTTTTTTTTGTTTTTCGAGGTTTTTGAGGGGTTTTTTTTTTGCCAGAAATTTGTTATATTATAAGAACAAACTTGTATTTTTTTAATAAAAAACGGCGTGAGGGAATACAGTATATGACATATAATAAAGCCATACTTTTCAATAAAAAGACTTCATATTATGAGGATAATGTTTGATTTTCAATTAATTAATTGTATTTATTTATTCGGAAAATTAGTGAACAGTCTTTTTTTTTTCTCCCCAAAAAATAAGACGTGCAAATAAAATCAGATTAATTTAAGTCAAACTGTATTACAGCGGTGCCTTGAGATACAAGTGACCCGAGTGAGTTTTTCAAGGTGTCGATTGACCAATTTTTTGCTTTGACTTGCAATTTATTATTGAATCCCCTGCTTGTAAATAATTATTGTCATTTTTCAAGAAAAAAAAAATATTCTAGTTGTATTTCTTAGAGAAACGACCTAACATTGTTAGGGGTCTTAATAAGAATAAAGTATTTTAATAGAAAACCCCCTACAATTTTAGAAGACCCCTCGATTATGTTATTCCTGTGTGGACCAGATTAACGAATGGAACCGGCTGTCTGTGGCCCCCGGGACATACTTTGCCCACGCCTGACTTCTAGCACCATTTGTGCAGTTACCGTTTGACTCTGTAACAGATTATTTCAGTTTCACTAGTTTCCTGTAGGGTAAAATTGTTCCAAAAAAATTCAAATGAATTTGGTGAATGAGGTTTTCATGTTCCCGCCATCTTTGTGTCTTCATTCAGTTCACCATTTGCCAGCTGCCCTTTTTGTTTTAACATGCTAAAGAAACAAATCTTTTCAGTATGTGAATGCCGACCATAATCCCGTTTCTGCGCCGCACGGATTAAACTAAACACCAGACTTGTTCGGAGGAGCCGCTCTGTTCCAGCCAGGTCCTCTTTTATGTCTCCGTGGTGTAACAATGCCGGATTATTCTCCTTTCTTAAACTTTGTCCCGCGCTCTCTGCGGCCGTATTTTCCGTTGCATCATACCGAGGGCTAGATTACATATGTTTGCGCCATCAAAGCATTAGTCGCGTCCTTTTTGGCTGACGAGCAGCCCGTGTGCGCCGCGATTAAGCGTCCTTAAGTGATTTTTCATAGCCGGTTTCATTTACTGCTGTTTTAAATGTGCTTTGGCTAAACCCATTGGCCTCTTATGTCAACACGCTGCTCAAGAGATGGAATTAAATGGATTTAGAGGGGGATGTGCCTTCCACTGTGTGTGTGTGTGTGTGTGTGTGTGTGCGCGCGCGTGTGTGTGTGTGTGTGCATGTGTGTGTGCATGAGTGAACTTGTGTAAAGTTTGTTTATGCTTGCGGGTGTATGCGTGTGTGTTGGGTATGTAACTGTGTTGGCATATGTTGATTTTTACAAACATGGCTGCTTTGTCTACATGAATGCTGTGTGTGTGTGTGTGTGTGTGTGTGTGTGTGTGTGTGTGTGTGTGTGTGTGTGTGTGTGTGTGTGTGTGAAGGATCATAGCAGTCTGGACTCTTAATACCAAATCAGCCACCTGGTTCCATTTTGGATTCGCAGTCCTGTCTTCTATCCACGCTTCATTTGGGAACAAATTTTCCTCACATTTTTTGTTTTTATGTGTGTTATGAATAGTTCTTGTTTTTTTGTTTTTGTTTTTGTTTTTTTAAGAGGGGGCAACATGTGCTTTAAGTGAGCACGTCTACCTCATAGTGCAGAGGTCCACGGTTTGATTCCTGGCTCCGGCCTTCCTATCTGGACATGTTCGCCTGTGTGGGTTTTCTTCGGGTACTCTAGTTTCCTCCCACATTTCAAAAACATGCATGGTCGGTTGATTGGGCACTCTAACGTGTGATTGTGAGTGTGAATGGTTAATTGTCTATGATTGGCTGGCAGCCAAGGTCTAACCCCGCCTCCTGCCCGAAGACCGCTGGGATAGGCTCCAGCACGCCCAGGTGTTGGTTTTTGTTTTTCAGAAAAAAAATGAAAATCAAGCTACATTTTAAAACGCCGTCATATGAGACTGAATCTAAACCTGTATTTTATCTGATCTGAAAAGAAAATGGTGAGACTCAAGTCATTTTTAAGTATAAATGTAACATTACGAGGACAAATGCCATGTTTTGTGTATGTGTGTCGGCAATTTTTATTTATTTATTTATTTATGTCACACAAACATGGCTGCTTTGTGTACACGCGCCTACAGTGCTTATGTGTGTGCGTTAATCATGTCCGTCTGGACTCTTAATACCAAATCAGCCACCTGGTCCCACATTGGCTGCACAGCCTGCTCTCATAGTCTCTCCTTCATTCGGGAACCAATGGGATTAATCCTAATCCCGTTTATAGACACCCGTCGAGATCAATACTAAACTGCCTTTAACTTGATGTGCCTTTAATCTATCACAAAGATGCTTAGTATACTGCATTAACCGATCTGTCGAAAAGCCATTGCTCGCCTCTAACTGTGTATGTTCTGATGGCGTTTAAAACCCGGAGGCTATATTGAGTGTACAAATGCTCCATAATCCTAATTTTGGGCATACGGGGACAGTCGGCTGGTGGCTGACCTGGTTTACGACGCTCGCTCCTCCGTGTTTTCAACCCCGCCCCCCCGCTTTTGGAATATTTGCATATTAATTTGAAATTCATTTGAAGTGTAATCATAGCAGCGCCCCTCGCGTGTATAAATACACACACACATACACACACACACACGCAGCGTGGTTAATTGTGGGTTAGATTTCCAAATCTCGGGGTGCAGCCTTACTCATTCAACTCAAAGCAGCATATCTGAGAGACATGTGTTATTACCCCCCACCCCCAAACCTCCCCTCCTTTACCGTTTAATTGCTTCCACAAACAGATTAATTTGAAGGAGAGTGGGGGTGTTTACGTGGGGTGGTGGTGGTGAGGGGGGGGGGCTTCTTAATTGCTAATCGGCGTTTCCCGCAGCTCCTGAAGAGTTGAACAGGATTGAGTTCGTTTTCCACGCAAAGTGACACAAAAACATAAAAAGCCTCGGAGCTAGCTGAGCGTAACGGAAAAGGGCGGAGGAAGTAGAACGCAGGGAGCAGAGAAGTGAGGAGAAGAGGAAGGAAAAGCCAGGAATATGAATGGAAACGAAGAAGAATAAGATTGCGTGGCAAATATCGTTCTGCGTACGGACAAAACTGTCGGGACACATCAGGCCTCTGAATCGATCAGGAATAGCCTAGCTAGCTTAACGCCAATGCATAATGGGAAGCACGGTAGACTAGCTAATAAATAAAACATTAAAAATTGGTGTTCTAAATCTTTAACAATTCATATTTGAAGACAAACATGCCGTTAACATCCTACTCAAAAATCGATTTCCCCCCCCCCATCTATGAAAAACAAATATTGCATTTTACTCACTTACTGAGAATACTGGCAACTCTTCTTCGCTTGTGCCTGTATAACTGTAATCGACTGCCCCTGGTGGCTACGGCAGGCACACCAGGAGCAGCAGCACAATGATTTAATTGAAGCATGAAATCCCAATGCACACATCGTTTAACTCTTGACACTTCATTTATTCGTTCTGACTCTATTTTGTTGAATGAAATATGACACAACAGTGCTATTGTCTTTATTGAAAATTATTTTTGGTACAGCCGTGTACTGTACATGTACTCCACACCCCGCTTAGCCTAAGTCAAAATGGCGTCCTGCTACTTTTATCCATACTGTGTATGCGTCTACAGGCTACATGTTTTTGTGGACATTGAGCGCTGACTAAAATGTCTTCTTGTCTGTGTTGTTTTGTCAGCGGTGTTGGGCGACAAGCTGTTTGTGCTGTCCTTCCCGAAGCGGAGCGAAGTCTCCGCCATCTACTACAAGAAGATCCAGGACTCCTCCCCGAAGGCTGGCAGGGACACGGACAAGCTCTCACCCTCCACAATCAAGGTGCAACAATGTCACGTGTCCAAATTGACAAATGTCATTTGGTAGTTTGGTGATGTAATGCTGCCTCTACCTGTGAAAATGCAGTTTTTATGGTCTCACTTTTGTCATGGCACCCTGGGCTTCAGCAAGTAAATAACACTTGTCCTGTGGAAACGCCCGGCCAACAAAAGCAATACTTGAGTTTGGCTGTTAGAAGGAGTGAGCAGTCCCATGTTTTCATGGATTTGGATTTTCAATTTAAATTAGGATTTTAATGATAAAAATAATTCTAAAATTAGATTTAGATTTTGAATTCTAATTATCATTTGTTTTAATTTGATTTGAATTTAAACATTTCTGTTATTAAATATAATAGTTAAAATGTAATTTGAATTTTGAATTTGAATGTCAAAGTTTTTATTTGAGTTTTGAATCCGGCATTTAAATTTTGAATATTGGGTTTTAACTTCATTTTTTTAATTAAAACTCATTCAGTACCAGCCAATTCTAGAAAAGACGTTTAAAAACGTCTTTGGGCGTCAATGGGTTAAAATCTGTTTCATGTTCAATTTGAATTCGTTTTGGGATTTGAATTTTCACTGCGTTATTCGATATTTTGAAATGTAATATTTGACTTTGGAATCATAAATCATTTGCATATTTTTGAGATAACTGTTTTAAATGGCAAATACTCACAGTATGTTTCCTCTAAATGCTATTTGGACTTTCACACCCGAGGCACCCCGCAAAAATCACTTTGCCATAATTTGCTCGTCCTGTTTGCTTTCATTTCTTGGGTTATTTTTCATCTTCCATTATTAATGTGGGCTTTTGTTCTTTCGGGCCAATTTTGAGTCAAATGCATATTTTTGGGGGAAAGCTCTGCACGATAATGAGCTCTCCTGGCACTTTTGGTTGTAGGGTAACATCTACATGCACACCCACACGTGCATAAACACATGAAAAAGCCACACTTCGTAATTTAGTGGATGATCTCAAATTGTCTTCACTGCCTACACACAGCATACAAAGTATGAGAAGACATGTTTTATTGGCATAGTTTGGGTACTAATGCTTGTTCTTAAACACGCTACTGTATATAACCTTTGTTTGTACCCGCGAGCCAGGACACAGAAAACTCGCAATGAAAAAAAAAAAAAAAAAAGGACTGAGTGAGACAATTAGCTTAAAAGAAGTGAACTAAAGCTCGTTTGAGTGAATGAACGAAGGACACATGAAAAAGATAAGCGCACACACACACACACACACACACACAGTGGAGAGGGGGAATAAATTGAATTTTTCAGATCAATGAGAGGTTTCGGGTCAAAGAGAAGAGCAGTCACTTGTGAAATCAGAAGCAGGATGTCAAAAAAGGCATTCCGCGAACCAACATTTGTTTATTACAGAAAATGTTTTGGTGTAGCGGGGTATGATCTGAGGTTCAGTGGTCCATGCGTGCGGGGCTGAATGAGAACGATGGCAGCCCCGTCGGTGATAAAGGGAACAAAAGTGTTGCCCAAAATTGCCGAATGGAAGATCACTGACAGATTGGGGTGGGGTGGATCATTGGGTTAATAATAGCACACTATATCTACCCTGCGCACACACCCTCTCATCTTTTGCTAGATATACAGTATATATTTATATATTTGCTAGCGGTTGCTGGTCAGCAATAATCAAAAAGCACTTTTCTGCCGGCCCGGATTAGTTTAGCCCTCACCCTCCTTCCCTCCCTCAACTCCCTTCCAGCTTAGCCCACTGGACCAGGGCACCGTGTGCATCTGGTGTGGAGCGGGGGGAGGGGGGGGGGGGTGTATGTTGCAAGCAATGTGCATTCTTGGGCTGGGCGATTCATCGATTAAAAAAAAAAAAAAAGTTTAATTTAATTATTATTTTTTTTATATAAATATCGATTAATTCTTGTTAATCTGTCAGGACAGTATTTGTTTTCCTTGGGGGCACCTCCCAAAGGTCAAAGCTGATGCGCACTGCTTCAACTAAATAGATAGGCGCTAGTTTACCGAAGCAGTATGTGTCGACAACTTTTTCCGGCTCTACTAACTTGCAATTTTTCGAACTAGCGACACTAAGGCCTTATATAGCACAGCCCTGATCCATACACACCTTGGCATCATTGTTATTAGCAAATGAAGAGCTATGCAAATTATTTTGCTCATGTCCTATCCCAGGTGACGAGCGCGGAGGTGGCGGGGTGGGCGCATCGCCTCCACCAAGGTGTGGCTCTCAACCAGCTGGAGGATGTGGCGCTGTTGTGGTGGAGGTCCAGTAGTCACGACCAGGAGCTGTGGCCCTGGACCCACAAAAATACAGATGCTAACAACTTGGTCCTGCTCAGCTGCTTGCCCTGGGAAGGTCTCAAGGTGACAATTCTTGACACTCTGATCCTGTCAGTTCATATATATACAGTAAAACCTCGGTTTTCGTCCATAATCCGTTCCAGAAGGCTGTTCGAAAATCCAAATTGTTCGAAAACCGAAACCACGCTCTTTTTAAAATAAAAATGTTTACTGAGCAGTCTGCTCACAATGGAAAGCAACACGAGGAAGTACCACTTCCTCGTCTACCCGAGGAAGCGTCACTTCCTCGTGCAAGGAAGGCGAGAGGAGTCAAATGGTGCATTCAAGTGCGCTCAGTTTGTTTGAGAACCGAAATTTGTTCGTCATCCGAGGCATAAAAAACTCGAAATTTTTGGTCGAAAACTGATTTGGTCGAGAACCGAGACGTTCGAAAACCGAGGTTTGACTGTGTGTATGTATGTATATATATATATATATAAAAGACGGTATTCTTCCTGCCTCACGGTCAGTAATGAAATACAAAAATTGTACTCGCCGTGGCCTACATTTAACATCTGAATTCAAATTTTTGCTTCATGAAATATTGGAATTGATTCACAATTGTCCCATGTGTTGCCATGTCATCACTGGTGGAGTAGCCAT
This sequence comes from Hippocampus abdominalis, assembly GCA_018466805.1. NCBI lineage: Eukaryota > Metazoa > Chordata > Actinopteri > Syngnathiformes > Syngnathidae > Hippocampus > Hippocampus abdominalis. The sequence goes on from CM031702.1 coordinate 6,036,979, forward strand.
ACACCTGAACAGGCCCTTCATAATCAATATTGCTGACGGATGGAACGACTACACAAACGATTCAGTCTTCTTCTAGAAAACTAAAGAAAAAGCCGACTAGAACATCTGAACTTCATTTGGGTTGATCAGAAACACTTGAAATGGTGGCAAGTGCCCGCTGACTCCCCATCAACACGAGTTAACAGATCGCTTTTGCAACCACGTTGTCTCGGTTGTTTTATTTTTACTCCCCCTTAAGAAAAATGAGCAAAAAGTTTGCAACGTACAGATTAAAAGTCACATTCATGGTAGAAAAAGTTTTGAAATTCCATTTTTTTTAAATCACAAAAGGGGTGTGGAGATGTTTTAATGTCCACATGTGGAATAAATGCTGTCTCCGTATCACACATTTCCCAACAAAATGAAGGCGTTACTTCCTCTCAGTGACGTTTGATGCTGTTGTCCTCCACCATCTGTTTATTTCCTTCTTTATTTTTTTGCGGGTACGCCGAGAGCACACAAACCCGACGGCGTCGCTTTGTCGTGCAGACGCGCGTCGCGTGGGCGTCGGAATGTTCGTCATTCGTAGGGTGGCACCTCGCTCGTCGCACCTCCTTGCGTGGCCCCCTTGAATATGCAGAAGCGGCGGCTAAGCCGGCGCTGCGGCGTGAAGCGCGACGCCCACGCGCAGCATCCTTCCCGCATGCTCCCGGCCTCTGGCGAGACTCCTCACGATCAGCCAGTTGGCCCCGCGCCCTCGGAAAAAAAACATGAAAGATCCCAAATTACCGACGAGGGCCTTAACTCCGCGTCGCTCACTCTTAAATATTCACCTCATGGAGGCGAGAGCCGAGGACGAGCGTGACGAATCAACACATGAATATTGAAATCATCAAAAGCAGATGCTGCGAGTCGCTTCTTTATTCTTGTTTTTTTTTTTTTTAAATAGCGTTTATCACACTCCTTCACCTCTCCGCGGTGTATCCCCACCCCTCCTTCCTTTTCAGAACACGGCGGCGCTCTTCTGCGTCTAATGAAAGCATTTGTTGCCAGTTTTTGGGGGGGGGGGTTTTCAGATGCGCGGCGTGAAATGGAGCGAGCAGTTCACGGCGGTGACTTGAATCGCTCCCAGCTCGTGTATATGTTTCCCTTTTGTCCGCCGCGCTATCTGCCACGCTAAACCCATTTTCTCGCCAGTCTCTCGCCGTTTGTAAAAAGTCTGATTTCCACTTCTATGTGGTCTTTATTCGTCTTCCATCTCGCCTTTCTGTGAAACACACATATACAGTACACACAGTGGCATGCGAAGTTCATCATTTGTATGAGGGCCCCACTCATATTTGGTGGAGTAGAATTCCGATTCATTGCCAGTTAATTAAAAAATACATATAGAATGAATCAAATAACTGTACACAACCGAGATTTGAATTACAGGCAGAACAACTGATGACTGTGTACTACTAGTACAGTCAAACCTCGATTTTCGTCCATCATCCGTTCCAGAAGGCTGTTCGAAAACTGAAATTGTTCGAAAACCGAAACCACGATCTTTTTAAAATAAAAATGTTTATTGAACACGTCTGCTCACAATAGAAAGCAACACGAGGAAGCGTCACTTCCTCGTCTACCCGAGGAAGCGTCAAATGGCGAGAGGAGTCAAATGGTGCATTCAAGTGCGCTCAGTTTGTTCGAGAACCGAAATTAGTTCGTCATCCGAGGCATAAAAAACGCGAAATTTTTGGTCGAAAACCGAGAGACGTTCGAAAACCGAGGTTTGACTGGACTACTAGTGCCACTCCAGAGTTTTACCAGTTAACATTTAATGCGTCACCAAAGCCGTTGGAGCATTTATTTCATATCGTAAATATCCTCCTTCAGATTTTCACTTTTTGCCCTCACGAGTAGAACAACTTTGGCATGCTAGTAGGGCAACCTTGTTACTCGTGAGGCAAACCTGTGCACTAGCTGACTGCTGTGTGTTATTATAGTAGTTCTAGTACAGTGGTACCTCTACTTACGAATGTCTCTTCTTACGAAATGTTCAAGTTCCGAACTATCTCAACAGGAAAATATTGCCTCTTTTTCTGAAAGAAATTTCAAGATACAAAAGGTAAAAATGCAGTGTGGCATGCTACTCGCAGCTCCGAGTTTCCAGAACGCAAAATACTTATAGCTGGTCTACCATTGGCTATTACCTAGCATCTTCCTGGTATCCCGTTGGCTAAGAGGAACCTCTACCGGATGTGTCTATGAGTGTAAAAAAGTGCAAAAACCCCTTCCGAGAGAGAACTTGGACTAAAGAGGGCAAAAAAACGATGAGGACGCAGTTAAAAGTTAAATGACCATCATTTTTATTCTTTATTCTTTGTTTTTTTTTCATTATGCACAACTCTCATTTATTGTGCAATAATCTAATTGTAACATGTGTTTGTTACATATTTTGATGCAATTTTATGCTTTAGGGAACATTTATGTCTGAATTTTGGAGTGGCCTGGAACGAATTAGGTCATTTACATGGAAAATGCGTCTCGACTGACAACATTTTCTAGTTAAGAAATTTCTTCCAGAACCAATTCATTTTGTAAGCAGAGGTACCACTATATGTGACATTGTAAACATCCACTCGTTACCATCTAGTGCTTGACTAGTAGTACCAGTAGCACGCTGATGTCAATGAGTTCAGTTTTGCCTCACTCATATCAAACAGTTGTCCAACTCGTAAGCCTAAATTGTCCTTCTGCCGTTGTGTGCAGAACAGTGGAAAAATAAATTTTGCAGAGAGAATACTAGTTCATGAACCCCAAACCCCAAACCTGGATATCAACGACATGGAATACAGTTTTTCTTAAGCAGCTATTCATATTTTCAATGATTCATTCTTCCTCAGCAGCAACCGTACCAAGACGCACGCACATGGCGCATTATTCCTAATGAAATATAAACAGCAGATGAATGTTTTCTTCCCGACACACACGTGTATGTACTTTAAAAAAAAAAAAAATTCCCCCACCCACCACCCGTTATCTGTCGCCAAACACTGTGCCTGCACTTGTTTGATCTCTATTTGCCGTTTTTAATGACTATTTACTTTGGCGCTGCGCCGCGCCGCAACAAGAAACACCCTGAAAAAGACGATCCACCTTCAACCAAAACAATTCATTTGCCCCGAGAAGGACTGGGGGGTGGGGAGAGGGGGGGGGGGTATTTTCAATTTCTCCAACATTGAAAGAACACTTTCATGATACTGTACATGTTGAAATGTATGTGGTAGTCGTTTGTGGCGACATAGCTGGTCGACTATTTGTCACATTTCACCATTTGACCCCAAAATTCAGATATTAAAAGGTGCGCCAGTGCACCTTCGTAACACTTCCCATTCCCAATCCCCTCGCCCCGCCCTCAGCCGCACCCCCCCCCGACCCCCCCACACTTCCCTTCCCTGCCCATCCCATCATCCCTCGACTCTCCTCCGAGTGCCTCCATCTCCGCAGCCCGTCTCTCTTCGTCTTTCTCTGCTCCGTGAGCTGGAAAATTGGCTTCAAAAGGCCACTGCTGTGAACAAGGGCCAGCCACACAGTTGGGCCCGTCCGCTTTATCTTTCACGCCGCGGAGGGTGGGGGTGGGGTGGGAGGGGGGGCCGACGTGCCAGCCAGCGAGAGAGGAAGAGCGAGGGAGAATGGGAAAGAATAGTTTTGAGCAGTCACTGAAACCAATAAGCAGGCGAAAGCTACTTAGCGGGGGCCTCGCTGTCCTGTCTGCCTCTGGTTTTTGCCTGTCCATTCTGCATCTCTGTCTCTGCGCCCTGCTTCCTGCCTCTCCCGCGTCCGTTGCCACTTTGTCGTCGCACTTCCTCGCTCTCAGGTGCTCACCGGCGCGCTTGGCCTCGTTCGGCCTCGGAGGCGGCCGATGCGAAGCCTTTTGAAACCTTAAGCCAGCTTTGAAACACGAAAGCAGGTTTGAAAGTCCAATTTGAAACACTAGCATTGGTTTCAAATACTAATCTGAAACCCTAATTTAGGTGTGAAACCCGAATCTTGGATTCAAACCCTAATTTGAAACACACCCTTTTGAGACCCTAAACCAGGCTAAACCTCCACATTTTAAAACTTAACCCTTCTCAAAAACCCTAACCTTGTCTAATTCAAAGCCCCAAATTTGGGGCTTGAACCCCTAAATTTAAACTCTAACCCAATCCTGAAATCCTAATTTAGGTGTGAAACCCGAATCTTGGATTCAAACCCTAATTTGAAACACACCCTTTTGAGACCCTAAACCAGGCTAAACCTCCACATTTTAAAACTTAACCCTTTATTAAAAACCCTAACCTTGTCTAATTCAAAGCCCCAAATTTGGGGCTTGAACCCCTAAATTTAAATTCCAACCCAATCCTGAAATCCTTACCCTTGTTTAAAAGATTCAACTTTTCGTGAAACCCTACCTTGATATTTGTACCCATGTTTGAAACCCTAACACTTGCTCAAAACCCTAACTTGAACCCCTAACCTTGATTCCAGGCCCTAATTTGGAACCCTAACATTGTCTGAATACGCTAAGCTTGTTTTGAAACCGCAAACATGGCCTGAAACCATCATCTTGGATTCAAACCTGAAACTTCACTTCAACCTCTAATTTGACACCCAACCTTTTTTTGAAACCCAATTCTGCCTTGAATCACTAATGAAACTATTGCCTTTGCTTGAAACCCTAGATCTAACATCCATCCATCCATCCTCTGAACTACTTATCCTCATACAGTAATGATATAATTAAATACAATTAAAATGTAAATAAATAAATAATTATGACAATAATAATTTTGACATTTTTACATTTTTGACAAATAATTCTACGTGTTTAGGACAAGTAGATACAATTCAAGCGATTTCAATGACGTTTTCAAATGCGCTCTCTTTTGATATTTTCGTGCTGTTTCTCAACAGTCCCAAAATGGGACGTTTTTCCTGACATCAGTGATCATAGTGATTTGTTCTATTCAGGGGATAAAGAATATATTCCTGAGTACTGTTATATTGTCTGTCTACATGTTGTTGCCGCACCCTTTGTGATCAATCTGTTCCTTAAAGGCTCAAAGCACTGTAACAGAGATGCTAATTTTGTTAGCGTTAAGCTAGTGGGCTGAAAGGTGAAGCTTTGTGGTTTCAAATACAAGGTGTCATTCTCTTCCCACTGTATTTTTGTTTCGGCCAAGCATTCCTCAGGGATTCCACCACATCTTCACACGGCAGGAAGCAGCAAGAGCCTGCTCTGGGGTGGATTATCGAGAGCAGAAAAATAATATTCACGAAAAGGAGGACAGTTTTCATCATGCCATAGATCAAACCATGTGCAGGCAAAGTCTCCCTAAGTCCCTTTTCGGCGCCGCATGCCAAATGGGAAAACAAAAAAAATGTGACACCGGGCAGCTTTTATGTGATGCGATCAGTCTTTCAGTCCACACGGCAAAATGAAAGGTCGTGGTTTAGCCGAAGCTGCCGTGCTGAGCGCGGGTCTCCGACGGAAGCTTTTGTGGCCGTGCTTAAATCTCCCCAGAAAAGACGAAAACGCGCCCCGAGAAGCTCGGCCGAGTGACTGCGCAACTGTTGAGCCGCTCACCTGGCAGCTGATTGTGATCCAGGTGCCTCATGTGCAATCGTCAACTTTTTAGAATTGGATCATATTGCGCAAGGCTTGTTTGTGGTCCCTCTTCGGCCCGCCGAGGATGTTTGAGGATGATGTTTGTTTATCGCCTGCGCTCGGGGAGAAGCTGCGCTTGTTTAACCTTGAGTTTAAAATGAAGAGCTTATCATTGGCGCCCTTGATTGACAGACTGGTATTTACCAGCATGACGCTTGCCCCTGTCCCCCAACGAGGCTTCAGGGTTCTGTTTTTGCTGGGTGGAGTTTGAAACACAGAAACCCGAATTTGAATTCCAACTTTGGCCTCAAACCTTAACTTGAAACCCTAACATTTGCTTTAAACACCAACATGAAGGCCATCTCAAGCTCAAAACCCGAAAATTGAACCCTAACATTGGCTTTCTGGAAACCTTCACCCTGACTTGAAACCCTCGCCCACACTTAAAACCCTAATATCAGCTTCAAATCTAAAATTTGAAACCCTAATTTGAAACCCTAATTTGAAACGCGAAACCCTGACATTGTCTACTATCTCCGCAATTTGTGTTCAGGTCCTAAGCACGACGCAAACAGAAGGTGATCTTCTGCTTTGCGCCTTCAGCCATTTTCAGCCCTACCAGCTGCTGACCGTGGAAGCGCCCGCAGGACCCCAAGCGTCCAGAGAGTCGTCCTGGGCTAAAGCCTGCACGTACGAGTCCACCAAAGGACGCCTGCACCGCCTCTCCGCCACCCGCATCCCGCTGCCCTCCCCCCCTATCTCCTGCTCGCAACACCCCAGCGAAAGCGCGCTCCTCCTGGGCCTCAGCGACTTGTCCCTGGTCCTTTACGACCAGCGTCGGGGGTTCTCCCTGCGGACCTCCTGCCCTGCGCCGCCCACCCTCCTGGCTTGGCATCCGGCTGGAGCCTTGGCGGTGGCGGCGGGAGCGGCCGAAGAAGGCGAATTGATGTTCTTGGATCTGGGCCTGGCGCCCGTCAAGGTGGCGTTGGTGGCCGAGGAGGTGACCCCCGCCGCCACGCTCGGACTGGCCAGGCACCTGCGCTGCCCGGGAGCCCTACGGGGACTGCAGTGGGCTGCGGGTCCAGAAGAAGGCGCCGAAGAGGCGGATACGATGATGCTGGTCTTCCACGGGGGACTACTCGCAGCTTTGAGATTACAACTGGGTATGTAGCGGAGATGACACCACTCTCAATAGCTTGAAACCCTGACCAATGCCCAAAATCTTAATTTTGAACCAAAACCCAACCCGAACCCAACGTTTGGGTTTGAATCCTGATTTGGCACCCAAACTTGCCTCACCTTATTCCCATTCCCGTTATTTTGCTCACTGTTCTTCCATCACTGCTGCTGCTCCAGACCCACTTTATCTGTGCGCAGGCAGAGGGCGGCTGGCTCAGTGTGGGTGGGCGGGTGGAGAGATGTGGTTGTGGAGGTTTGCGCCAGTGAGCTTCTTTCCTCTTATGGAATATACAAAAAAAAAAACAACAACAATTAAAAAAAAAACACACAACTTGGAGCTGGGCCAAGTCTTTCTTCACTTTGTCATGTAGCGAGCCTTGTCAAAGGAGTCAATACAGAAAAGTGCGCACAAATAAATGACTTTCATTTGTGTGTGTGTGTGCGTGCGTGCACGTGTGTGTGTGTGTGTGTGTGGTGGCGGCGGCGACGGGGGGATTATCACGGAGAAAAAGGCGTGCAGTCGCTTCCTTCATCAAAACGTTGGCACACGATCAGAGGAGGCGACGCCATTGTTGGAGGACACCCTCCCCATTTTCCATGCATGCAAACGCATCATCTTGTACCTCCACACACGCACGCATGCATGCACATACGTGCTTGCTCTCTCTTTCACAGTCTCGCACAATCTCACACATACACACACACACCCATTGGCACAATTTCATAAACTCACACTCGTACACGTTTATATGCAGTCACTTTCAAACTCCCTGACACACTTCTCGTACTCTTTCACTCACAAACACACACACGTGGTCTTTCACCACTCTCTTTCACTCTCACACAATATACTTTTCCTCACTCACACATACTCTCAGGCACGCACATGCCCAGTGTCTCTCACGCAGTTCAGTTTTACATTTTCACACACTTTCTCTTAACTGTCTCGTAACTTTTTTATGCAAACCCACACCAATCTCTCATGTGCATTCTCTCTCACACACACACATGCACTTTCTCGCACATTCTTTCTCACACTGTTACACTTTCACACACCGTCTCACCCTCATTCATATATGTAATCCCATACTCACCCTTTCCCTTCCACACAAACACTTTATAAGACTCTCACACGCACTCACGCACTCTTGTTCTCTCACACCAGCACACCGACACTCACACTGTTTTTACTCCTTTCTAGGCACCGACATTCTTTTTGATATCTCTCTCTACATGCCACACCCTCTCATGCTCTTGCTTTCACTTTCTCTCATCCACTCTCTCGCTCGCTCTCATGTACATTTTCACACTTTTACTCTCACTCACACATACTCTCTCCCACTCACACGCAAACACATACCCTTCCACACACGCTTTCTCTTTCTCTGTCTCTTGCTCACACACACACACACACACACACACACACACACACACACACACAAAAAGTTGCAGTCACTTGGTCTTCGCAAAGTCACAATTAAAGAGTGCACCTGACACTCTTAGTGCGTGTGTGTTGCGAACACGTTTTGATTGGCAAACTTTATCAAGGCCCCCGAGGGAGAGCGCAGCCACCGCGAACAATTTATCAGAAAACTGTACCCCACAACGCACCTGGAGGGGAAGGAGGGCTGGTGTGCGTTTGCCCACCCGGGGGCGATTATTGAATGACCTCTGAGAGCAAGACTCCCGCTCAACCTTGGCGTCCGTCCACAAATTAACTGGAGGATGGAGTGGAGCTGTCGGGAGCACCCGCAGCCGAGGAGGAAGAAGACCCTAAAAAAACATTTTGTCTTTGTTAAGATTGTCCTAAACCATCTTTTTGGGCTTCAAATTGGGGTTTCAAATTGGGGTTACAGACACACATTAGTTTTTCAAACAAGCATTCGGTTAGGGTGTGAAGCCAGCATTTGAGTTTCAAATTGGGGATTGAAATAGTGTTAGGGCTTCAAGCTAAGGTTAGGGTTTCAAGTAACTACAAATAGGAAGTGGCCCAGGCTTGAAACCGTAACCTTGAACCCCTAATTTAAAAACCTTAGCCATGTTTGTCACCCTAACTCTGATGTCAAACCCTAAAGGGAAACCCTATCCGTGTTGAAGCACCATCGCTTGCTTGAAACCTGAACTTGAAACCCTAATTCTTGTTTTGAATCCTAAATCTGCGTTCAAACCCCAAGATGAAACAAAATTGAAACCTTAACCCTTGTTAACCCGAATTTCAATCCCTGACCTTGGCATCAGGCTAATGTTATATCATGCGCGCACACACACACACACACGCACACACACACGCACACACACACACACACACACTACAGCAGATGTATTTACACACATTAGCATACTCTGTAGGGGATTTGGGGCTTGTTAATTGCTAGCTTGTCATTTTAATTGCCTCATCTCTCCCTCACACGCGCATACACATACACAAACACACACACACACACACAAATAAATAATCACACAGACACCTTCATCCATTAATTTGTCACTCAAATGATTGCAGAGGAACATTTCCAGGCTCATCCAATCAAAGCTTCATTTTTAACTTGTGTGTAAGCATGAATGTGAAGCACCCCCAACACTAACCCTCCACCCTCACTCCTAAAATACATCGAATCGGGTCAAAATGGATCATAATCAGCCTTGGCCATTCATCTAATGTTTGCAGTTGCACACACACACACACACACACACACACACACACACACTGGTGCTAGCGGCTAGGTTGCCAGAGCTCATTGTTTCATTATTCTGCAGCCTTCTAATCTGCTCACACACACACATGCGCACACACAACAAGAAAAAATCAAAAGCACAACCAAGCACCTCTGGTCAAAAGATCTTAAAAGCCTAACTACCGTACATATCAAAAGTTTGTTACCTTCAGCTCTGGAAACTTGAAGTGAAATTTCAGTTGATTTCAGGCTTCTGCCTAATCAAACCTAAACCTAGTTATCAAATCCAAACTCTTAACTTGAAATCATAGCACAAATGTGAAACCCTAACCTATGCTTGAAGCCCTAATCAAAAACCCAACCCCAGGCATGGAACACTGTTTTGAAACCCAAATATTGGCTTCCAAAACTAATGTGATACCATTTGAAATCCCAGCCCAGGATTAAAGCCCTAATTTGAAACTGTACCTCATGCATGAAACCCTTATTTGGAACCCTAACCTTTGCTTTACAACCAAATTTGAAACTCTAGCAATCACATTTCATCATATCACGTGCATGTAATAAACCCGTTTGATGGGTCAAATGAACCTCTTTTTGTTTTCTAATTATTTTTTTTCTCTTTTCTTGTTCAACTTGTTAGATATTATGTTAGATAGTCGACTGTTTCGCACATGGGCCTCACAGTGCAGAGGTGTAGGGTTCGATTCCAGGCCTCGGCCTTCCTGTGTGGCGTTTGCATGTTCTTCCCGTACCTGTGCGGGTTTTCTCTGGGTACTCAGGTTTCCTCCCACATTCTAAAAATATGCATGGTAGGCAAATTGAACATGAAATTGTCCCTCGGTGTGACTGTGAGTGTGAATGTTTGTCTCTGTGTGTGCCCTGTGATTGGCTGGCAACCAGTTGAGGGTGCCCTTCGCCTTCTGCCCGAAAACACCTGGGATAGACTTCAGCACACCCTTACCCCTCGTGACGATAAACGGATTAGAAAACGGATGGATTTTCAATTCACATTTTTTTTTCCAATGTATTTTTAATCATTGAACCAACTAGTTTGATCCAACAACAAGCATAACACGAGTGCTAATCTGAATGTGTGACAGGGGGCCTCCTGAGCGGGTTCCGACTGGACCCGGTGCAGCTCCTCCAGCAGCGTCTGCACGCCGGTCAGGTGCAGGAGGCTGTGAGCGTGCTGGAAGCCATGGACTGGGGCGGCGCGGCCGACCAGTGCTGGCAAGGCCTGAGCGCCATCGCAAACCACCTGCTGAGGCTGCCTTTGGACGCCCGCACCGAAGGTGGGCTCAGTCTCTGGCTTTTATAAACTTTATACATAAATTGATCAGATATATTTTTTGTCATATGTTTATTATGAAGGAAAATAGCACTCGATAATACTTTGTAAAAACATATCAGTAGAATTAAACTTAAAAATGTTCATGCCTTTCTGTGACTCTTCCAGTCTCTCTGGTGCAAACTGTCGGAAGAGTCACTTAAAGCATACTCTTTGGGAGTGGTGTATATTGTTTGTTTATTTCTGCATACAGAGCAACTAGAAGCCACGTTGGCAACATTTTACAGCCCGCCCGCTCCACTTCCTGAAAACGTCACGGCAGACTACAAGGAGTCAGTGCACAAATATGCCAGACGCTTCTTCCACCACCTTCTCAGGTAAAACAGCTTGTTCAGGTTTTGGAACACACAGCGAAGATGAGAACATTCTAGAAATTAAAATCAGTTGTTTTGAAGGGCTTTAAATTGTACAAAAATTGCTGAATTTGACGACGTTGCTTTTTAACTATGACAGAGATTTTTTTTACTCACTTTTGGAGATGTATTATATACTTTTTGTGCAAAATACGACATTAATTAAATGGAATTTTTTTTGTTTTGCGGCACATTGAACAAAAATCTGTTACTTCTTTGGTTTGAAAAAGTCACATTTGGAAATGCATCATTTTGTAAAAATTTTTTCTCTTTTCCAAAATACACATTTTTTCTTCATTCCTACACCATTAATCACCCCATGTATTTCCAAATTTTTTACTTTCTAGTTTTCTAATTTCTAAAAAACAAACAAAAAACTGTAATTCCAAGTTTTGTCACCGGAAGAAATATTTATATGTATTTCAGAATTGTGTTACTTTTTTAGATATACATACTTTTTGTAACTCAACATTTTTTTTGTTTGTTTTTGTTTTGTTTTTTAATTCAAAAATGGAAATATTTATTTTGGCTATTTTTCTGCATATTTTGTGGTGAGATTGACAAAAATAAAAAAATAAATGGTTATAGATTTAACATTTCAAAACTAACTTCATTCATTTTCCAATATTATACGTCAACGTTGTTAGATTCCCCCCCCCCGTGCTTGTGCTGTTGTGACATAGAAAAACATTGTAAGTCACTACTCGGGGCTGCAGGATTGTAAAGGGCTGCAAGAAGTATGGTCCAAAAAAAAAAAATCATCCCGTCAGAAAATGACTCCCATTTCAGAGGCGTTTCAAGTCGCCCTGTCCTGCCGCTGATGCGCATTTCAAACATCATGCACCCGTTTGCGCCGTCCTTTCAAGCTGGCATCTGTCGGCGTTCCTTTGACTGAAATGGACGCTGTTGTTCACGCCCGCCGCGAGCATCTCCCCCTCCTCCCTTTTTCTCTGGTTGGCATCGCTCCCTTCTCCTCTCTTATCACCCACCTGCATTCTTTCTCACTCCGTCGACATCAAATGAACGAGGACACACACACACACACACACACACACACACACACCAAGCATGGCTTCCCTTGTTTGGTTTGTTCCAGAGTTGGCTCTTAACTATAGGAAGCAAGTTTAGCTGTTTGGTAGCCTGCTCTCGATATGTTTCAAAAGCTCCTTCAATGTCCTACAGTCTCTAAATGTTTTTTTGGGTTTTTTTTGGACTGATGTTTTACATTTGATTGTCATTTTTTCTATTATTTTTCAGATATGAGCGCTTTGAGAAAGCCTTCCTGCTTGCCGTTGATTTGCAAGCTAAAGATCTTTTCATGGTGAGCCGCTGTCATTTTCGTTTGTATTATTTCGACATGTTAGCCAACAAGGTATATTTTTTCCAGTGATACAAGGATAGTAATTTTTTTTTAATTCAGAAATGGCAAAGAACTCTATCTATAGCTGGGGACTGACTGCTGCGCTGTACCTTACATTGGGCAGCTAGCTGTTAGCAGATAATCAGCCATTAGCTTCCACCACTGACGATAGCGGTGACCTTTTTCTGCATCATCTTGATATATTTACCACCTTGGTTTCTATACTTGGATTTTCCATTGCGTTGCTGTTTGCTGTCAAACTGGAGAGCTATTAGCTAGTAGCCAATGCTAGCTAGCCCTCTGCTAACATGGTGCCTTAGAAGAAGGAAGTGATGTCATCGTAGGTTTTTTTTTTCAATAATTCTAATTGATTTACCCCACTGTGTGTGTGTGTGCGTGTGTGATGTCTTTTAAGTGTAATTACTTATTCTAATGCCCCCTGCAAATGGGAAAGGAGAGCCACATTTCCCGATGCACCTTTTAGCCGTTTAGTCAACACCGGGAGAACAGCGGAACGCACAAACACAATGAGCGCACTCACACAGGAGCTGCTGTCGACCACATCTCCCGCACTCGTGTTTTGACCATTCAATGATTGGGTTTAAATTTGATGGATTTGGGGGGGGGGGCCCCCACAATAAATAAATAAATAAAAAGGCCTCTTGCCATAAGTAGCCACAATTTCCGGAAACCTGTTCATTATGACCCCACCCCAAAAATCTTGTGAATGGCAGCAGCTGCCCGCATAAAGTGATCCACTGCAGATCGGTGACACAATAACGAGAGTTAATGACGCCTTTTGGACGTGTTCCCTCTCGGTCTGCCGCGCACTCATCTTCTCACTTGTGAAGCAGCAAACACAAAATGGCCTACAATAAAGGTGCGCCGCCACCTGAGTTTCACATGAAGTTCAAGAGGCTCCGCTGGCATTGTGCGACCTCTCTTTCTTTCGGCGCTCCATTTAAGCTCGCGGCCTCCTTTCTCCCCATTTGCATTTGACTTGTAACCCATTCAAGTGTCGGGGGAGCAGGTGTGACGGACGCCTTTTCAGTGGTCCTGGGCTCGCTCTCTTTCTTCCACTCTATGGTGAAATGCTCCTCCATGCAGCGGACCCCCATCCCTTTTTTTTTTTTTTAGCCGTCCAGGGCCCCTCGCTTTTGCTCTGAAACACTAATATGCAGCCCCGAGTTGCGGTGAAAAGGTGGAGCCTAGGCTGTGGACCTTGAAAGGGTGAAGTGAAGGGGCGTGTTGCGGAAGTAAAGAGGAAAGGGGGCAGGGGAGGGGGTGATCGTACCGCTATAAAGGTAGTCAGAAATGTGGGCTTTCTTAGATGGCAAAGATGTTTTGTAAACAACTCATAGTGCAAGACATACATTGGTACCTTGAGATTAAAATGAAAAGAAATTATGTTGATTTTCGGGGAATGAATCAATAAGTGTTATAGTGTATTTTTTTAATTAAGATTACTCACATTCCATACTATGAATACTTAAAATAGTTTTCAGTCTGCATCAATTCAATGGCCATTTTGTCGCTCTTTATGGTCTGCCTGCCATGGCCACTGAAACAGACAGATGGATGCACTATTCATTGAATCTCAGCTCCTCTCAGATCATCAATACGGCACTAATATTAGTTGTTCTTAGCAGAGAATAAAGTATATATATATAACTGTGAGTACTGTTATAAAGTTCTGTGTTGCTATGGCGGTATTTCAATCCGTTACTTAAAGGCACCACAACAAGAATACTATTTAGTATTCCAAATAAATTAGCGGACTGAAAAGTTTTACCTTTGTGGGTGTTTTAAATATAGAAAGATTGTTTTATGTTTAGTTTGACAGTAAACCTAAATTGGGGGTGGCAAGAAGTAGCTTGAACCTTTTTTTTCTCACTATTTGTGCTTCTTATTGTGAATTTAATCTCAGTTCAAAGCCCACATAGGTTTTTTTTTTTATTAATTACATTTAAAAAGTGGGGATTTCCCATAGTTCAAGCTATCATAACCTTACTTTTATAAATTTCTGCTCTAATTTAGAACATTGGTGATGGAGCTTCTCATGGATGAGCGGCGTTAACCTCAATGGAAAGGGTCTTAAAAAGGTTAGCATTTTAGCCATTAGCATTGTTTTCTTTTGTCTCAGTGATCAAGCAGGCAGCAAAAGTCAACACTGACATTTCACCCTTCGCTCTAATTAGGCTGTTAGGTTGCTTTAACCTGCCGCTTGTCCGACGCCGCTGGGCTGGGCTGTTTTTTGGGGGGGGGTGCGGTTAATGAGGGTGCACCCCCCCACCCCCTCCACAAACCACCCCATCCTCACCCAACTCTTTCCGACTTCTAACTTGCCTGCACAACTCAATAACGCATGGTTGACTGGCTAAAATGCACACACACTCCACGCAGATGACCCAGCATGATACTCACCCCCCCCTGAACCCACCGCCTCCCCTCCCCGGGCACTATTGTTAACCACTAACAATGGAACTCCAAAAGAAGAAAGCTTTTGTTCAAGTGAAACACTTTAGTGTCGGCCCAAATTGAAGGGGAGGACGGAAAAGGTGGGGTCGGGAGTGTTTGGGTAGAGGTCACGGTGGGGTACTAGTAGAGGTCCTTTTTTTTTTGGCGGGGGGGTGGGTAACTGAGTCATTTCCAATATTGGGGGCGGGGGTGGGGAGTGATAATTGACACTCTTCAGTCTCCCCAGAGCCTATGATGACTTGGATAATAATAAAATAAGCAAGGCCATTGATTAATTCCCCCCCCCCCTCCACACACACACACACACACACACACACACACTCTTTTCAGCTCTTTATAGCGCTTGATACACACTTGTTTTCACTAAATATAAAACAGCACGATACAGTGACACTCCTCTACAACAAAATCTACATGGGTGAAAATACCCCCTAGTGTGAAAAAATCTTCATGCATTAACACCATTCCCACTTTCCTGTTTCAAATTTGCTACAGTGAAAAACCCCTTGTTGTGAAAAATTTCTTGCTGCAAACATGATTTCGTTGTAGAGGAGTTTCACTGTAGCACAATCCATGCCAGCTAATTTTTATATACATATATGTGTGTGTGTGTGTGTGTATACATATTCCTAATTAACCTTTGATAATGATAAAATAGGCAATTAGGTAATTCCCCGCATCCCCCCCACCCCCCTCCCTCCCTTGATCTCTTCGCAGCTTGTTCGTGCGCCGTACCCGCTTGTTAATTAAATCAAAAACTGTGTGATAGCCCAATCTGATGCCAGCTCGTTTGACACCCTCCCTACCCCTTCGGCAGTTATCCTACGCCTCTATCTCGACACCGAGGGATGGCTGGTTGATGGGGAAGTATCACACGTTCTCGCTATTAAGCTCTCTGTTGTCTCTCGGATGACTAATTAGCGTCTATGAAAGTCCTTAATGCCTATCTGATACAAGGGCTCGTGAAACACAAGGCTAACAGGTGTGTGTATGCACATATGTGTGTGTGTGTGTGTGTGCTCGCGTATGTCCCGGGATTAAGACCGTTTTAATTAGTGTAAGTGTATTTTATCATTTGCATACTTGGGCATTTGCTGAGAGTCCAGAGCTACGAGTCAGCGAAAGATAAAAGAAAAGTCCATCGCGAAACACTTTTGATTTAGCATATTTATTCCCCTCCGAAAACAGAACTCATTTTCGGAGTTGCATTGCTCATTTTAATGTGTGTAAATCCACGCAGTAGT
This sequence comes from Hippocampus abdominalis, assembly GCA_018466805.1. Lineage (NCBI taxonomy): Eukaryota > Metazoa > Chordata > Actinopteri > Syngnathiformes > Syngnathidae > Hippocampus > Hippocampus abdominalis. The sequence goes on from CM031702.1 coordinate 6,053,233, forward strand.
TGAGCAAATGTGTTCAACCCCATGACCGTGACGGTATATTTACATCGGGATTGGCAAACAGGTCGCAGTTATCATCTTTTTGTTGGATTACGCACAATTTGGGGTGGGATATTGTTGGAGGGTTCTGTTAACACAAGAATTTAGTAGGATTTTATTACAGTCAAACCTCGGTTTTCGAACGTCTCGGCTCTCGACCAATTCGGTTTTCGAGCAAAAATTTTGAGTTTTTTAATGCATCGGATGACGAACAAATTTCAGTTCTCGAACAAACTGAGCGCACTTGAATGCACCATTTGACTCCTCTCGCCTTCCTTACCCGAGGAAGTGACGCTCCCTCGTGTTGCTTTCCATTGTGAGCAGACGTGTTCAATAAACATTTTTATTTTAAAAAGAGGGGCGGCCCGGTAGTCCAGTGGTTAGCACGTCGGCTTCACAGTGCAGAGGTACCGGGTTCGATCCCAGCTCCGGCCTCCCTGTGTGGAGTTTGCATGTTCTCCCCGGGCTTGCGTGGGTTTTCTCCGGGTGCTCCGGTTTCCTCCCACATTCCAAAAACATGCATGGCAGGCTGATTGGACACTCTAAATTGTCCCTAGGTGTGAGTGTGAGTGTGGGCGTGGATGGTTGTTCGTCTCTGTGTGCCCTGCGATTGGCTGGCAACCAATTCAGGGTGTCCCCCGCCTACTGCCCGAAGACTGCTGGGATAGGCTCCAGCACCCCCCGCGACCCTAGTGAGGATCAAGCGGTTCGGAAAATGGATGGATGGATTTTAAAAAGAGCGTGGTTTCGGTTTTTGAACAATTTCGGTTTTCCAACAGCCTTCTGGAACGGATTATGGACGAAAACCGAGAGTTTGACTGTAAAATGTATATTCAATTGAAAATAAATATAGTAGTTGTGGTGAGATCAACGTCACTATTATATATTTTTTCCCCAATCCTCATGTTCCATTTTGTACTAAACTATAATATTATGAGCGTATGTGCATCAATTCAATCATATCAACAATTTGCACCTTTTTATAAATATTAACAACAAATCATATTAGTCTAAATTAAAATTGTATCCGCGAAGAAACTGCAAAAACAAAACCCTTCATCACGCCTGAGAGTGAAGACCTCCACCAAGGCCGAATCAAATGTGCAAGCGTATGAATTTAGACACCGAGGTTCACCAAGAAACGAAGGGGAAATGCCCCCCCCCCCCCCAAAAAAAAATCTCCGCCTCTTTCAAAAATACACAAAACTGCCCACACCTTTATCCCGATCACGACCTCCCTGGCGGAGGTAATAAAAATGAGAGCGGTCCGCCGCGTAAGTGCGGCTTAAATCCCTTAAAAGGAACCAATCGTCATTTTTGATCCCGTTTGACAGCGACGCGCGGCCCCGTTAATGTGCGTCATTTAAACTAATCCGTCATTTCTTTGGACGTCACCCAAATATCAGTCAATATTGGGCTCTCAGCCACCCCTCCCCTTTTGCTGAAAAAACGGCCCGCTAAAACACAGGCCTCTTTATCAGCGCCGCTGTTAGCTGGCACGGCACAACCCCTAAAGCTCTTGTATAAATAAGATTAGTGTTGCGTTTGAACGGCGGGAAATAAGAGGTGTAATATCTGATGGTTTTATGTGCAGTATTACTGTTATCCCCCGCTTAGTCGCCTTGATACGCTTCTCTCCTCTCTCTCTCTCTCTCTCTCTCTTTGCATTTCTTCATTGTTTTGTTCCCTTTCTCTCGCTCTCGCCACCATCCAGACGGCTTTATGAGGCGCTAAACTGGAATAAAGCGCCCCGCGTTCAAACGTTCATATTGTCCTGTTGGGTATGTCATGCAATTTCGCTTCCCTGCTGTGCAAGGCACGCTTTGCTATGATTTCCCGCATAATTCTACCAGTAAAATAGGTTGTTTTTTTTAAACTTTTGAACAGAGGGAGATTAACTCATTCAGTACCAGCCAATTCTAGACCAAGTCTGAAAAGACGTTTAAAAACGTCTTTGGGAGTGAATGAGTTTAAAGACCAACATCAGATTGCATCGATTCCGATATTTGATACTGGCGCATATCGATATCATAATGTATCACGATACATTATGATATCGATATCTTGCCTAAAATATGGCACAACACTGACATGACCAAGAACCTGACGTCCCTCCAAAATTGATGAAAAGACAAGATGAAAACTAGGTCAGGGACGTTGCCAGGAGGCAACACTGAAGTTGCCGAAGGAATTTCTGGCATGTACTGGCTGTTACAGCAATCTACCATCTTCTTCAGATGTCGGGGCTATGGGCATAGCTGGCCAAGAAAAAAATAGAACACACTTGAAATCTCCCAATTGCATGTGGAAAAAGGTGTCATTGTCTGATAAAACCAAGTTCCAAAATGAATATACAGTCAAACCTCGGTTTTCGTCCATAATCCGTTCCAGAAGGCTGTTCGAAAACCGAAATTGTTCGAAAACTGAAACCACGCTCTTTTTAAAATAAAAATGTTTACTGAACACGTCTGCTCACAACGGAAAGCAACACGAGGAAGCGTCACTTCCTCGTGTAAGGAAGGCGAGAGGAGTCAAACGGTGCATTCAAGTGCGCTCAGTTTGTTCGAGAACCGAAATTTGTTCGTCATCCGAGGCATAAAAAACTCTACATTTTTGGTCGAAAACCGAATTGGTGGAGAACCGAGACGTTCGAAAACCGAGGTTTGACTGTATGACACACTGATTGACTGCCACCCAGAAACACCGAGCACTGTATTATAAAACAAAGGTACTGCAACAAACTGTTACCTTGAGGGTGTGCATTTATATGGAACCAGGAGCCAGGTTGTTGTTCTTTTTTCACCCCCTCCATTATTTCTTTTTTTCTTTCAGAGTTTTATAGATTATCTTCAACGTGTAAAAAAGTTTGGAATTTATCACAGTAAATTCACTTTCACCGTGTCATGACATCATCGTTCACCAAATGAGTCCCTCCTGCCCTGTTATCAATTGGTGACGCCGGTTCACGTCTAATTGAGGGGGGGCGGCGTCCTCGTGCTCTCCGCCGCCTCGGCTCCTTTGAGCTTCCATTGAGGCCGTTTTGTTGTCGTCCCATTTTCACATTTCCTCCCTAACTGGCTGCCACAGAGGGCAGACGCCGCACTATAATTACCCAATCTGTTCCCATTCATACGCTTCCATTTTCTCTCGCCGCCGTCCGCTCTCACCCCACTCTCAGCCTTTCCGGCCTGCGTTCCCCTTTGCGAGCAGGAGCCCTCCTCCTCCACTTCATCATCATCATCATCATCATCATCTTTCTCCTCGTTTTTTTTGGCCCTGTGGGGGCCCTACAATATGGGGGTATTAGGGCAGAGTGCAGGCCCAGCTGGGCGCAGCCTTGAGCAGCTGAGGGTTATCCGCGGCGAGCCCCGAGTCGCCACGGTGCGCTCGTGTGATGTCGCTGATGCGGAAAGGCTCTCCTCAACACGCCGCAGCCTTTGATGGGCCCCAGGGCCCCGCACCCGGCCTGGGAGCCCCACTGTGGGGGCCCGGATGTCATTCACTCTCACACCAAGTCACTTTGGCAAGGTTTAGATTGTCTTTCCCTTTTGGTGGAAAGTGCCACAGTTTTTTTTTTTGGGGGGGGGGGGGGTTTCTTGCTCTATGCCTGTGATTCTTAAACCTGTTGCAGCAAGTAACACCTAAACAAATACTTTTTTCCTCCCCTTAAAAGTATTCTGAATGAGTCTAAGCCAATGAAACATTAACACTGCACTGAAAGAAAAATGAAAAACTACCGAAATAATAGTGCGATTAAAACAGCTATCGTTCTGCCAGTTTTTGTTTAGTTTTTTTTTTTGTTGCTTTGACTGGCAATCAAAAATTTGAGATGCAAGCACTCGAAGGCCGTTTCTTCACAAAATAGACGCTTCAAGCTTTGCTTGAGCAAAGATAACAAATGCTAACAGGCAATGCAGAACGCCATAGACGGCCTAATGAATCGTTGGTGTTGCGCTGGCGTAACCCTTTATTTGAATACAAATGGTGGCGTAACATGTAGACCGATAATGTAACACTGCTCATAGGCATATCTTCTTTATCATCCCCTTCATCTCGATGTACAGTCAAACGTCGGTTTTCGAACGTCTCAGTTCTCGACCAATTCGGTTTTCGACCACAAATTTTGAGTTTTTTATGCCTCGGATGACGAACAAATTTCGGTTCTCGAACAAACTGAGCGCACTTGAATGCACCATTTGACTCCTCTTGCCTTCCTTACACGAGGAAGCACCACTTCCTCGTGTCGCTTTCCATTGTGAGCAGACATGTTCAATAAACATTTTTATTTTAAAAAGAGCGTGGTTTCGGTTTTCGAACAATTCCGGTTTTCGAACAGCCTTCTGGAATGGATTATGGACGAAAACCGAGGTTTGAACTGTATATCCCTATGCCAGGTCACCACGGCACAAACACTAGAAGGAACAGGACGATGTCCATATACGTCTACGCATGAAATTTGCATTCCTATTCATTTCAATAAGGGAAAGATGATTTGAGGTGATCTTGTTTTGAGGTCCTCCAAGATAAATATAAGTGTGATATGGTTGGTTGACATAGTTTAACACTTCATGGCAATTTGGGGCTCAAAGAGAGCCATGCTGAGAGTACAGTCTTTTTTTTAATATAGACTGCTGTGCTAATATGTGTTCCCGTGTGAAACTCCTCCCGCTGTCTACATGTGACAGATAACATCCCGCCGCAGTTCAAAACCACACAAGCAGGCTGATTTCAAAGTTTTTCCCGAGGAAAAGCGACATTTCATCCGCGCTTCTGATGTTGGCCTTCAAACATCTTGTTTTTCCATTTCATCCGTTTCTTCCTACCTTACGCCCCCCCCCCCCCCCCCCCCCCTTTGCCGTGCCTCCTCTCCAAAAAAGAGAAGTATTGTCACCCCGGCCCAGATTCATTTTAGATTAACGCGTCTTTCTCTCTTGCCGTGCCTTCAAAGGACCTCCATTACGTGGCGGGCGATAAGGACGAGTTGGTGCTGGCGGAGGTGGCCAAGAGGAAGGCCCACCAAGTGGCGGAAGCGTGCGACGGACGGGAAAAAATCACTGTGATTAACCGGAAAGACACTGAAGGTGACTTTTTTTTTTTTTGAACATCTTAAAATACGTCACACACTCGCAAAGGCCTCTCCGACCTCATGCTCATGTTGGTCAATTGAAAACGATACCTGCAAGATTTTTACCAAATAAAGCCTTTATTGATCTTTAAAAGTATTATTTAACGTTAGGTAAAAATGGATTTTAGTGAGTGTGAAAAGTCATAACAAATTGTGTCAAGATGAACGATCGCAATTAGTCGCAATTAGTAAGCCCGAAGCCTGAAATGTGGCTAACGTGAGCGAAAATCTTACATTGGCTTCCTGAAACCTTTCAAAAGATTTTCATCCAGTAACTCCAATCATATTTTACTCTTTACTTAAAATGTTACATGCAACATGTCTTCATTTGCTAAATATTTATAATAATTCAGGGCACCGAGTGAAGGCGAATTGATGTTAAAAAATCTTAAATTTGGCTTCCTTTGTTAAAATGAGTGTTACATTATATTAAATCAAAAAAAACATTGCAGTGTAAATTTTATTCTTGAACTTCCTGATATGCAAATGTTTAACAAATCTTCACACGCAATTTCTTGCTATCAAGGTTAGTGCCCCTTTTTTTTTTTTTTAATTGAAGGAGAGGTTTTCAATTTGATCCGAGTGATATTAAAAGGTCTTTGATATATATATATATATATATATATAAATTTTTTATTTTTTTGCTTCATAAAAAATAAACTTCCTTGGCAACATTGTGATCAAAATGTATATAGAAAATAAAATTTAAGTATAGATTGAGAGTTTGTATTAAATTTTACCACCTCTCCTTTAGTAATTCGTCAGTCATTTAAATGGACTTTTTCGTGCTAAATTCCAAATACCTTTACCAAGCCGTGCTGTTACTCAAAACCTCCGTAGAGCACGCATACCAGAGGGGATCAAGGCACATTCTTGATTACACACTCACCATTCCTCACCCGGCGACGTTCTCATTCCGCACGTAAACTGGCCGAGCATGTCCGATGAGGAAGGAAGCGCATCGCCGAGGGCCGTTTAACTCGCCGGCGTAAGGTCGTCCGCCTTGGCCTCGAGCTGCTCAGGCCAATGAAAACCGGCGTTTCTCTTCGGTCCCTAACGAGATGCGCAACACGCGCCCTCGTGGCCCTCCTCATAAGCCTCTTAATTGTCTCCTCAATGATTTGTCTGCATTACCCGCAGCTCGGCCTAGCCTTGGACCCAAAATACGGCATTGGGCAGCGAGAAAAGTTGGTGCTTGTTTGTTGAGCTTCTATGGGCAAATGTATTGGGACATGTGGACATAAAAGAGGAAGTCAAAAATATTCTTCATAATTTTGTGTTCAATACTGCCCCACTTGTCATACTGTAACACGATATGTAGTCTGATTCACATTGCGTTTGTAGAATATGAATTAAACAGCAGCCATTTTCATCCATCTCACAGGGGGCGGCCATTTTGCCGCTTGTTGTCGAATAAAAAGGACATCACAGTTGCTATGGGTTCAGTTCACGACCTCTCACGGCTCATTTTGCAAACGTTAGACGGCAAGCTCATATATTATATATATACCGTAATTTCCGGACTATAAGCCGCGACTTTTGTCACACGCTTTCAACTCTGCGGCTTATTTAATGAAGCGGCCTATATAAAGACTTTTTTTAACGGCCGCCTGTGTACCGTCTTTCTTTGTAAATATCTCATGTAACAATATGGGCACCTGCGGCTTATATAAAGGTGCGGCTTATGTGTGTACAACTTTTTTTTTTCCTTTAAAAATGTAGTGGTGCGGCTTATAATCAGGTGCGGTCTATAGTCCAGAAATTACGGTACTTTGAAATCCACTTTAGCCTTGTCAGTCAAGTCATTTTTTTGTAGCATATGTTGCTAGAGGATTTAGCTTAATCCCAAAACCATAGTCTACAAATCACATATCATCAGTAGTCCATACGCCATTAATTGGAAACCATAGACGACAGTATGTACAGTCTATGTACCACAGACTCCTGACAACAGTCCATCGACCAGGGGTGTGAAACTCATTTTTGTCATGGGCCACATTTTAGTTACCGTTTCCCTTGGAAGGCCGTGATGACTGAATCTATATAAAGAATAACGTTTTATTCAACTATTTTTTTAAGTGACTGTTATCAGGGGTTTGGTGACAAGAAAATGTTTACAATATGATTTATTAGATGTGAAAATTTGAAATGTTGGTACGCATTTTAGCAAGTATCATGGAAGTTGTCATCTTTGATTTGCATTCGCGGGCCACTTAAAATGATGTGGCGTGCCACATCTGGCCCCCAGGCCTTGAGTTTGACACATGTGCCATAGACAATAGTCCAAATACCATTCGACCACAAACCATAGTCCCTAGGCCATATTCCCTGACAACTATTCATTGGAAGTGCATTGGCCATACGGCAAGAGTCTAAAAACCATCGCCGATATATCAGAGCCCAATTGTACAAATGTATCAATTCTGTGAAGGAAATGAAGGCTCAACGGTTATCTTGCGCTTCACTTTTCATAGAATTTCTGACAAGAATCTGGTGTAACCCCACAGATTAATCTATTTGACTTCCAGGAACCTGCAGGAGCAATTCTGAGTTCCATCTGAAACTCTGTCTTCTAAAAATGCTTTTTGAGATCTTGGAGACGCACCGAAGCCGCGTGTTAGATCCAAAGGATGTTTTTTTTAAATTTATTTATTTATTTTTATGCACGTCGTCTTACATTCACGCACGTCCTTTTTGTAAATCGCGCTCTCAAAACACACAATGGAAGAATCACAGTGCAGCTTAGCGACGGTCCTTTCAGAAAAGGCTGCTGGCTGACAAGTGTAGCGATGGGCGCAGATACGCCATTGTGAGCGTCACCAGAAGTGGGAGGCGAAGCTTTCTCTTCTTCATGCTATCGCTTTTTCTTCTGGGTCGCCTCTTTTTTTTTCTCTCGCCAAAAGCGCAAGCCAAGTGGCTTTGACGCAGCTCCTGCGTGTGAAGTTGCCATGCGGCCGCCGGGCCTCCGCACTGGCATCGGGACAAGAGGAGCTTTATCTGGAGATCCGCGTCTACTCTGCCGCAAAGCCTGTTAGCTCCAGCGTGTCCCCACCAAAGAAACAGCTGTTAGTTTTGCAGTTTCGCATTCCCACTTGCTGTTCTGCACAACCTCCGCCGCTCGTTTGAGGAGGGATCTGCCCGTGTTGTTGTCGCGGCGTGAAATCCCCCGCCCCTTCTTCTTTCCCAACCGGAAAACATAAATCATCGTGAAAAATGATGACACTTCAATGGTATATATGAGCAAGTGTCAAGCTAATTGCCGGCATTTAACTCATTCAGTACCAGCCAATTCTGGAACCAAGTCTGAAAAGACGTTTAAAAACGTCTTTGGGAGTGAATGAGTTTGAATGGAAACACGGCACTGTCGTTGTCTGGTATTGTTGAAGAAAAATAGCGCAGTATGAAAGCGGAATAAATCATAACAAAATAATATAATTAAGTAAACTGGTTTTTAAAATGTAATGTCCGGACGCGCTGTCCTATTCGCGCGTTGCCTGTGCGCTTTGAAGGGGCGGGGCCTAAGCATGACATTGAATTGGATGGTTATTGCGGTGTGAGCGTCTGCTCCTTGTGAGTGTAATCATTTTGTATTTCTATGATTGACTGTCCCGTTGAAAGTGAATCAGCGACTGGCTCTCCTTGCCCACATGCCCACTTTACAATACCTTAATTGCTTCATTTTTTCACTCGCTTCACTTGAACGGGTGGAGCAACTAAAGTTTGTTGTTCTTTCAAATTTGGGCCTTTTCATGGCACTGTATTTAAATACACGCATGGGCCACATCATTTGAATGTTTTCAGATGCCGTGAGAGAGAGGAACCGTGTGAGTGCCTACAGCCTAGGCATCAAAAGCCAAAGTCCAACCGGACCATCGCACTCAAGCCCTCGCAAAACAACACTGTGAGTTGCGCGTCTCTCTATTACATTGTACAATGTTGCTTATAAAAACTTCCTGAAGTCAGACTATTAACCATATTCCATAGGCCATAGCCAGGATACTATAAACCATAGGCCAGAGACAACAATCCATAGTCTCTAGATCAAAAACTGTTTAAACCATAGACCATAATCCTCAAGAGACAATTTCCAATGCACCACAGTCAATGGACGGCACCCTTTTGGTCATATTCCACGGATCATAGTCCATTGACCGTCATCCAGATATCCTCGTCCATTGACAATCGACCTTAATTTGTAGACTAGAGTCAATAAACACGGTGAATATCTCATGGACCATTTGCAGGCCATCAATTTCTGCCATGTCCATCACTCCCTAATCCATAATCTGTAAACCTTAATCCATTAGGTTAAAGACCATAGTCCATAATCCTTAAAACATTAGTCCTTTGCTCAAAGATCAGAAAATACATACCCCATAGTCCATTAGTGTAAACTCCCCCAATTTCTGGCAATGCCGTTAAAACATAGGCGGTAGTCCATAGTCTATAGACCATAGTTCATCGTTCACAGACTGTAGGGCGTGGTCCAAAGTGCTTTGGCCACAAATCTTCAAAACACACAGGCCATAGTCCAGAGATCTTAAAACTATCGCCTGTCGATCGCATTACATTGACTGTTTTCCGCAAACCGTAACGTATAGTCAGTGGAACATAGTCCAAAATTCTTAGTCCATAGACCACATGGAGGCAACCGACGACTGTTCCCTTGCCAGGGCCATTGTAAAAATTCTCCTACATTGTATGACAGTGACCATGTCCCAAATCTGTCTGTTTTTATGTTTTATTGAACATAATAATAATCTCCCTCTTTTTGTGAGCGCAAAAATGACATGGAGCCTCCTCGTGGGCTGCTGCTTTTTTTTTTTTGGGTTACATTTTGCGCTTCATCATTGTGTTCATTCTGATGCGGAATGAAAGCCAACGCCGTCGTCTCTCCGGTGACGTTTGAAATGTCAAAAGCCGTATCGGTTCTGGCTCTTACTGCGGTCCGCGGTGCTTTCAAAACGCCGCCATTTGGAACGCCTGACGAAACCCCCCGTGATGGGTTTAATACCAGGCACTGTGAATGAAGACTGTGACTAAACACACAAATATGAGCATCCGTGGCTGCCTTGTGAAAGCGGGACAGCTCCCGTGTTGAATGTTTCGATGAGATTTGTGTTCTCCGCATCCTCCCGATGCTTTTCGCGGCTCTTTTGACCGACGACTCCGTCCACCCGGCCTTCCCCTAACACCGTCCAAATTCCCTTCCTATCGGCCAGTTTAGGTCCGAAGTGGCAGAGATGCGCAAATGCCAAGACTCAATAAAGGAACCATGTTGGCAACACGCCGTCCCAAATCTTCGGCTTCTGACTGAGGCCAAGAAAAAGATCATCCCGAAGGGACAGATGCTCAAAAAGCCTTTGCCTTTAAAAAATAAATACATAAATAAAGTTATATATCTTCCTCTTGTAGGATTCCGCCATTGTCATCTTTTCTCAGATGAAGTTTCTTTGTTTCTCATGCGAAACAAGCAACAGCTTAGCTTTTTGAGCATTTTGGCTCCGTGTGAGAGCACAATGGCAGTCTGGGGGCTCTTCGGCTCCCTGCCACCCCCACTCCCAAAACACCCCCAAATCCGAAAATCCACAACCATTGCGGAGTGAGAATGAGTGGCAATCTGGGATGCGGCCCAACTTTTCTTTGATGGCCGCCGCCCGCAATCGCTCTCAGCTCTCGTTCTCGGAGCGGCTTGTTTTTTTGTTTTGTTTTTTTGGGTGGTGGCAACTTAACGTCTGTTTCTTACTTTAATCATCAATTAGAGCCCCGCTGGCCAGAATCCACAGTCTGTAGTTTGTATATTTAACCGAAGTCAAGCAACCAGAGGCCATTTTACCACATTGACCATAGACGCTAGACCAGGGGTAGGGAACTCTGGTTCTTCAAGAGCCATATCCTGCCTGTTTTAGATCCCGCCCTACTCCAACACACCTGATTCAAATCATCAGCTCATTAGCAAGGCCTGGAGAGGCCTGAAACAATCATGAACAGTTGAATCAGGTGTGTTGGAATAGGGAGGGGTCTAAAACAGGCAGGATATGGCTCTCGAGGAACCGGAGTTCCCTACCCCTGCGCTAGACAGTCGAACAGAGTTTGTGAGCCTTTCAACCACTGTCCACAGACCGTAGTCCATAATCCGTATTCTACAGACCATAGTTGGTAGACCATTCGACCATAGCGCTTTGACCGTAATCCGTCCACCATATTCCACAGACCAAAGACAACAGCCAATACCGTGTAAATCGTCGATCGCGAGCAACCGGTAGCTCGCGGACTGGTCCTAAGTCGATCGCAGGGTGTATAAGAGGGGGGGTTTCGTTTCTTTTCCGGGGCTGTTCTGTCTATTGCTCATCATGGCGGGCGTGTGCGGTAACCGGTCGATCGCAAGACGATCAAAAAGTCGATCTTTGGCCAAAAAAGGTTGGGCGGGCTGCCTTCAATCGGCCTCAGTCCTTAGACCGCAGAGAACTGACACTAGTCTACAATCGTTTGATATTCTTTTGACATTATTTGACTTTCTTAACTTTTTGGGGGGGGGGGGGTTGTTTAGCAACGACAGACAAACCAGTCAGCGATGAACTCAGCCGCTAGGATACCGATACTAGCT